>OY720441.1:258717350-259119565 GCA_963082915.1 Dolichopus griseipennis | reverse complement strand
GGGCCAAAAATTTTGCAAAAATTGAGTTTTGCATAATGATAAATTTTAGTACCGTATGGCAACCCTGTACATTTAAGTGATATATTTTTGTAAAGCCTAAGAATGCAACTCTCTTCTACCGTTTTTAGATTGAAAATATAGCTAACAGAACTCTTATTATATCAATTTAAATATAGGGCTTTTTTGAAATTTGCGGGGGCTGTAGCTTCGTCACCCTTTAAAATTAAGAAAAACCTTTGACACATGTTGAAATATATTTAAAGAGCTTTCAATTTTGCAAATCACAAAAAAAAAATTTGAACAGGCATTCAAGTTACAGGTGTTTAAAAATAGCAAAATTTAAATTTTCGGGCCCATATAGCTGCAAAACAGGGGACGTGACAAAAAAAATTTGTGAACCGACTTTTATTTATTTCTAAGGATCTAACTACTCCCAAAATTTCAAGACCCTAGCTTGACCCGTATAGAAGATATGTGTAGCCAAAAATTTTGCAAAAATTGAGTTTTGCATAATGGTAAATTTTAGAACCGTATGGCAACCCTGTCAACATGTCTTTTAATTTATAAAGTTTATAAAACCAGCTATCTTTTGCCGTTTTTAGATTGAAAATACACCTAATAGAACTCTTGTTATAACAATTTGAATATAGGGCTTTTCCCAACTTTGGAGGGCTGCAGCTCCGTAACGGGTGGGGCTACAGAAAAAAATTCTTCTACGAAATAATTTTTTTTGTAATACCTACTCGTGGTTAAAATTTCTTTTCTCTATTTCAAACTATGTAAAAGTTTTTGTAAACATACGGACAGACAGACAGACAGACAGACAGACGGACGGACGGACGGACAGAGTGAAACTATATAGGCACATTTTTACAAAATTTTTTGAAAATGTGCTAAAAATTCTTATCCGAGCTTTTTTGATATTTCAAGATTAAAAACTGAACTAAAAGTAGTTTTCAAAAACAGTTATTTCAAAAGTGAAAAGAATTATTAAATAAAATGTTCAGTTAAAATAAAAACAGAGTTAAAAACATCATTTGCCCAACTTTTCAAATTATTAAAGTTAATTTTAACCTTTCCTGTTTCAACAGAATCAGTAGAAAGATCGTTTTCGTGTTTGAAACGGATTAAAACATTTTTAAGAAACAGGTGCTTGTAATCACGTCTTTCACATTTAGCCTTAATTTCTATAGAAAAGCAATTGTATATATATATACAATATCATTTTGCTTTGAAAACAAAAGTCGCATAGAACTAACATTTAAAAATTATAATATTTCTCTTTTTCCTTTAAATTAATAAGTTGTTTATATTTTTATTGATTAGTTTAAAGGATGGGTGTGGTTTAGTCAGTAAAAACTTGGCACCTAATGTCTAGCAACGGGGCTCACTGGATCTTTTAAGGATTCCCTTCGTAAAGGGAATAACTTTCTTTCTTTATAAAAAAAAATATTACTTTGTGTGCTTCCCTTCTCAAAAATGCTGCTAGATAATAATATTGATATCTCTGAAAATATTTTATTGCGGGGATTTCAATATAGATTTTATTAAAGGCAATGCTAGTAAGAGAAGCTTTGAACAAATTCTACAGAACTGCATAGTGAGCCAAATTATAGATTTTTTTTTTTTTTTTTAACTTTAAATTTTATTTCTCCCTTTATACATCTTACAAATGGCGGCATGACATTTGTCCCCTTGTCATTGGTACCCAAGGGACTAATAACACATGCAAATATGTCATTAGTTCCCGGGGAGTAATTACACGCTTTAGTGTGTCATAAGTCCCTCAAAATATGTGACATTATTCCCCGAAAAAAATTTTTGTTTGGAATTATAACTAAATTGTAACAAAACAGAGAATGTTGTCCTTTTCCAAAAAAATTCAAAAAGTTTTTGGAATTATTACTAAATTGTAAGAAACAAGTGATGAAAAAAAATCAAGGGTTTTTAAAAAAGCACATTTTCAAAATTATATTGTATTACATACTGAGTTTAACTTTGGAAATATTTACTTGGGAATAGTTACTGCTTACTTATAAAATTTAGTGCTAACAGTAAACATTTTTATTTTAAAGTTGTTATAGCCTTTCAATGGGGAAGGTTGCCAAGTTTCTCAAGGATCTAACTTTATCTTACTGCCCCCCCCCCTCCCTTCGTCCCCCTCCGAGTTTTTACGTTCTAGGAATTAAATTGTGAATTCCACAAAAATTTGAAATTTTACTTAGAATTATACCATCTAATCAAAAATGGGTAAAACTGAGAGACACTTTCTTCAATTTAAGGAACCGCTTTTAAATTTAAGAAAAACTTTTAACATATGTTAAAATATAATATTGGGCCTTTAAATTTTGCATATTAATAAAAAAAAATTTGACAGGTATTCATGTTACAGGTACTTAAAAATAGCAAAATTTAAATTTTCGAGCCCTTATAGCTCCTAAACAGGGGGCTTGACAAAAAAATTTTGTTAACCGACTTCTACTAATATTTGAGGATCTAACTTCTCCCAAAATTTCAAGACCCTATCTTAAACCGTTTAGGAGATATGTGGGACCAAAAATTTTGCAAAAATTGAGTTTTATATAATGGTAAATTTTAGTACCGTATGGCAACTCTATACATTTAAGCGACATTTTTTTGGAAAGCATATAAAAGCAGCTCTCTTCTACCGTTTTTTGATTGAAAATAAACCTAACAGAACTCTCGTTATATCAATGTAAATATAGGGCTTTTTTGGAATTTGCAGGGGCTGTAGCTTCGTCACCCTTCAAAATTAAGAAAAACCTTTGACACATGTTGAAATATAGTTATAGAGCTTTGAATTTTGTATATTACTAAAAAAAAATATGGACAGGTATTCAAAGTACAGGTGTTTAAAAATAGCAAAATTTCAATACTCGAGCCCTTATAGCTCCTAAGCATGGGGCTGAACAAAAAAATTTTGTTAACCGACTCCTACGAATTTCTGAGTATCTAACTTCTCCCAAAGACCCTAGGTTAAAAAGTCAAAAATTTTGCAAAAATTGAGTTTTGTGTAATGTTAAATTTTAGTACCGTATTGCAACCCTAAACATTTGCGTTTTAAATATTTATAAGTTTTATGAAACCAGCTATCGCTTGCTGTTTTCAGATTGAAAATATCTCTAGTTTATAAAACCAGCTATCTTTTGCCGTTTTTAGATTGAAAATACACCTAATAGAACTCTTGTTATAACAATTTGAATATAGGGCTTTTCCCAACTTTGGAGGGCTGCAGCTCCGTAACGGGTGGAGCTACAGAAAAAAATTCTTCTACGAAATAATTTTTTTTGTAATACCTACTCGTGGTTAAAATTTCTTTTCTCTATTTCAAACTATGTAAAAGTTTTTGTAAACATACGGACAGACAGACAGACAGACGGACGGACGGACGGACAGAGTGAAACTATATAGGCACATTTTTACAAAATTTTTTGAAAATGTGCTAAAAATTCTTATCCGAGCTTTTTTGATATTTCAAGATTAAAAACTGAACTAAAAGTAGTTTTCAAAAACAGTTATTTCAAAAGTGAAAAAAATTATTAAATAAAATGTTCAGTTAAAATAAAAACAGAGTTAAAAACATCATTTGCCCAACTTTTCAAATTATTAAAGTTAATTTTAACCTTTCCTGTTTCAACAGAATCAGTAGAAAGATCGTTTTCGTGTTTGAAACGGATTAAAACATTTTTAAGAAACAGGTGCTTGTAATCACGTCTTTCACATTTAGCCTTAATTTCTATAGAAAAGCAATTGTATATATATATACAATATCATTTTGCTTTGAAAACAAAAGTCGCATAGAACTAACATTTAAAAATTATAATATTTCTCTTTTTCCTTTAAATTAATAAGTTGTTTATATTTTTATTGATTAGTTTAAAGAATGGGTGTGGTTTAGTCAGTAAAAACTTGGCACCTAATGTCTAGCAACGGGGCTCACTGGATCTTTTAAGGATTCCCTTCGTAAAGGGAATAACTTTCTTTCTTTATAAAAAAAAATATTACTTTGTGTGCTTCCCTTCTCAAAAATGCTGCTAGATAATAATATTGATATCTCTGAAAATATTTTATTGCGGGGATTTCAATATAGATTTTATTAAAGGCAATGCTAGTAAGAGAAGCTTTGAACAAATTCTACAGAACTGCATAGTGAGCCAAATTATAGATTTTTTTTTTTTTTTTTTAACTTTAAATTTTATTTCTCCCTTTATACATCTTACAAATGGCGGCATGACATTTGTCCCCTTGTCATTGGTACCCAAGGGACTAATAACACATGCAAATATGTCATTAGTTCCCGGGGAGTAATTACACGCTTTAGTGTGTCATAAGTCCCTCAAAATATGTGACATTATTCCCCGAAAAAAATTTTTGTTTGGAATTATAACTAAATTGTAACAAAACAGAGAATGTTGTCCTTTTCCAAAAAAATTCAAAAAGTTTTTGGAATTATTACTAAATTGTAAGAAACAAGTGATGAAAAAAAATCAAGGGTTTTTAAAAAAGCACATTTTCAAAATTATATTGTATTACATACTGAGTTTAACTTTGGAAATATTTACTTGGGAATAGTTACTGCTTACTTATAAAATTTAGTGCTAACAGTAAACATTTTTATTTTAAAGTTGTTATAGCCTTTCAATGGGGAAGGTTGCCAAGTTTCTCAAGGATCTAACTTTATCTTACTGCCCCCCCCTCCCTTCGTCCCCCTCCGAGTTTTTACGTTCTAGGAATTAAATTGTGAATTCCACAAAAATTTGAAATTTTACTTAGAATTATACCATCTAATCAAAAATGGGTAAAACTGAGAGACACTTTCTTCAATTTAAGGAACCGCTTTTAAATTTAAGAAAAACTTTTAACATATGTTAAAATATAATATTGGGCCTTTAAATTTTGCATATTAATAAAAAAAAATTTGACAGGTATTCATGTTACAGGTACTTAAAAATAGCAAAATTTAAATTTTCGAGCCCTTATAGCTCCTAAACAGGGGGCTTGACAAAAAAATTTTGTTAACCGACTTCTACTAATATTTGAGGATCTAACTTCTCCCAAAATTTCAAGACCCTATCTTAAACCGTTTAGGAGATATGTGGGACCAAAAATTTTGCAAAAATTGAGTTTTATATAATGGTAAATTTTAGTACCGTATGGCAACTCTATACATTTAAGCGACATTTTTTTGGAAAGCATATAAAAGCAGCTCTCTTCTACCGTTTTTTGATTGAAAATAAACCTAACAGAACTCTCGTTATATCAATGTAAATATAGGGCTTTTTTGGAATTTGCAGGGGCTGTAGCTTCGTCACCCTTCAAAATTAAGAAAAACCTTTGACACATGTTGAAATATAGTTATAGAGCTTTGAATTTTGTATATTACTAAAAAAAAATATGGACAGGTATTCAAAGTACAGGTGTTTAAAAATAGCAAAATTTCAATACTCGAGCCCTTATAGCTCCTAAGCATGGGGCTGAACAAAAAAATTTTGTTAACCGACTCCTACGAATTTCTGAGTATCTAACTTCTCCCAAAGACCCTAGGTTAAAAAGTCAAAAATTTTGCAAAAATTGAGTTTTGTGTAATGTTAAATTTTAGTACCGTATTGCAACCCTAAACATTTGCGTTTTAAATATTTATAAGTTTTATGAAACCAGCTATCGCTTGCTGTTTTCAGATTGAAAATATCTCTAGTTTATAAAACCAGCTATCTTTTGCCGTTTTTAGATTGAAAATACACCTAATAGAACTCTTGTTATAACAATTTGAATATAGGGCTTTTCCCAACTTTGGAGGGCTGCAGCTCCGTAACGGGTGGGGCTACAGAAAAAAATTCTTCTACGAAATAATTTTTTTTGTAATACCTACTCGTGGTTAAAATTTCTTTTCTCTATTTCAAACTATGTAAAAGTTTTTGTAAACATACGGACAGACAGACAGACAGACGGACGGACGGACGGACAGAGTGAAACTATATAGGCACATTTTTACAAAATTTTTTGAAAATGTGCTAAAAATTCTTATCCGAGCTTTTTTGATATTTCAAGATTAAAAACTGAACTAAAAGTAGTTTTCAAAAACAGTTATTTCAAAAGTGAAAAAAATTATTAAATAAAATGTTCAGTTAAAATAAAAACAGAGTTAAAAACATCATTTGCCCAACTTTTCAAATTATTAAAGTTAATTTTAACCTTTCCTGTTTCAACAGAATCAGTAGAAAGATCGTTTTCGTGTTTGAAACGGATTAAAACATTTTTAAGAAACAGGTGCTTGTAATCACGTCTTTCACATTTAGCCTTAATTTCTATAGAAAAGCAATTGTATATATATATACAATATCATTTTGCTTTGAAAACAAAAGTCGCATAGAACTAACATTTAAAAATTATAATATTTCTCTTTTTCCTTTAAATTAATAAGTTGTTTATATTTTTATTGATTAGTTTAAAGAATGGGTGTGGTTTAGTCAGTAAAAACTTGGCACCTAATGTCTAGCAACGGGGCTCACTGGATCTTTTAAAGATTCCCTTCGTAAAGGGAATAACTTTCTTTCTTTATAAAAAAAAATATTACTTTGTGTGCTTCCCTTCTCAAAAATGCTGCTAGATAATAATATTGATATCTCTGAAAATATTTTATTGCGGGGATTTCAATATAGATTTTATTAAAGGCAATGCTAGTAAGAGAAGCTTTGAACAAATTCTACAGAACTGCATAGTGAGCCAAATTATAGATTTTTTTTTTTTTTTTTAACTTTAAATTTTATTTCTCCCTTTATACATCTTACAAATGGCGGCATGACATTTGTCCCCTTGTCATTGGTACCCAAGGGACTAATAACACATGCAAATATGTCATTAGTTCCCGGGGAGTAATTACACGCTTTAGTGTGTCATAAGTCCCTCAAAATATGTGACATTATTCCCCGAAAAAAATTTTTGTTTGGAATTATAACTAAATTGTAACAAAACAGAGAATGTTGTCCTTTTCCAAAAAAATTCAAAAAGTTTTTGGAATTATTACTAAATTGTAAGAAACAAGTGATGAAAAAAAATCAAGGGTTTTTAAAAAAGCACATTTTCAAAATTATATTGTATTACATACTGAGTTTAACTTTGGAAATATTTACTTGGGAATAGTTACTGCTTACTTATAAAATTTAGTGCTAACAGTAAACATTTTTATTTTAAAGTTGTTATAGCCTTTCAATGGGGAAGGTTGCCAAGTTTCTCAAGGATCTAACTTTATCTTACTCCCCCCCCCCTCCGTTCGTCCCCCTCCGAGTTTTTACGTTCTAGGAATTAAATTGTGAATTCCACAAAAATTTGAAATTTTACTTAGAATTATACAATCTAATCAAAAATGGGTAAAACTGAGAGACACTTTCTTCAATTTAAGGAACCGCTTTTAAATTTAAGAAAAACTTTTAACATATGTTAAAATATAATATTGGGCCTTTAAATTTTGCATATTAATAAAAAAAAATTTGACAGGTATTCATGTTACAGTACTTAAAAATAACAAAATTTAAATTTTCGAGCCCTTATAGCTCCTAAACAGGGGGCTTGACAAAAAAATTTTGTTAACCGACTTCTACTAATATTTGAGGATCTAACTTCTCCCAAAATTTCAAGACCCTATCTTAAACCGTTTAGGAGATATGTGGGACCAAAAATTTTGCAAAAATTGAGTTTTATATAATGGTAAATTTTAGTACCGTATGGCAACTCTATACATTTAAGCGACATTTTTTTGGAAAGCATATAAAAGCAGCTCTCTTCTACCGTTTTTTGATTGAAAATAAACCTAACAGAACTCTCGTTATATCAATTTAAATATAGGGCTTTTTTGGAATTTGCAGGGGCTGTAGCTTCGTCACCCTTCAAAATTAAGAAAAACCTTTGACAAATGTTGAAATATAGTTATAGAGCTTTGAATTTTGTATATTACTAAAAAAAAATATGGACAGGTATTCAAAGTACAGGTGTTTAAAAATAGCAAAATTTCAATACTCGAGCCCTTATAGCTCCTAAGCATGGGGCTGAACAAAAAAATTTTGTTAACCGACTCCTACTAATTTCTGAGTATCTAACTTCTCCCAAAGACCCTAGGTTAAAAAGTCAAAAATTTTGCAAAAATTGAGTTTTGTGTAATGTTAAATTTTAGTACCGTATGGCAACCCTAAACATTTGCGTTTTAAATATTTATAAATTTTATGAAACCAGCTATCGTTTTCTGTTTTCAGATTGAAAATATCTCCAACAGAACTCTTATTATAACAATTTAAATATAGGGCTTTTTCCAACTTTGGGGGGCTGCAGCCCCGTAACAGGTGGGGCTACAGAAAAAAATTCTTCTACGAAATTATTTTTTTTGCAAAAGCTACCCATGGTTAAAATTTCTTTTCTCTATTTCAAACGGTGTAAAAGTTTTTGTAAACATACGGACGGACGCACGGACAGAGTGAAGCTATATAGGCACATTTTTACAAAATTATTTGAAAATGTGCTAAAAAGAGATTGTTACCATCAATATTCAAAAGAGCAACATTATTTTTTTTGTTAGTCCCCATTTAAATTTCTTTATCAAAATCAAGAACATAATCAATTTATTTATTAAATTTTAATGCACCTGCTTCAATGATTACAAGGGTAAGAGGCAATAAACCTACGGCCCGTTTCCAGAAAATTTATTTATTAAAATAAATGAACGGCCTTTTTCCAAAAGGAGGTATATTGCCTTTTTCCAGAAAATTTATTTATTAATTTATTTTAATAAATAAATTTTCTGGAAAAAAGCAATATACCTCCTTTCCGAAAAATTAAGAATAAAATTTCATTTTGAAACTTGGAAAATTACTGGATTATTCAGGAAATTCTGATTTGCGTATATTCAGTGTCATTACTCCCCCGGGGAGTAATGACAAAACCTGATATATCATTTCTCCCCGGGAACTAATGGCACATTTGAGTGTGTCATTAGTCCCTTGGGGACCAATGACAAAGGGACAAATGTCATGCCGCCCTTACAAATATCTTAACCTAGAAAAATTTACAAAAACGGTAGTCTTTCTTATATACTTAACACTTAAATTATTAGCTTAATTTTTATGTTAATTTGAATCGATATTTTATTTATTTTTATACTTAATTTGAATTATAAACTTAATCTTATTCTTATAAATATTGGAAAAACCCTTGGGAATATAAACACTAATAACAAAACATTATTTTAATAAAAACTTAACCTACTTAAATAACCTAACCTAATTAAAAACAAATTGTATCAAATACTTAATGCTAATGCTTTTTTTTTATTTTGACTAATCTTAAGTGTTTTCCAACCACCAAAAATTTCTTTTTATCAATTTGTCTATGTCTGGTATTGACATATCGTATTTCAGATGTACTCCGCTTATCGCCCGGGTTATATTCTATGACTTTGTATGTAGCCCGTCTATTATAATGGTAAAATAGGGGGACATTATTATTCTCATAAATATAGCCATTTTTGTTTAGAAAGATAAATTGCTCAGGGGCTATAAAGCCTTTGAGCAAGGTCTTTCTAATATACTCCTTATTGTGGTAGAATATATGTGATATTAAACCATTTTCTTGAGTGTTTTGTGCTCTTTCATAATGGTTTCTGACTAATTTTATTATAAAATTGTCTAATCTAATGATTTTAGCTTCGTTGTACAAGTATTTATTGGAGTAAAAATGCTTTTAGTCAGATTCGGGTTTTCTGTTTATATTGCTACAAACTCTTATACACTTTCTTTCGAATTTCCGTAATGTTTCGGTTAAGCTTGCACTAATGTTGTACCATATTGGTGCACCATATACAAGTGTTGGCCTAATTAATGTTTTGTAACAAATTATTTTAACTCTTTTACTAATGTTTTTATTGTAAAATAGTTTTTTAGCTGCCATAAATGCTTTGTTACCTTTTGATTTACTGTATTTCACTTGATCGATATAATTTAGGTTTCTATGTAATTGAACACCCAGATATTTAACTACTTTTTTATTGGATAAAGGGATATTATCTGGTGATTTTATCACAAAATCTTTCAAGTTTTTTTTTATGTCAAAACTTGTTTTATTGACTGTATTGCGAAATAAAATAGTCTCACACTTACAATAATTTATTTTCATAAGCCATACTTGACAATAATCTCTAACTATGTAAAAAAGTTTTTGCACTGAGTGCTTAATAGAGTCAACTTTGTTATCGGCATAATATATGATAATATCATCAGCAAAAGCTAATGCATAATTTTTACCTTTTACTCGATCTAACAAATGTAATAATTCTGCTAAATAAATTGAAAAAAGTATAGGTGCATTCACTGTAGCTTGTAGTAAACCATTGTCAATATTAAAAGTTTTGTCATTGATTGAATTCTTATTTTGAATACAAAACTTATTATTATTATATATCATATTCATTATTAGAGCTATTAAATTATTTGGTACTTTTAATTTTAAGAGTTTGAAAATAATACCATCTAACCAAACCGTGTTAAAAGCTTTTTCCATGTCTATTAAGCATGCACCTAACCCAAAATTTTTGTTTATGAACCAAAAAAATTCTGAGGTTAATTTTGTAATGGCATGTACTGTGCCATGTTTGTGCCTAAATTTGAATTGGTTATCTGGTATCATTTCCTTGGTAATCGAAAAC
The DNA here is from genome assembly GCA_963082915.1 of Dolichopus griseipennis. Lineage (NCBI taxonomy): Eukaryota > Metazoa > Arthropoda > Insecta > Diptera > Dolichopodidae > Dolichopus > Dolichopus griseipennis. The sequence continues at coordinate 259,108,857 of OY720441.1, read as the reverse complement.
GCTGTTAATTTGTCATTAATCAGTGTTTCGGAAACCTTACTTATGTTTGGCATTAAACTAATCGGTCGGTAGTTACTTGGATTAGTTGGGCCTTTGCCAGGTTTTTTTAGCAAAATAATTTTCGACATTTTCCATGCTTTGGGAAAATACGAGTGATTAATTGCATTATTAAAAATAATAATATATTTAGAAATTATTAAAGAACTCAAATTTTTTAAAATAATGTTTGGAATTTCATCAATACCATAAGAAACTTTATTTTTTAAGCTTTTAAATTTTAATTCAAGTTCTTCTTGGTTTGTGAATTCACTATTATCGAAATTCTGGTTTGAAGCTTTATTTGCGATAGAAAAATTACATATGGTGAATTGTTTATTCTTAAATTGTGTATGTATGTGATTTTTGAAATGTTGGACTGTATTGGTAATTTTGTTATGAAATATACTATTTGTTGGTGTATTAATTGTATGTATTTTTCCTATGTATGAACCTATTATATTATAAATTTGTGTATTATTTTTGATTATATATTTATTAGAATTTGTTTTTTTTTAAGTAATTAACATCTATATTATTTTGAATTAAGAGTGGTGCGTCATTATGGTCTATGTGTAGTTGAGAGATTTCATTATAATTTTTTCTCCGAAAAATTTTATTTATTTCTGGGAACATGCTTGAACTATTGGGTGCAATATTTTGTAGACGTTTAGTCCAATATTTATTATGTTGGATTGGCATTTATAATTGGCATTTATAATTGGCATTTTTAGCACATTTTCAAAAAATTTTGTAAAAATGTGCCTATATAGTTTCACTCTGTCCGTCCGTCCGTCCGTCTGTCTGTCCGTATGTTTACAAAAACTTTTACATAGTTTGAAATAGAGAAAAGAAATTTTAACCACGAGTAGGTATTACAAAAAAAATTATTTCGTAGAAGAATTTTTTTCTGTAGCCCCACCCGTTACGGAGCTGCAGCCCTCCAAAGTTGGGAAAAGCCCTATATTCAAATTGTTATAACAAGAGTTCTATTAGGTGTATTTTCAATCTAAAAACGGCAAAAGATAGCTGGTTTTATAAACTTTATAAATTTTTAAAAGGCATGTTGACAGGGTTGCCATACGGTTCTAAAATTTACCATTATGCAAAACTCAATTTTTGCAAAATTTTTGGCTACACATATCTTCTATACGGGTCAAGCTAGGGTCTTGAAATTTTGGGAGTAGTTAGATCCTTAGAAATAAATAAAAGTCGGTTCACAAATTTTTTTTGTCACGTCCCCTGTTTTGCAGCTATATGGGCCCGAAAATTTAAAATTTGCTATTTTTAAACACCTGTAACTTGAATACCTGTTCAAATTTTTTTTTTGTGATTTGCAAAATTGAAAGCTCTTTAAATATATTTCAACATGTGTCAAAGGTTTTTCTTAATTTTAAAGGGTGACGAAGCTACAGCCCCCGCAAATTTCAAAAAAGCCCTATATTTAAATTGATATAATAAGAGTTCTGTTAGCTATATTTTCAATCTAAAAACGGTAGAAGAGAGTTGCATTCTTAGGCTTTACAAAAATATATCACTTAAATGTACAGGGTTGCCATACGGTACTAAAATTTATCATTATGCAAAACTCAATTTTTGCAAAATTTTTGGCCCCACATATCTCCTAAACGGTTCCAGCTAGGGTCTTGGAATTTTGGGAGAAGTTAGAACTTCAAAAATTAGTAGGAGTCAGTTAACAAAATTTTTTTGTCACGTCCCCTGTTTAGCAGCTATAAGAGCACGAAAATTGAAATTTTGCTATATTTAAACACCTGTAACTTGAATACCCGTTCAAATTTTTTTTTGTTGATATACAAAATTTTAAGGTCCTACATTATACTTTAACATATGTTAAAAGATTTTCTTAAATTCAAAAGTGGTTCTTTAAATTGAAGAAAGTGTCTGTCAGTTTTAACCATTTTTGCTTATATAGTAAAATTCAAAATAAAATTCCAAATTTTGGTAGAATTCCCAATTTAATTTCTTGAACCTAAAAAAATTGGGGGAAGGGGAGTAGTGAGGATTAGATCCTTGAAAAATTGGGCAAACTTCCCCATAGAGGGGCTATTAGGACTTAAAAAATAAAAAAAATACGGTTTTTATAAGTAAGTAGTAACTTAGTCACCAACGTATATATTTCCTTAATAAAACGTTAACATTGAAGCTTCAACATTATACTCCGATAAAATAATCAGTATGAAACACTATATTATTTTGAAAATGTGCTTTTTTAAAAACCCTTGGTTTTTTTCATCACTTGTTTAATGTAATCTCAATCGTACAATCTGCTAAAAAAATGCGAAAAAAATTGTATTTTTGTTTTGTTTTTTTTATACCCGTATGACTATATAGTCAAAGGGTATAATAAATTTGCCATTACGTTTGTGACGCAGAGAAGGAGGGGGGTAGATATAGACTCAAGTGTATGGATCGGATCAGTATCAAAAAAAAATCGATTTAGCTATGTATGTCCGTCCGTCCGTCCGTCCGCACGATAACTTAAAAACTAAAGGAGGTATGATCTTGAAATTTTCGGAAATTCGTTTTTTTGCAATATCCGTCATCGCTATTTAAATCCAGCCATTTTGGTTCATGGGTTCGGGTAGCTGCCATACAACTTCTTTTTTATATGAGTAATACTCAGTACTTATTACAGCTGCGTGTCTGAAATTTTGCCAAAAGTAGTTTAGTTTTATGGCCAAAGTTTCTTCAAAATTTCGTTGTTCTAGTGCAGTGGGTTCGAGGAGCGGTCATACAACTTCTTACTTTATATGAGCATTACTCTCCATCTAATGAAGCTGGGTGTTTGAAATTTTGCCAAAAGTAATTAACCGGATGATATAATTTATATATTACGGTCATACGGGTATCCCAGAGTTTACACAGTCTACTCTACTACACTCTTCTTCGTTTTTTATGTGAAATAAAAATTTTTGTTTGGGCAACAATTACTAATTTTGTAACAAAAAGTTATTGCGAAATCATCGCCTTAATAAATTGTATTACAAGAATTACATTTTTTACAATTTCCTTTAATAGCAAATTTTTATTTTTAGAGCTGGATATGATGGTCAAGCATGTCTTTTAAGAAGTATTTGTGAAATTGCTTCTATTCCTTTTCATTCGAGTGGTTTAATGGAGGAAATACTACATATATTAATGAGGTAAACACAGTTTTATGTCATACCTATCATAAAAAGTTTTATTAAGCAAGAAAACTAGACTGTAAAATCTAACACTTTATAAAATTTAATTTTTAGTCCATCGACATCATATGATATTTGGGAAAACTCTAAACAGCAACAGTTTTTTAAAGCTGAAATACTGGGAAAAGAAGGCCAAAATTGTGAAGTTATTTTCCAAGAATGTAGAAGTTCAATTTTGAAGAAATTATCATTAATACAACTGAGTTCTAATTCTTCAGATTAATAAAAATAGTGATAGATATCTTTCTAGTTGAAAAAAATTTTAAAAATTTTTTCTGATATTGAGATCATTATAATTGAAATGTTTTTTATTTTAATAAAATCAAAATAATTACAATGTTTTCCTAGCAATTTATTTGAAAAAAGTTGTACTAAATTTTAACATTTTTGTTTTACATGTAAATTTATTTTGAGTGATTTTTAAATTTTACAGGCATAAAATGAAATTTTTAATTAATTTATATTTTATTTTTATATTTATTTAATGTTCATCAAACAATTTTATTTTACAATTTATAAAAAACTTCCTAGTAAATCTTTGCTTTGTAATGCTTGATGGGTTCACTACATGTTATTGTATTTTATAAGTTTTAGAAGTGCTATACTTTTTTCCAACTTGAAATTTTATTTAATAGTTTTTAACCCATACACATTACTCTAAGCGATTCTTCTCTTTCATATTAAATGTTAATTAAATTTTGATTTGGATTATTGAAGCTTCCGATCGAGCCAGGGATAACCAAGTGACTTCCCGTTAGCAACTAAGTGATAACTGATAATTATGAAAACCAAACCAATGCAACATTTCTAGATTGGAAATTTAATAAACTCCTTGTTATGAAAAAACTCTGTTCTTGATTTTCGGTCAATAATCCTGTCTTTGAACATATTTTTATACCCTACACCTATAGAATAGGGAAAGGGGTACATTAACTTTGGTATGGTGTTTGTAACCACCTAAAGGAAGCAAGATCAGCGTGACCTCCTTAGTCGATATAGCCATGTCCGTCCGTCCGTGCGACCGTAGGCACGATAACTCAAAAAATAAAGGAGCTATTTTGATGAAATTTTAACTGTAGGTTACTAGGACTTCAAGTACTGCGGGTATTACATATGTGCGAAATCGGCTCATGGGTTCGGATTTTGGATCTTTTAATTGTTCTAAGAGCCAAGGAACATATAAAAAAATAAGGATAACTCAACAACTATTGGCGATACAATCATGAATTTTGTGATGAAGGTTACTTGTAATGAGACTATGGCGGGGAGTGCGTACGAACGAGCTCGGACCATGGGTTCGGAACCTGGAACTGTTTCTTCGAATTTAGGACAAACGAGGATGATTACAAATTCAAAGAAGTTAGAACCTCCAAACTCGGTAACAGGGTGTGCCTTTCTATTCCCATAGTGTCCTCGAAAATTGGAACCAATTGAAATAGTGGGTCGGAGATCATCCACACAGTTCTGAAGACCATGAATCGTTGAAATTATTAAAAAAAAAAAATAGCTTGAAATTAAGATAGAACGTTCCAATTGTGAACAACGGTGCTCTAGAATTAAAAGAACGGCGCGGACTGCATATAGGCGAAGTCCGATCATTGGCTAAAATCCTGGAACTTTTTCATCGAATTTAAACCAAACGAGCATGATTCCGAATTAGTTGGAGAAGTTAGAACCTCCAAAATCGGTATAAGGGTGTGCCTTTCTATTTCCTTAGTGACCTCGAAAATTGGAACCAACTGAAATAGTGGGTCGAGGACCATCAACATAATTTCGAAGACCTTAAAGCATATTTTCGAAAATAAAAAATATAAGAACTTCAAAAAAATATAGAAGCTTCAAATTTGGCACAAGGCTGTTCTTTACTATTTCCTACGTGCTCCCTTAATATGATCAATTGGAGTGGTGGTTCTGGTAACTCTCTTAGATCTCTAGCGATTGAAAGACTTATCATCGAAATTATTAAAAATGGTAACTTAAAATTAATATAGAATTGTGTACAAGTGTTAACTAGTATTGAAAGTATGACTGGGACTGCATATGGGCGAAATCGTTCCATGGTTTCGTGTTATGGAACCTTTGAAAAGTTCAAAAGCTAACAAACCTATATCTTAAAAACACAAAAACTCAGAAACTAATTACGCTATTTTAATGAAATTTATACTCTAGGTTACTAGTAATAAAAGTACCACGGAACTGGTTCTTGTCGGGTTCAGATTCTAGAAGTTTTTGATCGAATTGAAGTCAAACTAGTATAATTTCGAAACCAAAGAAGATAGAACATTATACTTGGGACACATGTGTTTCTTCTTACTTATTTTGTGTACGTGAAATTTTGGATGAATTGGAATAACGGTTTGCGTACCACCCCCACTACTCCCAAGACCTTAAAGCATAATATAATCGAAATTAATAGAAATAAAAAAATTAAATTTGATACACTATTTTCTATTTCCGTTCTTATTTAACACTTTTATATTTTTAAAAGGCTAAGAGTTTTACTATTAAGCATATTATGTATTGAATTTTATAAATTAAAATCTAAATATTTTTTAATTAAACGACGAAGTTTTTTTTGTTTTTAATTTTTATTATATCACATCTATATTTTATTGAATTATTACCATAGGTAATCTATAATTAAGAAATTGTGTACAATACTTAAGTTGTAAAATTTATTTTTGTATTAAAATTAATTAAACAGTACTAAAGTTATCATTGTATTTTAGAAATACATTTATTGCATATTTTGATCATTAAATTTTGTGATAAAAAGGTGATGAAAGCATTAATTAACTAACTTTAAATTAAAACCATGAAATTATATAAACTTTTATATTTATATTATTACAAATTAATATTTCTTTCGAATAACTTTGAGTTTGATTATATAGAACATTAATAAATAAGGAAATTAAGAGAATAAATTTAAAAATGATTGAAAATTGAAATAATTAACGAAGGGTACTAAATCATTCAACAGTAAATGCACTACAGCTAAAAATCCTGAAAAGGATTGCTGCATATGTGTAAAATTTGATTGAATTGGATAAAAGTTTTAAATATGTAATTTCGTAATTGCATTTTACGAATCCATTTATCTCAACTTTATTTGTTGTTTAATATTTTTAAATAGATAAATTAGTAAGAATTGCTAATATTTTTGAATTGATAAAATAATTAGAACATGTTTTTAGTATTTTAAAGTAAATTTGGTTAGCCATTGCTTACGATCAAACTAATAAAAGCTTTTATGATTTTAAAATGACTTATGGACTGCCCAAGACGTACAATATTTCAGGCTATGACACTGAGAGAAAAAAAGATGTCTCGACGGCTGATTTAACACGTAGTCTTATGGGAATAGGGAGCTTTATCTCGACGGCTGATTTAAAATTATAATAACTCACAAATTTGCAACTTTTTTAATTTCGTTCAAAGATGACCGTAAAATTTAGTCTTTTAAAATTTTTATAACATATTCAAATATAAAAAATTTTAATATTTTAATTCAGAAATTCTTTTTTGAAAAATACCTTCCATATATTTTACTTTTTTTAAAAGCTTCTTACTAAGCTTTCAATGAGAGTGATAATTTTATTAATATTCTACAGTGTTGGCAATACATAAATCGACAAAACTAGTTTAAATAAAAATATTGAATTGGAAAGTAACATAGCAAATTAAATTTAAAAAACCAAAAAAGAGTTTATGTAAAAATAATATTGTGAAATAAATTGTATATAAAAAATATTTTTATCTGTAAATATTATAAAATACGATAAAATTAAAGTTTTTAGCTGAGACCAAAAGGCTAGTTTCATATATTCCGAAAAAATATTTTTAAAAGTTTTGGGTGGTTTTTTTTGCAAAGCCTGAGAAGCATGCAACTTGCAAACTATTATCAATTATAATTCCATACTTAATTTCACATCCGAAAAAGTTATCATTTTTCAAAAAATATAAAATGACATTATTTCCATTTTTATAAACCAGACATTCTTATTTATTAACCAGCAAGACCTGCCAATCAGGTCCGTAATTTTTAAAAAAGCGCTTATCCGTAATTTTGGAAATTTAAAATATGAAACTTTAATCGTGCAAGAATCTTAATTTAACAGCCAGAAACAGAACATTTTAAAATCATAATTTATTAAAAAATTGCAAAATGTTAATCTTAATATACTTAAAAAATTTAATTTAAAATTTTAAAAAGAGCTTTAAAAACTATCTATTAAAGTACGGCTATTTTTTGCACGCACTTTTTTTTTTTTACTGTTTAAAACTGTATACAAACAAATAAATATTGCCTACCCAGAAATATGGTTGAATGATGCTAAGAACGGTATAAAATTTTGAATTCTTTAATTTTATGCTGAAAAATACGTTTTGAAATTTAATTTTGTTATGAGCATAAAGAGAAAACTTCAAAGTTTATTTTGATATATAATTTATATATTTTTATTAAAATTAAAAATATAAAAACTCGATATTAAAACCAATTTACCTACCAAAATTACATCACAGATTATTATAAAGCTTTTTAAGTTAGGTTAGGTTTTCTAAAATTATTTAAAATTTTTACTCTTGTGTACTTTAATTTTTTTTTGACAGTATCAAAATGGTTATGAAATGCACGGAAAAAATTGAAAAATATTTTTTTAGGAAAACATATTAAAAATTTTGAGTTCATAGCTGCATTTTTGATATGTTTTAAAAAAAACTCCAAATTTTATTTTTATGTAAGATTCAGAGTGTTTAGGGAAATATTTAATAAAGAAAAGTCTAAAAGAAAATATGGTTAAAATCATAAAAATTTTAATTTTTTTCTAAAAAATTACAAAACAAAAAAAAAATTTTTTTTCGAGACTCACTCTCATTTTGTTTGAATGTATTCACTAATACATTCAAATAATTTTATGTCATGGCCTGAAATATTGTACGTCGTGGGACTGCCTATTAAATTTGAACCAAATAGGTGTAGTGTATTTCTAAGTCGGTTGCACGGACTGGCCGTTTCTTTATTTGGTTTTGTTTTATTTCAGTCCATTGTGTAGTTTATAAAAACTAAATTGTGTTTTATCGATTTTAGCCTATGCTCTATGATTTTGTAAAAGTTTATAATATAATTACATTTTTATTTAAATGGTAAAGCTAAAGAAGTGTTGTTTTATAAGAATATATTTAATTTTACAAATTCAAATATTTATTATGCAAAATCACCCACAAAAAAAAAAAAAAATTTAATCATATATTTATTAATTGTTACCATTATCAATACTTAAAGATTTTTTCTCATTCTCCCCTTTCTACTTAAATAATGTTTGCTTTTAAATCAAAATTATTTATGATGTATATATAGAAAAATAACTAGGTAGAGAAATTATGTGTAGGTACAACTACATCTATATAATTTTAGTCAATATGACAACCACAACTGTAATAACACAATGAGTTACTTCATTAGCCAGTTTCATTTTTTGTTTTATTTTCTTTTTCTGTTGTTATATTTTCGTTTATTTTATTAATTTATCATTAGTTTTTTGCTATTTCTAAACTTAAGATTTTTTAGAAGAAAAACAAGAGGGAGTGTAAAAATTGTACTGATAAATTCGTGTAAAATGTTATTAGCTATTATAATTCTTTCTGTAATTTTTGCTTTAAATATTCAGATATTTTCAATTATTTTAAATTCCGACGGTAAGTCATTAAATACTTTAAGGCAGTTGTATAAACAGTTATTTTTTTGTTTATCTATCTTGAAGTTATAAATAAAATTTTGACTTATTTCGCGTATTATAATTATGAAAGGCCAAATTTTGTTGAAAAAATTATGTTTTATTTTGTTGTTGATTATTTTGATCGCGATTATATAGAGCTCCCTTTTACAAATGTCTGAGAAGCTTTTAGTCTGAGAAACAAAAATTTTATTTTGAAATTGTAGTATACAAGTTTGGTAGTATAGTTCGGCCATTTGATATTTTCAGGTTTGCCTAGCTTGACTCCGCGTACTTTATAACCGCTTCTTCAGCAAATAATTGAATAGATCCACGGGAATTAAGTCGAGTATGGTCATCAATGTATATCTTAAAAAATATCGGACCTAAAAAAGACCTCGGAGGTACTGCTTTATTGATGATGCATAAATTGCTTAATCTTTACACGGCGAGTTGTTTGAATTAAGTAGGCTTCGAATAAAGCAAGTTGCGCATTTGAAAAGGTCAATCTAGAAAGTTTGTGTAATAAAATTTTATGGTCGACACAGTCAAATGCCTTCTGCAAATCAATGAATATCTATGCGGTGAATTTACCATTACCCATATTTCTGGTAATAAAATCAGTTAAGCCCAGACATGCCGCGTTAGTATTAGAGTTTTCCTCAAATCCGTATTGCTCAGAAATCAGTATACTGTTGGTTCTCAGAAACGTGTCAAGTCTATTTTTTATAATACGTTCATATATTTTTGAGAAACTGCATAATACCGATACTGGCCTATAATTTGATGAATTTGTGGCATCTCCACTTTTGTAAATTTGTGTCACTACGCCTTTTTCAGGCAATCGGGAAAAGAGTGAGCTTCAAAACATTTATTAATAAATTTTACTAAAGTGGGTGCTAACCAATCTTTAAGTTTTATTATGACTTTGGCCGAAATACCTTCTATTCCTGCCGCAGATTGCAATGTTAACGAATTAATTGCATCTTCGAACCGAGGAGGATTCTCTTGGTTCGTTGACGCTAAACTACGATTGCTATATATATTTTGAGAGAAATTATTAAGATAGACGTAATCAGTTTTTCCATTTGGTATATTTTATTTATCTGTTACCGTCGTAAAGAAGGTGTTCATTATGTTACTTATTTCCTGTGGATTAGATATGTTACTGTGGATTATAATTGTTTTGTACACATTCAACACATTTTTAGGGTTGCCAGGGTTCTTTATAATTTTTTCCAAAGAATGCTGCGCTTTTGCTTTTGAAACTAAAATTTTTACCTTGTTCCTATATGTAATGTAGAGGTTTTTAATTCGGGTATCGTTCGGATATTTTTTTTTTGTATCTAAAGAAGGAGTCACGGATTCTCATAGTTTGAGATATTTCTACTGTCATCCACTCCTTCATATATTTCCTCAATATATCTTTCAGTGGAATTACATGATCAAGAGGCCTACTGCGAGTGTAACTTGGTCAAATGTTTCGTACTTATCTAAAGCTTGCCAGGCGTGATAATTACTTAGACTGTTGTAATCAAAAATTGTTTCAGTTTTAGTAAGAGTATCATTTCTAGGAATTTGATCAATGCTGATTAAAAACATTTTGTGGTCTGATAATCAAGTGTCCATTATATGGAAAAAGTACTTAACTTTAAAAAATCGGTTATTAAATGGTCTATTACTGTTTTGAAACCTATTCTAGTAGCGAATTCTTGAGCTTTTTTGTTGCAGATGAAAAAACCATTTCTTACCAGTAATTCGGAATAGATACTGACAATTCTATTATTTTGGTCAAGAAAGTTGATGTTAAAGTCCCCAATCGATTTAAAGTCCCCACTACAGCAGCTGTCACAGTGGTTGAGTGCCGACCTTTCTTGCGGAAGGGCCCGGGTTCGAGTTCTAGTGAAAGTGAAAAAAAAACTTTTCTGGTTTTCGACTCGACTCAGCTACCATTCGCCATTGGGTTCAAATTAATGGCATAATCAATAATTAATAATTATAAATCTTTAATAAAAAATACTTTAATATAAAAATATAAACAAATGCAAAATATAAACAAATAATTTAATTAAATAATATAACTCGCAGATATAGAATACCATACAACTCAAATACAAAATATTACAATATAAACAAAAAATAGAATTGTAAATATTGAAAATATAAAACGTTTCTATATGTCATAAGGCGTAGTACTATCTCATGTTTAAATTGCATGTGGAACTCAATAAGACCAATTCTAATAACACGAATATAATATGACCCCCTGTCCCAACATGTACCTAAGGTATAGACAGGCTTATTAGCCTAACAGTTGAACAGTTAACGTTTAAAAACAAAAAAAAAAAATTATTACGGATATTCTATGTGTAACTCGCCAATTTTGCCAATAAAATCTATTTCTTCAGTACAATGTGATCTATTGCAGGCATTGTTAATTTTATGTTTTATTAGTTTGATAATTAAGAAACTCGACAAATGAAATTTTTCCGCATGTACAATATTACTACTTAAGCAGTCTGCGGTAAATAACGCAATACTTCCATAACCTCTTTGTCTATTTGAGAAATATGGACTGAACCCTTGGCGATTGAAGAATTGATTTTCTTGTTTTTTCAACCAAATTTTTGTTAGAACAATTACGTGGATATCACAGTTATAGGAATATATCAGCGCCTCTAGTTATTGTATTTTATTTCTTAAGCTCTGTATATTGAGATACATTATATTAATATTAATTTTATAAAGATGCACTAAATTATAAACCGACTCTGTATTTGTATTAAACACTCTTATTTCTTTCTCCGTCTCCAGTTTTTGATGGAGCATAACCAAAACAAATGATTTCAACAAATGCTAAATTTACCTTTAGCGTTCCCTTGCACGATAAGACTTAGGAAATCGTACTTTCGACGCCGTATGACGTATTCAAAATATGTTATTCCACATTTCAAAGGCTTCCATTTAATTCACATGAGGATAGTACCTAAGCAGATTCTAGACCAGGAAATGACGTCACAAATGTTGAAGATAAGGATTGATGTTAACGATAAGGAAATGATAAGAGATAAGATAAGGAGTATGACTCATCTATGACTCATATATACTTTAATATAAAAATATAAACAAATGCAAAATATAAACAAATAATTTAATTAAATAATATAACTCGCAGATATAGAATACCATACAACTCAAATACAAAATATTACAATATAAACAAAAAATAGAATTGTAAATATTGAAAATATAAGACGTTTCTATATGTCATAAGGCGTAGTACTATCTCATGTTTAAATTGCATGTGGAAGTCAATAAGACCAATTCTAATAACACGAATATAATATGACCCCCTCGAATATATTTTAGATTAAGTTAGTTATTTTGGCATTTAAAATACCAGACGCACAGATTTAATATTTTTTAATGAATTAAATTAAAAGCTTTTATAAAATTTTTCCACTTTGAATATTATGTTTTGGTGATAAGAACTTTTTTTGGTTCTTACAATTTTAAATTTGACATTTTCAATTGGAATATGGTGATAATAAAGATATTAACGTAAGATGTGAATATGATAGCAATTTTATAGAAAGGTTTCTCAAAATACAATTTTTTGAATATCGAGAAATGCAAGCGGAAAGAATTTTAAATAATGGAGAAGTGAAAACTATTCTTGTATTAGACACAAATTATATATCTGATTACACTGTACTTGATTTGCGTTCAATAAAACAAAAGTCATCATATCAAATGAAAATTATATAAAACTAATATAAAAAGAAAGATTGTAATAATTGTAAAATAATAATAAAATAAAAAAATGTTTTTATAATAAATCTTTTTTATTTATCCATGAGTTATGATCAGAAGTAAACCCTAACCATTTAACAAAAATTTTATTATCACTAGTTTTAAAAATTTTTTCAATCAAAAAAACTTGTTTTTTATTAGTTTGTAACAATCCATATTCATAGAAATTGCCTTGTATTGGTTGTTCTTACTAATCTTCTAATAAGTATGTTATTGGTTTGGTAATTTGAACTTTTCTAATTTTAAATATTTCAGTTGTCCAGTTAGGTGTATACCCCTTTTCAAAAATATGTTTGAATTTGCTTATTCGAACTGAATTTTAAAACTTTATATTTTAAAGGTGAAGCAATTTTTATATGATTATATACAGTTTTAAGCAAATTTTCAGCATTATCTTTATTGACATTCTGTCGGTCGTTTTTGAATTGTTCGGTGTTTAGTGTTGTTATATTGTTTGATTAGTTCTAGAATTAGGTTAATCCATTTATAATTTCCGTTAAAACTAAATTCTTTCAAATAGAGGCTTTTAATATGCTAAATGTTGAGTAATGATTTATTTGATATTTATTCATTAAATTTTTGAATATTTTATTGAAGAATTCTTTTCAATCATCAGTTTGCAAATTTTGAGGATGTCTTTAAGAAGTTAGAAAAATATTTTGAATTGCTTTTGTGACGTTCTCTGAAGTTTTGGCTTTTCTAGGGATTGCCCACGCAAACTTGGAAAAGGTATCAATTACAGTTAATAAAACTTAAAACCTTTGTTCTCTTTAGCATATGAACCCATTTTACTAAATCAGCTTGCCAAAGATCATCAAATCCTTTAATTATAACTCTACGTCGTTTAAAATTTCTTCGTGCAGGCTTATGCAGCTCTTCAACCACCTCTCTTTTACTCATTTTTAAATAAAATGGACCTATATAAAATTGTTATATATATATAATAAAAAGCAAAACAATAAAATGTATTTAAAATTTTTATTCTTTTATATAAATCCATTAGTTTGGAACATTTTAACATATGATGTTCTGCTGAATGACAAGGACAAGTATCTGGAACAGTTATCATGTTGTATGATGTATAGGGACATATATCCCAATGATATCCATACTCTTTCGTTTTAATTAGGATAGAATTTTTAAATAATCTTAAATTTTTAATTGTTCATAATGTTCCTCCAATAAAATATCATCATATTTATCTAAAAAATTATTTAAAGAATATCCGATTTGATGTATGTCCATTTCGAAAAGTAAATGAAAACTGATCCCCAATTATGTTTTTATAAGTTCCAAACTACTAAATAAATCCAATGCTGACCGATCTAGGCCTTCAGCTTTTTGTAATCTCTCATTAATAAATTTAATAGGTTCTTTAATTTGAAATTCAATGACATCACTCATATTTGAAAATTTTTCATTTAACAATTCCGAGAATTTGATATGGATTTCCTCTAAACTAACTTGCATTTTTTCTTCTAATATTTTTATACCCTACACCTATAGAATAGGTAAAAGGGTACATTAACTATGGTATGGTGTTTGTAACTACCTAAAGGAAGCGAGCTAGATATGGAAAAGTATATTTATTTGTGATTAGCGAGACCTCCTGAGTCGATATAGCCATGTCCGGCCGTCCGTAGGTACGATAACCCAAAAAATAATGGAGCTATCTTGATGAAATTTTAACTGTAGGTTACTAGGACTGAAATCGGCCCATTGGTTCGGATCCTGGACCTTTTAATTGATCGAAGGGCTAACGAACATATATTAAAAAATCACGATAACTCAACAAGTAATGACGCTATCTTCATCAAATTTGTGCTGTAGGTTACTAGTAACGAAATTACTTCGGGAATTGCTTAAATTCGGGATTGGACCATGGAGCCTAGAACTTCTTGATCGAATTTAAGCCAAACGAGCATTACTCCAAAACCAATGAAAATAGAACCTCCAAATTTGGTATCAGGGTGTCCCTTCCTGTTTCCTAAGTGTCTTTGAAATTTGGGCCCAATTGGAGTTGTGGGTCGGGGACCAGCCACACATTTCCGAAGACCTTAAAGCATATCTTTAAAATTAATAAATATAGCAACTTGAAAAAATGTAGAAGCTTCAAATTTGGCACAAGGGTGCTCTTTACTATCTCTTACGTGTCTCCCTAATTTGGGATCAATTGGAGTTCCCCTCTTAGACCTCACAAAGCTAAAAAGCTTATAACTGAAATTACTAAAAATAATAACTTAAAATTAAGATAGAACGTTCAAATTGTCTACAAGGGCTAACTAGTACTTAAAGTACAGCGCGGACTGCATAAGGGCGAAATCAGCTTAAGGGTTCGGATTCTGGACCTTTTAATCGGTTTCAGGGCTAACGAACATATATAAAAAATTACGATAACTCAACAACTAATGATGCTATCTTCATGAAATTTGTGCTGAAGGTTATTGGTACTTTTGATCGAATTTAGGCCAAAACAGCATAATTTCGAAACCAATGAAGATAGAACCTCCAAATTTGGTATCAGGGTGTCGCTTTCGATTTAGTCTCTGTGAAATTTGAGCCTAATTGGACCAGCCACTCTGTTCCGAGGACCTTAAAGCATTTTTTTGAAATTAATAACGATAGTAACTTGAAACAAATGTAGAAGCTTCAAATTTAGCACATGGGTTTTCTTTACTATTTCCTGCGTGTACGTCTAATTTTGCATCAATTGGAGTGGTGGTTCAGTACCTCTCTTAGACCCCCCAATGTGAAAAAGCTTATCATCGAAATTAATAAAACTAATAACTTAAAATTAAGATAGAACGTCCCAATGTGTACAAGGGTTAACTAGTATTGAAAGTATGACGGGGACTGAATATGGGCGAAATCGTACCATGGTTTCGGGTTCTGGAACCCTTGAAAAGTTCAAGGGCTAACAAACATATGTCTTAAAAACACCATAACTCAAAAAATAATGCCGCTATTTTGATGAAATTTAAACTCTAGGTTACTAGTAATGAAAGTACCATGGGAATTGGTTCTGGTCGAGTTTGGTCAATGAGTTCGGATTCTAGAAGCTTTTGATCAATTTGAGGCCGAACGAGTATAATTTCGAAGCCAAAGAATATATTTCCTATTTCCTATGTGTCCCCGAAACTTAGACTTAATTGTAGTGGTTCAGCTATGTTCAAAGGTACTTGCTGCATTTATGTAAAATTTATTTGTATATTTAAATGAATTATATGAAAAGTTCTAAATTTGTAATTGTAATTAAGAAATACATTTATTCCATATTTTGCGTTAAAAGCTCTTCTATTAGGTAAAACTAACTATTTAAAATAATTGCAATTTTGTAAAATTTGGATTATTAAATTTATTATACTTTGATTAGCTTTTCATCAAAAAATTTAATAATTAGAATTTTTTCATTTTGTAATTAAATTGGAATAAATATATTTTCATTTATTTCAAGTTTTTTTTTTTTAATATTTTTAAATAGATAAATTAAATAGAAAATTAATAGAAAGTATTTTTAAATAGATAATAAGGAAGAATTTGTAGTATTTTTTAATATATAGTGTAATTAGAAAATGTTTTTAGTATTATTAAGTTAATTGGGTTAGCTATGTCTTACGATCAAATTATTAACAGCTTCTATGGTGTTAAAATGACTTATGGATATCTCAATAAATTTGAATCAAATAGGTGTAGGGTATTTTTAAGTCGGTTGCACCGACTGACTGTTCCTTTATTTGTTAATTTTTCTTCTGCTAATTTAAGTTCTATAGATACTGTTGAGATATTTCTCGCATTTCGTTTTGTAATAGTTCTTTCTGAAAGAATATATGTTTATTTACAGAATTTTGTGTTGCTGCATCTTTGCCATTAATAGGTTCTTGGACATTTGATAAAATTTTGTTATCTAAATCATAATTTCCTTCAGAAGTCAATATGAAACCAATACCTGGGGGACCTTGAGTATGTAGTTTTCTAGAAGAAGCTATACTTCTAGAAATTTATCAAGATACCAAATATATCAAGTGACATTATGGTTTTAACTGATTGTTTATGTAAATAGTTATTGTATTATATTTGCTTCTCTCAACTCTTGAATTATAGAAACAATTTCATTATGATAAATGTTGTTACCAGCTGTTTCTGACGCAATTAAAAGTCTTAATCTCATAATTCATTAGGATCATCCCAATAAACATACTGAGATGATTGATTTGCATATTTTAAATGGGTTTCTGGTGAAGAAGATTTATTTAAATAATTAGCAAAAACAACCTGAACCAGTTTTTTTATGTCTAGTGGTATAATCATGTATATATAATTTTCTGAATATATTTTTGTATTTAAAACCTTTGTTTCCTTTTATTTGCTCTAAATGATCATAATTTCTTCTATGTGCATTCGTTTTGTTAAGTATCTGATGATATGTTTTTAAATCACTTTCAGTATAGTTTATTGGTTTTTTTTTAAATATCAATTCATATAGACCATTAGTTCCTTTAAAAACTTCATTATCAATCAAAATATCTTTAGTAGTTTCATGTATTTCAAAATTAGCATTCCCAAGTTTTCGAACATTTAATAATTAAAACTCATTAAAATAGGGTCCATATGACTTATCAAGTTGTGACTCGTTTAGAACAGGAAATTGTGAAATTGATGTTTCATCAATAATATTATCAGTTATAGATGGTGTTTCAAATTTCATAGTATTTGGTGTTGAAGTTATAAATTTACTGTAAGTATTACTTTAGTTGCTAGGGGTTTTAACTTCCGGCTTAAATTATCTCATTAATTTTTAGGTGTTATCATCACCAGCAGACAATTTAATTTCCGGTTTGATAACATTATTTGAAAATTGTTGTTGCTGTTGTTTGACAACATTTGTTAATTCTTTCAATGCTTTTATAATTGGAGTAAAAGCTTCTTACCGATTATGGTCTTCCGATAGCTTCTGAACTTTTAAAGATTGAAATTTCGTTTTTAAATTTTTACGAGTTTTAATTAAATCTTTCATAAGTTGCTCATCCATTTTTTATGGATTAGTTCAATTATTACCTGTGAATTATCGACTGAACTGTTCTCTTGCTAATTGTTAACTGATAATCGCTAACTGCTGACTGGTAACTGCTACTGCTTTAAATTTCAACCCTTTGAGATCTAAAAGCATACTCAACATAACATTAGTTTTACCACAATTTGAAGGTCCAACTATTAGTCCTCTTATACTATCTGGAAAGCATTCACCATGTTTTTTTTTATTTTGGTTTTGAGTTTCGATCAAAATTTTTTTACTTTAACTACGTTATCTACTTTTATAAATTTCATTTCTTAAAAGGTACTTAATGTTTAGTAATTGTCTTAAACTAATCGGTGTAACATGCCTCTTCCTAATACATATTCAATCAGTAACCAAAAAACTGTTAATGGAAAAGGTGTAGTTAATTCTCTAATTAATAAACTACCATTTGAAGTACATTTACCTGGCTATAACTATTGCGGTCCTGGAACAAAACTAACAAAACGATTAGCTTGAGGTGATAAAGGAATTAATGGTTTAGATGAGGCTTGTCGAGAGCATGATATAACATATTCTCAAAATACTGATCAAAATCAACGTCATATAGCTGATAAAATATTAGCAGAGAAAGCTTGGCAAAGAGCTAAAGCTATATAAAGACTCAAGTTTTGGTGAACGGTTAAATTCATATCTAGTTGCAAACTCAATAAAAACTAAAATTAGGCTAGGTATGGGTTCAAAAAAGAAAAAAAAGAAAATTTTAAGAAAAAAGAAAACATCGAGAAAAAGCTATTGAAAAATGTTTTAAAGGAAGCTAAAATAGTCGTTAAAACTATAAAAAAAACCGACGAAGGATAAGAATATTATAAAAACTGCTTTGCATGCTGCTAGAAAGTTTTCTAAATGACAGAAAAAAAACATCAAGATTCCTTGAATAATTCCTGTGCCAAAATTGGAGGAGTTTTACCTTTAATCCCTATATTTGCGGATTAATCAGCTATTGGAGCACTTTCAGGTGGCGCTGCAGGAATGACTAAGCCTGTTAACGATGCCAAAAATGCCCACAAAGAGTTAAAAGAAAGTCAACGTCATAATAAAATGATGGAAGCGATAGCATTAAAAGGAGGTAATGGATTGCATTTAAAACTCTATAAAAAAGGGTTAAGTCTTTATTTGAATCCAAAACACCATTAACTAAGCTGCCTAGTAGAGCTCTAGTAGAGCTGAGTAGAGAAATTTAAAAACGAAAGATTTTTGCAAGTATATATTATTATTATTAAAGTAATAATTATTTTGAATTAACCTTAAAAACCTATATAATATAGTATACACACAACTGAAATATCTCATTATATCGATTAAAGACATGTCAATAACGTTAACTTTAAACGGAAACTCTTCCATTTTGACAACTAATTATTTCCCACCTATAGATTTAAAGGGTAGAGAATACATCTGCGGTTTAGTTGATTTCCAAACGTATAACTCAATACCTAATATAGATGAAGAGAATAATACATTTATTATTGATAATAAACCTAGTACAATTTCCAGTTCATACAAGAACCTGTTCATATGAAATTGGAGATATAGAACTATTTCTTAGAAAAACGTTGAATGTAACTAAAGCAGATAACGAAAAATTAGTTATAAGAGCAAATAATAATACATTAAAGTGTAATATTTTTGCTGAAAAGAATGTTGATTTTGAAGGAGAAGATACAATTGGTTTCAGTAAGAAGAAATTATTAGCTAATAAATGGCATACTTCAGATCTTTTTGTTGATATTAATAGAATAAATATAACAAAAGTAGAATGTAATATTAATCTGGAGCTTATATTAATGAAAAAGAGGCTCACACTTCACATTAGTTCTCTATTATCGTCAGTCCTGGCTATAAAATAATTGAAGTTCCTAAGAATGTAATTTATTTACCGGTAACTATTAATCACATAAGTTCTATTACTGTAAAACTCCTTGATCAGAACGGTAATTTAATTAATTTTCGTGGAGAAACAATAACAATAAGGTTACAATTTAAGGTTAAAATTATCAATCCAATATACATTCACAGAAAGATGAACATCACCTTAATTCATTAAAGGTCGTCGAAAGAGGTGGAACCCAACATTTAAAAAATATGAAAAAAACTATTATTATTTGAAAATAAAGAATATTTAAAATCTCTTGGATATCTGTTAAAAGTAAATTAAATTAAAATGGAACTCTTTAATGATCCAATTTTTGATGAAACTATAACTAGCGCTCAATAGCATTCACATTCTCCATTCTTAAACTCATTTGGATTAAGTGATATTATACGAATTCAAATACAAAATCAGAACTTAAATATATTACCTTCAACAAGTCTAATTTGCATTGAAGGTTATGTATCAAAACATGATGGAACAGCTGGTATTCACACTAAAATAGTTAATAATGCTATACCATTTCTATTTGATGAAATTCGCTATGAACTGAATGGTAAGGAAATTGATCATAACCGTAATGCTGAAATAACTGCAACATTAAAACACTATATCTCACTTAACGGAATGAAAGTGTAGCTTTATACAATGGAAGTTGGTCACCTGATGAATCAATTAAAAGAAATAATTTGTATTTTAACTTTTGTATTCCCCTAAAAAGATTAATATGGCTTGCTGAAGATTATAAAAACTTTATTCCAAATGCAAAACATGAATTAATATTAACTCGCTCTCGATCTAATAATAATTCATTATTATGTAGCAGTACTAATGCAAGTGAAAAACCAAAAATTACTATTACAAAAATATATTGGAAAGTTCAACATATTAACTTAGCTAATAATCCTAAATAAAATTTATATAAAAGTATTGAAAACGGTTCAGCTATGAAAATTCCTTTTAGAAATTGGGAATTACATGAATATCCTACATTACCATTGTTTGAATCACAAAAAAATAAACAAAACTTATTTAAGTTTAGAATTCAAATTTATTAATGATTATATTTTACTTAAAATTACGTCTTTAAATACAATTTTTATTTCCATAATAATTATACATTATGCAACGAAATTAGCTGACACAACAAATATTTAACTTACTTTAAAACAATTAAAATTATGAATGTAGGTCAGTACAATGACTTTAAAGGTATTTTATTAAGTTAAGTTCAATTAAATTATATTACAAATAAATGTGCATCATAAGCAAAAATGTACGTTAAACAATTATGAAATAAACAATATTAAAATTAGTTAACATATATAAAAGTTGTTATAAAATATAAATGTTAAGTTTACAATGTTAAAAACTTATGTTCTGCGAACATTCTCCCCCCGAAATGAATTAATAATTAAATGGATGTTCACAAGCGGTTGACGCTGTATTGCTTTCTGTAGGTGGTACTGCAGGTTTTGAATTGGTTTTTGCATCAATTGAAATTTGTGGTGTAGATAATACAATTCGTTTATAGCGTCTAAAGAAATTATAAATTGCGATTCCACTTATTAATAAAAGAATTATGTATGCCATTGCATAATGATGAACATCATGTGTATTTATATTTCTTGTTGCTGCTATTTCATCTCTTTGTGCCTCTATTTTAGCATGTATTGATTGAATATCAGCTGAAGTTATTTCTTCCTCCAAAATTGTCAAATTGTTTGAACTTCCATTCTTGTTGTTGGTACTATTGAAATAATTTACTAAAACGTTTTGAGGTATTTCTGCTACTATCAAAAAAGATGAAGTTATGTTTCCTGTAAATCTTTGAGTAGATGCTATGAACATAGTTGAATGTGTAAGTGTACAGCCCGGTTTTAACCAAAGAATCCCATTTCCATTTAAAGCTACTTTTTCTGAATGACTACCACATGTTAAGTCAAATATATTTTTCTTATCTAACGTGTAAATCCAATGATTACTTGTATGCATTTTTATCCATCTTATGTCTATTGAAAAACCTTTTATCTTGCAGAACGAAGATAATTTTGTTTCTAATGATAACAGTTCCATTTCGCAGCGACTGATATTAGATCTCAAACCATACATTGGTGAATTAAATCTGCATAGAAGGTGATCAGATTTCCAAGGTTTACATAAATTTATATCAATCTCCTCCATAGGTGAATATCTATCTCGATGTGCATTTACTAATAGATATTTACTAGAAGTTTGTACATATATAAGCTTATTGGATTTAACTATAGGAATAGAAGTAAGCTGATATATCTGATAAAACTCAGCATCTAACAATGGTAATTATTGTTGCTCTTTTTGTTAGAATACGTATGCTTTCTTTTGACGGATGAATGAGATTTTTCATCTTTATTGCCATGCATTTCTTGTATACTATTATTAGTAAAATTAAGTGCTTCTGGATTTCTATTTTTGATTTCATCATAGCTGAAATTATCGTCGTTGTCTATAATTGGCAACAGCGATAGCTTAGTTATAGGGCGTTTTAATATTGAAGTTTTTGTTTTTAAAGTAGCAACTCTAACAAGACCATTATCATCATAGCTTGTCTCAATAATTCTTCCCAAAGCCCATCTGGTTGGTGGGCAGTTATCCTCCTTTATTAGCACTATGTTTCCAACCCTTAAATTTGGTTGTTGTTGGGTCCATTTTGGCCTTTGCTGCAATCTGGAAAAGTATTCTTTAGACCATCTTTTCCACAACTTCTGGTGTAAATGATCTAACAGCTGCCATCTAGTTAATATATTAGGATTCTCATTTACCACATTTTCCTCAGGAACTGTTAATAATGGTGCTCCTATTAAAAAGTGACCAGGTGTTAAAACTTCCAAGTTTTCTGGAAAATTATTTAACGGACATAAAGGACGAGAATTTAAACAAGCTTCAATTTTTACAGTTAAAGTTGTAAGTTCTTCAAAAGTTAATGTTGTGTCCTTTATTATTCTCTTCATATGATATTTTGTTAATTTTACACCAGCTTCCCAAAGACCTCCAAAGTGAGGGGATGCTGGTGGTATGAAATGCCATTGGATTCCTTCCCTATTTAATGAGTCTATAATTTCATTTTTATAATTGGATTGTTTGAACAAATCACTCAAAATTTTGCTGGCTCCGCAAAAATTTGTGGCATTATCACTATAAACATTGGCAACCGGTCCTCTTCTGCTAACAAATCTTTTAAATGCTGCAAGAAAGGCACTTGATGTTAAGTTACTAACTACTTCTAGGTGTATTGCCTTGGTACTTAAGCATACAAAAAGTGCTATGTAACCCTTAAAAGTTTTATTTCCACGACCTACTGATGACTTTAAAGTAAAGGGTCCAGCGTAATCAACACCACAATTTGTGAATGGCCTGGACATAGTTACCCGAGGTTTAGGAAGATTTCCCATTAGTTGAGATGCTGAAGTTGCTTTAAATCGATGGCAAACCGTACATCTGTGAATACATCCCTTGACTACCTTTAATGCATTTAATATCCAAAATCTTTGTTTAATGTATTCTAGGGTTTGATTGTTGCCACCATGTAATGAATGCAAATGTGCATGATTTATGATTAAATTTGTTAAATCACTCTTGTAGGGAAGTATAAGCGGATGTTTTTGTTTATATGAAAGTTCAGATTCAGACAATCTTCCACCTAAGCGGAGAAGATGACTAGAATCTAAGAACGGATTTAAACTTAATAATCTGCTTGTTTTATGTAGTGGTTTACCCTTTAAAAGTTGCTCAATTTCATCATAAAAGTATTGATACTGTGTAACCTTTATTAATGTTATAAATGAATTTTCTACTTCATCAGCAGTTAATGTTCCGGCTTTGCGGTTTTTAGGACTGCATCTTAAATTTTTACAAAAACGAATACAATAAGCTACGACATGTTTTAATTTTGTTAAGGATGAATAGGTATGAAGTAAATTTTCAATCAAAGAGTTGTCTACTTCTGTTTTAACAATGTTAACTGCAAATTTGGTTTTAATCTCTAAATTAATATTGCTTATTGGGTTTTGGACGCCTTGAATTCATTTTGTTTTAACCATGTGGGACCTTCCCACCAAAGATTATTATTTTCTAATTTCGATGGATAAATTCCACGTGACGCTAAATCAGCTGGATTACTTGATGAGTTTACATGGTACCAATTTTCAGGACCAATTATAGCTTGAATTTCCGCTACGCGATTTCCAACAAATGTTTTCCAACGGTGTGGAGCCGCTTGCAACCATGATAATACAATAGTTGAGTCTGTCCAGGCAAAATTTTCAATGTTTTGTATGTCCAATGCATTCTTAACTTCCTTCATTAGTCTTGCTAATAATGAAGCTCCGCTTAATTCTAAACGTGGTAATGAAAGTTGAGATCTCAGCGGTGCTACCTTTGTTTTTGAAGCGATGAGTGTGACAGTAATATTGCCTACGGTTGTTATTGTTCTGAGATATACAACCGCACCATAGGCCTTTTCAGATGCATCAGAAAATCCATGAAGTTGGCAAACTTTGGTGTCATTTCCATAATCGATCCATCTACAGATTTCTATTTTCTTTAATAAGTGCAGTTCTTCTTTGATTTGTAGCCATTCTTTCAAAATGTTGTTAGATACTGGTTGACCCCAGTCAGTCTCTTCTAACCATATTTGTTGAAATAATAATTTAATTTTTATTATTATTGGGGATAGCAATCCAATTGGATCAAAAATACGAGCCGCCTCTGATAATATAGAACGTTTTGTAAACAGTTCCGATTTTATCTCAGTATTTATGTTGAATTTTAATTTGTCAGTTTTTGGAACCCAATGTATTCCTAATGCTTTAACAGCTTCTCCGTCATCAAAAGTTTTGTTATTTGCGCAGTCTCTTAATTCCGATGGTATTTATTTCAACAAGCGACGATCACTGCAATTCCATTTACGTAAATTAAAACCTCCAGCTTTTAATAAATTTATTAACTGGGTGCATTTTAAATTTGCTTCTTCATAGGTATATGCTCCCGAAACCACATCATCCATATAAGTATCCTTACAAATAGCTTTAGAAGCCAAAGGATATAAGTGTCCATCATCTGCAACTAATTGACGTAACGTTCTTATTGCTAAGAAAGGCGCAGGCGCAGTCCCATAAGTGACGGTTGTTAGCTTGTACTCTTTAATGGGTTCGTTAGGTGATTTTCTCCAAAGTATTCTTTGGAAATCTTGATCGCGATTGTCTATTCGAATTTGACGGTACATTTTCTCGATATCTGCTGTAAATACTACCTTATATTTACGCCATCGTATTAGTATTTCTGTTATATTTTGCTGCAAATTTTCTCCAATCATTGTTACGTCGTTTAGGCTTTTAGATGAATTTCTTTTTGCAGAGGCGTCAAAAACTACTCTCAATTTTGTGGTTGAACTATCGTGCTTAAATATGGCATGATGTGGTAAGTAATATTTACCTTCCACTGTTTCTTGAGCTGGAACCATATGACCTAATTGAATATACTCTGTTATGAAATCTTTATACATAGTTTCCAATAATTTATTCGTCTTAAATTTTCGCTCAAGTTGAAACAATCTAGCAAGTGCTAATTCTCTTGATCCATGAATTTCGTCCAAGTTAAAGTGTTCACGAAACGGTAATCGCACAACATATCTTCCATCTTTTTGGCGTTGACAGGTAGATTTGAAATGAACTTCGCATTCCATTTCTTCAGCTGTTGTAGTTCTTTCAGGTAGAAGCTCTTCAGTTTCCCAAAATTTGGTTAGCTCCTGGCTTAGGTCGACTTCGCTAATAAAACAATTAATAGTATTTTCTGGTAATTCGGTTTTTATTTCACCTGATAAAATGTAGCCAAACTTGGTTTTCTGTGCTATTGGAGTACCTGGTCTTCCTTTTATGAGCTTGTTTTGTATTATTTGACTAAAAACGTCAGCTCCTAAGATTATATCGATTCTACTTGGTTTGTAAAAGTTTGGATCTGCTAGCTCTAAGGTTTTTATATGTCCCCAATTTTTATAAGATGTTACATTTTCTGTCGGCAAATAACCAGTTAATTTTGGTAGAATTAATGCTTTGGTCACACAAGAAAATGTTGAATTTAATCTGGATTTTAAAGAAAGTTCCATAAAATTTTGCACTATACCAGATTTTGCATTTCCAATTCCAGATACAACTGCATGTACATTGTGTTTTGGCAGCTGCAAATATTGGACCATACTTTCTGAAATTAGAGTGGCTTGAGAACCCTGATCGACAAGGGCTCTAACTTCAGTATAGGTTCCATCTAATTTTTGTACTTTTTTTATTGCTGTGGGTAAGATAACCTTAATTTTTGTAATATTAGTTGCACAGTGAGCGTTAATATCCATTAATTTTGTATTGTTTAGTGATTTTTTATTGAATAACTGTTTGTTATTCGTGTTTTCTTGAAATATGTGCAACAAGGTATGATGTTTTTTGTTACATACTCTACATTTTGTCCTTTGCAAAATGACCAGGTCGCAAACAGTTTCCACATAAATTATATTTTCTGCTAGTTGCTATTCTCTGCTGTATACTCAGTAGTTTGAACTTTTCACAGCCATAAATTTTATGTGATTCTTGACATATCACGCATAAATTAGTAATTGAACTATGGTATGATTTGATTTTCGTTTCGTTAATATTCGTTTCTAATGCTTCCAGACTTTGAAAACGGGTTTCTAAAAATTGAAAGAAATGGTTTGTATTTTGCACTTCTCGAGAATCAACTAATGATTGTTCATATAAACGATGAGTTTCTTTGTCCAATTTCTGAGTCAATAAGTATATTAAGATTGGATCCCAGTTTGAGGTATCAATCTCCAAATTCTGAATAGCCAATAAGCATTCCCTTGAGGTGTCATGCAGTTTTTTTATAGCTCTGCCTGATTCTTTAGTTAGTATTGGTTGATTCAAAAAAGTTTTCAATTGTGTAGATAAAAGAATCCTTGTATTATTGTACCTTTTATCTAAAATATTCCAAGCAGAGTCATAATTTTCAGCTGTAACTGGAAAATGTTTGATTAACTCTGCAGGTTCTCCAACGACGTTAGCTTTTAAATAATAAAATTTTTGAGCTTTGCCTATGTTTGTGTTATTATTAATAACTTCCATGAATAAATCTCTAAAAGATTTCCAATCGGAGTAGCTTCCAGAAAATTTTGGTATATCAATTTTTGGTAAATTCACATTAACATCTTGATTACCTTGTAACTGCCTGGTGTTATGTGCTCGAGCAGCCGGAGCTGGAGATATATTCATTAGGTTTGTATTTAATTCAATTACTGTGTCTTTGTAAATATTCTCGATGTATTCAAATTTATTGTTCTCAAAATAATCATGGCTAATAGGCTCATTTTCTATCAGACTGAAGTGATTATTCATTATTAAGTTCCAGTACTCTTCTAAAGTTTTTAAGTTAAGGTTGATGAAAGCCAAATTCGGTTCTTGCTTCATTACTTCCCTTACTTTGTTTGAAATGCGTTCTACAGCCTTTATTAGCTCAATTTGTTTATTGAGCGCCTTAGATATTTTGGTCGGTATATTACTGGCAGGAGCGTTTGATAAAGCAGCTTCCAAAATACTCGTTATTTCGGTTACTAAATCCCCCATACTTTCAAAGTCCTTGTTTTTGAAATATAAATGATCCGGGTAATTTTCTTTTAATTGTTCGATGTCCTCGTTGTTTTTGATAATAGCTTGCCAGTACTCGTTTAAATTTTTTAAACGTACTTCTATATATTCCTTTGTTTTTCTTTCTACAGAATTCTTTTTGAAGTTTGTCTGTACTCTTAGAATTTTTGTATATAGCTCCTTTTGAGCGTTGATTAGTTTGTCCATATTGCTTTGATGATATGGCCTTTAATGATTTTTATGTAAATTCGTTGACTCGTTGATGAGAACGTCTTTTTGTTGTATTAATGTCTTGAAGTAAACGCCTTTAGTTTGCTTATTAACAGTTACTTAGAAAAAACTTCCGGTAGACACTGGTTCTACAAGATTACCTTTTTTTTTAATATTAATTTATCTCTATAGACACTGGTTCTATAGATATAATTGTAAACACTAGTTTTATAATTAAATTTGCATGAAAAAAGCTTAAGACACTTGTTCTAAAGTTTTTTTCTTTTTGATTCAAATTCTAAAGACACTTGTTCTATAGAATCCGGCTCGAAGGACCAATGTTTGAATCACAAAAAAATAAACAAAACTTATTTAAGTTTAGAATTCAAATTTATTAATGATTACATTTTACTTAAAATTACGTCTTTAAATACAATTTTTATTTCCATAATAATTATACATTATGCAACGAAATTAGCTGACACAACAAATATTTAACTTACTTTAAAACAATTAAAATTATGAATGTAGGTCAGTACAATGACTTTAAAGCTATTTTATTAAGTTAAGTTCAATTAAATTATATTACAAATAAATGTGCATCATAAGCAAAAATGTACGTTAAACAATTATGAAATAAACAATATTAAAATTAGTTAACATATATAAAAGTTGTTATAAAATATAAATGTTAAGTTTATAATGTTAAAAACTTATGTTCTGCGAACAACCATCAGGAACTACACATCATATTTGGAATGTTAAAACAGCCTCACAACTTGAAAGACCTCGTTTTATAATTTTTACTCTACAAACTGGTAAACAAAATAAACTGGATGAAGATCCATCAACTTTTGATATTGAAAATATAAAAGTATATTTAAATTCAGAATCATACCCATATGAAGCTGTGAATTTAGATTTTGCAAAAAATCGTTATGCCTTAGCATATGAAGCATATTCAAATTTTAGAAGCTTTTATTATAATAACTCAATATCAGAACCTTTAGTTTCATGGAAACACTTTAAAACTGATTCTCCAATCTTCGTAATTGATACTCTTTATCAAAATGATAATCTTAAAATGGGTCCAGTTGATGTTAAGATTGAATTAAAGACTTTAAAAAAAATTCCAGACAATACTACAGCTTATTGTCTTATTTTGCATGACCGTTTAGTTGAACTTAAACCGTTAACAGGGGAAATTAACAAAATAATCTAAATTTCTAAATAAATAAACTAATCTGTAAAAAATTACGCTGCGAGAAACTTAAAAATGAATTATATAATCATTGATGTTCAAGGATTTCGAGATAATGACAATAAATTCATCTTAAAGGAAATAGCAGTTCTTTCAGCAGAAAATGAGATTCAACATTTTACCATTAAGCCACCATTCAGTTATCATTACCTAAACGTAAAAACAAAGCAAATAAATAATTGGTTAACAAAAAATCATCATGGATTTCAATGGTTCGAAGATAAAGCAAATTTTTCTAAAATCATCAATAATTTTAAAAATATTTGTAAACAATTATAACAAAATTTATGTAAAGGTAGTGGACAAAAACATTGGGTGGGAAAGAACTTAAAAATTTGCAATATAATTAAAATGGATGAACATGATTTTACAAGTTTAAAAATTTTGCAGAATCAACAAATTCTTCCAAAAGATGTTCTTTAACCATATTGGTGTTTGTGCTTTGGAAAATGTATTTTTTATTAAAATCACTATTTAAAGCCTTTTACACTCCTATAGGAAAATGAAAGCTGAAAAAAAAAATTTTTTTACATGTAAAAAAATAAAACACACTATGTATATGTATTTATTTTTTTATTTTAAAATATTTTAAATATTTTTATTATAATTAAATTTGATACATAATTCTTTATTATAATTAAATTTGTTACATAATTCAATAAATAAAGTATTAAAATTACTAATTTGCATTATTACTTTCATTTAATAAATAATGATCCCAAGGTAAAGTTTCATATGAGTTACTTAATAAAAATCTTTTATCATCATTTGAATTTAAAGCTACTTTTTTCTGTCTAATACTATTTACATTATGACATATTAATTTTTTTTTTATTTTAAAACAATTTTTTTTGTAAGTTTAATCACGTTAACAAGGAAATAAAAATTGTGTTTTTTTTATGAATTAAATAGTTTTTTGTTTATTTTCATTACATTTTAATTTATTTTAATCATATTGAATAATGACCCCAAGGTAGGGTATTATATGAGTGATTTAATATAAATCTCTTATTATCATTTGAATCTAAAGCTACTTTTTGTTGCTTTATACTATTTACATTGTGATTTTCTGATTTAATTAAATTTTGAACAATTGTTTTATTTATATTTTCATCTAAACTATTTTTGTAATCCTCAAATTCTATTTCTTTTTTTACAACATTTTTTTTAATACCTTTTATTTTTTTTATACATTTTGTATTATTTACTTTTATTGAATGCATTTTTGATCTTAAACCAATAAATTCTGTAATAATATTACCATTCATTTCATCCTTCATTAATCCTACTACTTTTTTATTAACTAAAGTAATACCCCACTTATTACCTAAAGGATAATGCTAGTGTCAAACCGTTCATTACAATCTTTTCTAATACTTTCATATATATATTTTTATTAGTTATTTCTAAAATATGACTGTCTGTATCCGTATACAAAAAATTACAATCCTGTTGAAAATTCTGTTTCATATAATTATAATAAAATTCATAAATTAATGTTTTCGAAATATCTAATATTGACATGCCTACGTAGATGGGTTTATCAAAAATTATTTCTGTTTTATATATTATTTTCATCCGCCAATGCTGTGTATGACATTTCATTACGTAGTGAATTAGCAAGAGCGGAATCTTCTAACTCAACTTCGACATCATCAACATCAACATCATCAACATCAACATCTTCAAGATCACCAACATCATCATCATCATCTTTACCTACTCCTTCTCCTACAAAACTAGTTGCCAAAAAAATTCGTTCTACACTACCTCTTAACAAGGAAGTAAGTACAATACAAAGGCTCAAATCAACTAAGGTTATAAACGAATGCAAAATGGTTTTGCATTCATTATTCTTTACAAAATTGGCTGCATCAACAACTCCTAGTTACCTCAGTAAGTTTTTAAAAAATACATTTAAGTTAAATAATAATGAAATACACATAACTAATATTACTCCTAAAAATCTTAGATTTAAACCTAAATATAGGTCTTTTAAAGTTATGGTACCCGAATCCAAAATTTGTGTAATAATGAATTACAAAAAATGGAAAAAAGGCACTATAATAAAAAAATTCATAGACAATAAAAACACTTCCAACACAATTTTAAAACACAATAATAAACTTTCTACTAAACAGAAAACACTTCTTTTAAATCCGTTTGCCGTTCCTTTCAACAATCATACAAAAAAAACACATCCTAGTCAAAACACAACAACTAATAGTTCTAAATACAAAAACTTTACTAGAGGAGAAACTTTAAAGCCAGCTTCTTTTAATATTATTAAGAATGCTAATAATAATAATAACAATGAGAATAATCATAATAATATTAATAATAATAATGACAATCATAATAGTAATAATATTAATATTAATAATGATAATACTAATACTATTAATAATAATAATAATAACAATAATAATAATAATAACAATAATAATAATAGTAATAATAATAATAATAATATTAATAATAACAATAATAATAATGACAATAATAACAGTAATAATATTAATAATGATAATACTAATACTAATACTATTAATAATAATAATAATAATAACAATAATAATAATAATAATAATGTTAATAATGATATTGCTACTACTAATAATAATAATAATAATAATAATAATAGTAATAATAATATTGTTAATAATGTTATTTCTAATACTAAAAATAATATTACTAATAATAACCTTAAAGCTAATTTCTCGTTAAACCCTCTGTTACCTCCAATTGTAAGAATGACTCAGAAATCTCTAACAGAAGACTGTACCTACGCACTTTCCAGATTTAGAGATGAAAAAATTCTAAATTATGCGAGGCTATTTCTAGCATTTTTACATGATGACAAAAATAATCGCGTAATTGAGGGTAAAACAAGAACAAATTTACTTGTGTTGATACATAATGAAGGGTTACTATCTAATTACAAGGAATTATATGACCTTTATTTTAAGTATCACATTAAAATTGGTTTCACTTCCAAACAGGTAGAAGAAGATCTTAATGCTTTTCGTAGTCATTGCAATAGCAATTACTACAATCACTTGTACCAATCTCGTGAAAATTATAATAAGTTTTTTCGGCCGAGCAGAAAATAACTATTTAAATTCAAAATTCTATATCGATTCTTACACTAATTCCAATTTAGTCACACTGTCTAACCATAGTATCAAAAATAAAAATAGCATTAGTTCCTCTAATAAACTGAAATTATTCTACCACAATTGCAGTGGTATGAGGGGAAAGCTTAAGAAATTATATATTGATGCTAAGTCATGTGAATTTAATATTATTGCTATCACTGAAACATGGTTAAACGATTCCTTTGTTAATGAAGAAATTTTGGACAGTACTTGGTCGATTTATAGAAAAGATCGGGATTATCTTGCTACAAATTGTTCCCGTGGTGGTGGTGTACTACTTGCAGTAAACAATACCTTACCTAGTGTGGCATTAATCACTAGGACTTACCACTCTTTTGATCACCAATTTATTAAAGTTAACTTAGGTAATAATTTTTTATACCTGGGTATTGTTTACTTTCCTCCAAATTCTGACAATTCCTCTTATTCGGAATTTTTCGAGATATACCAGCAGGTTATATCAAATATGAATGAGGATGATTCAATTATAATTTTAGGGGACTTTAACCGTCCTTCTTTATCTTTTATTGTTGACGAATCTGATAATTTGTTACTACCAATCAACTTTCAGGACGAAATAGATTTCGATCTAATTAATGTATTTTATGGTAATGATTTACAACAAATTATCAGCTTTCCGAATAATTATTACAAGTGGTTAGATCTTGCATTCACGAATGCATATGATAAAGTGGTGGTAAAGCTCGCTGATGATTCAGAAAACCTTTTTACAAACACTCCGCATCATAACGCAATCATCTTCGAATTTTCCACTGCTATACCTCTTTTTACCAAATCTTACAATAATACTTTTGTATATGACTTTCTTAATGCTGATTATCAAAGCATTAATAATGCTTTATCAGTCATCAGTTGGGAAAGTGTTAATCGAACAATAACCTGTTAATCGAACAGGATATTGATTTGATTATCTCTCAATTCTATGCAAAGTTATTTGAGATAATTAACTCCTTTGTTCCTAAAATTCGCAAAAAGGACAAGACAACCGAACCTTGGCTGAACAGTGAACTTAGGACATTGCGTAACCAACGCAATAAACTATACAAAATAATTAAAAATTCAAAAGAACCTAATAATGGCTTATTAAACAAGTACAAGGATCTTGCTTTTGAATTTAAACAAAAATCTAATTTGGCTTATGATAGATATCTCACTAACGTAGGCGACAAATTAATTACAGATCCTAAAAAGTTTTTTGACTTCGTTAACACAAAACGTAAAAGTTATGGTTATCCAAGCGTAATGTCAAAAGACAATACATTTTCTAATTGTCCTAAAACGATCTGCAATTTCTTTGCTAAGTCTTTTCAAAAAGTTTATCGTCCACACGAGTCTCCAATTAATTTCGATTTCTCTAACTTAATTAATAATTCAAATCCTATTATTACGGACTTATATCTTACAGAAATTGAAATATTTGAAGCAATCACTAAACTTGATACTAAAAAAGGTGTAGGACCTGACCTAATCCCACCGACTTTTTTATACAACTGTGTTAGTTATCTAATTTATCCACTTCATTATATTTTTAATAAATCTCTTTCTTCAGGTATTTTCCCTCTTGTTTGGAAATCTTCTTATCTTACCCCTATTCATAAAAAGGGAGATAAATCATTCGTCGAAAATTACCGTGGCATTGCTATTTTATCAACTATTCCAAAGTTGTTCGAAAAAATGGTTGTTAACAAAATTACGCCCATCATTAATACAAAACTAAACGAACAACAACATGGATTCCGAAAAGGTCGTTCCACAACAACAAACCTTTTGGTTTATACTTCTGAAATCCTTAATGAAATGGAAAATGCACGGACATGGACTTTAGCAAAGCATTCGATCGTGTTGATCACAAAATTCTACTAAACAAACTTGCAACTTTAGGTATTTCTGGCTCTTTTCTTTACTGGATATTCTCCTATATTTCAAATAGATCGCAAAATATCAAATTTCAAGGATTTTTGTCGGACCCAATTAATGTTACATCAGGAGTACCAGAAGGTAGCCACTTAGGACCACTCTTGTTTAATATATTCATTTCCGATCTTTCTAGTAAACTTTTCGGTGTGTCACATGTTGCATTTGCTGACGATCTCAAGATTTATCATGTAATTAAAAATAGCTCTGATGTTGCATTACTTCAGACAAATCTTAATTCTCTACAAGAATGGTGCTTCTCTAATAAACTAGAACTAAACATTGAAAAATGCAAGGTTATAAGTTTTACACGTAAGAGATCTACCATTTCATTCGGTTATAATATAAATAATGTAACCCTTGAAAGGGTTAGAAGCATTACCGATTTAGGGATTCTGTTGGATGATAAACTGAACTTCCATCTCCATTATGAGTATATGATTTCCAGGGCAAACAAAATGCTCGGCTTTATAAAAAGAAGAGCTAAAGAATTTAGCAGCATTGCTGTTACTAAAGCTCTTTATTGTTCTTTAGTACGTTCTATTCTTGAATATGGTAATATTATGTGGGATCCTGCATTTCAAATACATTCTGATAGAATAGAATCCGTACAAAAGCAATTTCTTCTTTTCGCTTTAAGAAATCAATATAATCCTAGAGATTATGCAATTCTGCCTAGCTATCTCGAAAGACTTAATTCATTGAATATGTTAACGTTATCCTCACGCAGGCAAATTCTTTCTTCCTGCTTTACTTTTGACGTCTTAAGAAAAAACATTGACGTTCGGTATTTATTGGATAACTTTAAAATAAACAATGGTGCGAGAAATACGAGAAGCACTAAATACTTAGTTGAAAATACTCATAGAACTGAATATGGAAAAAATGAACCAATAAATTGATGTTGCATTACATTCAATAAACACAGTCATCTTTATTCTACACAAATTTCTCGATACACTTTTAAACATAAATTAAACTTAAAATTCATTCATGACCTAAGACAATAATTTTAACCTTCATTATATCATATTACACTTCAAGTTCATATTATTTTTTTTAATTTAGTTATTTTATACAGTTAGTTAATACAGTTAGTATTCATAAATTTAATTTCAACTGTGTTTTTGCTTTGTATGCATTTTCTACAAATAAACAAATAATTATACTTTTGATTCTTAATGTATTTAAAATTTTTTTGGCTATGTAATCAAATTTCATGTTAATTATAAGTTTTAGTTTTAAGAATTTTTTGTAAAAACCTTGTTTTGGTTCAAATAAATAAATAAATAAATAAATAAATTTTCGTTAAAAATGGAAGAACTTTTAAAATATGGTGATGCAATAAATGAATTAGCTCCATACCGACCGTGCCAATAAGTTTTGAGTTTTACATCACAACGTTTTCCAACATTTTCTATTGTTTTACCAAAAATTGCATTATTCATTAGTTTATATTGCTCTTTTTCAAATTTGTCAGTGGTTTGTGTACGAAGTTTAGTATTTAATAATATATAGGGCTTTAGATATGGTGATTCATTAAATTGTAATATTTTATGAATTTTTTTTATTTTTAATCCATGTCTTAAAGATATTTTTAAATTTCTTTAGTGAATAGTATAGTTATTTTTATCAAACAAAGTAGCTAATAATTTTTTATCATTGGAATTTGTTGACAAATGTTCAGGACGAAAAGGTTAATCATTATGTAAATCATGAAGCTTTTGAGGATACTCTATATCTACTTCAAATATAAATCCTACAGTAGATTCATCAGAAATATTACTTATGAAATTTTCAGTGAATTTTTCAATATCATTTACCCATTGAAAATTATTTAATGGTAAATATTGAGTCATAGACCAACCGTACTGGTTGTTAATGTCGAAGTAAATTATATATTTTGTTGGTTTACTAGAATCAAAATTTGATATATATATGTTATTTGATTCGGAATAGCGTTTCGTAACTTGAGTTAGACCTCCTCTTATCCCATTTTCAATAAATAGTACCATATCAATATCAGTTAATAACTCAAAATTTGTTTTTGTGTATTTTAGCATGGCATCCCAAGAATATCCAGGCAAAGTAAAATAATGTGCCGGATCTAAATCATAAGTTCTGATACAACTTTTTCTAAACTTTTCAAATATATCCGTTAGTAGCAAAACATCAGTTTTTAAATATAAATCAGAGTATTCTCCTAAATTTTTAATTTTAAATTCACTCCATAGTCCTTTTGCATGATTGTTTTCTAAATAAATATATTTTATTTATTTTATTCATTA
The DNA here is from genome assembly GCA_963082915.1 of Dolichopus griseipennis. Taxonomy (NCBI): domain Eukaryota; kingdom Metazoa; phylum Arthropoda; class Insecta; order Diptera; family Dolichopodidae; genus Dolichopus; species Dolichopus griseipennis. Next base: position 259,072,616 of record OY720441.1, on the reverse strand, counting down.
TAAAAAAAAAATTTTTCTGGTAATTCTGATTCTAACAATTTGTTCGGACAATCAATATAATCATAGGGATATATTCCCTTCTTCTTAAGTAAACTATATTGATAATCTGTTAAATTGTCAAATTGAGATTTTAAATTGGGGAACTCCTTTACATTTTCAGCTAATATTTCTATACTACTACCTAAAAATTTAAATGAATCTATAAATCTAAATTTAATGTTACTATTTTCTTTATATTTTGTAAAACTAATATATTTTTCCTTATTTAATGGAAGTAAATCTATCTTACCAAAGATTACTGAATTTAATTGTTTAATGATAAAATGTGAATCATAGCCATTTAGATTATGAAAAATTACAGGAAAATATAACGCATTTTGGTAGGCTACATTACATTTGCTGTGTGTTGCACCTCGATATTCCCCACTTAAATAATCGTGATCTTTACATTTACCGTCGTTTGTTAAAAATGATTCATTACATTAAAGCAAACCTCTGCGCTTTCAAATTCAGCTTGTTGTGCACTTGTTAACGATTCCATTCTAAGTGAAGATTTTAAATCTGTTTCTAATAAAATTGCAATAATTTTTAATTCATTTAGAAACCATTCAATACAATTTTCTCCTCTATGAAAATTATATTTTGTATTTTCAATATAGCTTGATTTTACGTAGTAGTCCATAGAAAATGGAAATGTTTTTGATAACTCTTATCTAAATTGATTTTTCTTAATAAGCATTCAATATCTGCATAAATTACGCATGGCACAATTAATTAATTTTTGAAATTCTTAAATTTGAGATTATTTTCATTGTTTTCTTGTAAAACGATAACACAGTTATTAACTTTTTCACAGTATTTTGTATGAAATAATAATTTTTCATTTGATGAAAAATAATTCAAGCATCTATCACAAAAATATTTTTGTCTCTTATTCTTAGACAATTCATTTGAAAGTAAAGTTGCCATATTTTTTATTAAAACATAATGATATTCAATTTTTTCTTTTAAATTTGTTTCATCTTCATAATATGTGTTTAATTTGTTCTTTTTTTCATAAATATTTTGCACTAATAATAGGTTGATATGTGTTTCTTGTTTAAGCTTAGTTAGGTAAAACGGAACAACTTTGAAATTACTTGCCTTAATTAATTCTAGTCCGAAAACGTTTATTGAAATAGAATTTAACTTTTCAAATTTTGGAATGTCATTTAGTAGCACTGGGAAGGTAATACCATTAAAATTCAATACTTCTCTATAGTTTTGATAACTTGAGATACGATCAGAGTGGGCTGTATTTGGATTTAGCGCAATCATTATACACCACGCAAAGCATGCATCATCACTGTTTTTAATATTTATGCACGCCTTTTTCTTTTTAATCGAAGGTGGCAAATCAATGTAAAATGATGCTGCAGCAAATGAAGAAAATGTATTTATATTTACTTACTTACTTACTTACTGGATCCTAGAACCCCCGGTGGGGCATAGGGCGTCAACAAATCCTCTCCACCTTTCACGGTCCTTAGCAATTCTTTCTAGCTGTAACCACGTTTTGCGTTGCGCTTCTGCCTCTTTCAAAACAGTACTTCTCCATGTTTTCCTTGGTCTACCCACTCGTCGTCTGCCTTGTGGATTCCACTCAAAACTTTGCCTTGCAATGTTTTCTTCTGGCTTCCTCAAGGTATGTCCGATCCATCGCCATTTTCTATCTCGGTTCTCGACCTCAATCATCTTTTGGTTCGTTTTTTGCCACAGGTGTGTGTTGGTAATGATTTGCGGCCAACGAACCCTTAAGATGCGGCGTAGACAACGGTTTATCAACGTCTGCAACTTTTTGGTGATAATGGCGGATACCTTCCATGTTTCACAGCCGTATAGAAGTACTGATTTGACTTTTGTTTCAAATATTTTTAGCTTTGTACGCAGAGCTATATTATTTGACTGCCATATGTTTGATAGAGTTATATTTACAAGTAAGTTAATTATAAAAGATAATGCCTACCCACTACCTTTTTCTTGAAAATCATCAAATTTATTTAAAATTTGATTTTTTAGTTTATCATATCATTCCTCATTAGCATTATTCATTTTTAACACCACCACATTTTCTGTATTTAAATATTTTAGATTATATTCATTTTCTTCTTTGCTTACTTTAACAAATTCACCACAAAACACAAAGCTAATTTTAATTGAATTATATTCTAATAATATCTGTTTAATTTTATCTTTTACAATTTCTTTGCATTTTTCTAAAAAAACCTTAGGATCTATCTCAGATATATTAGTTATAACATCACTTTCAATTCTTTTTTGGAAAGCAGTATTTAATGTTCTCCATTTCAATTCACTGTCTTTATTCACTGTCAATTTCATTTTTATTTTATATTTAAATGATTGTAAATGTCCTATTGTAGTTAATAGTGAAGATTTCACTCCACTTTTAGAATTTATATTTTCTTTACATAATTGTTCTAATAAATTTAAGTCCTTTAATAGTGAAATCATATAAGACTTTACTTCTTTTTTATTTTCACTCTGCTAATTTTTTTAAATAAATTAATATGTTTTTTTTAGAATTTCCTTAGCAATTTCAGACATTTTTGTTATTTTTTTTTTTTAAATTATTTAATTATTTTTTGTTTTTTTTTATTCAAAAAAATTAATTTTCATTTTTATACCCGTGCATACATTTATGACATCGGGTATATTAGATTTGCTCCTCCGTTTGTAACGCATCGATCTAGACGAGCTAGATATAGTGTCAAGGGTACGTATCGACTCAGAATCGAAAAATGAGTCGATCTAGCTATGTGTATCTGTCCGTCCGTTTGTGTGTCAACACGATAACCCAAAAACTAAAAGAGCTACAGTTTTGAAATTTTCACAAAATATTTTTCAATCAATTTCTAGGTTCCCTATTTTTTTTGGTTAAGATCGGACGAAAACTTCGGGTAGCTCTCGAACAGCTAACTTTTTTAACTCCAACATTTTCATACAAAAATTTGAAATTTTGCTATGCATTAACATGAAATTATATGAATTTTGTTTTTTTTTCTTTTTTTGTTTTTTGTTTTTTTTAAAGATAACGATTTCGAGTTAGAATTTCATATGATTTAAATGATGCGTAGTTTATTTAAGATAAGCAAAAAAGAACACAAAGATTTTTTTTAAGTAAATGGCTTATTGATATTGATAGATATAATGGTTATGAATATGATGATTAATATCTATCATGATGATTATTATATGAATATGATCATATGAAGCTTATTTTGCTTAAGTTGAATATATTCGTGAATTAAAAATTAATTAAAAGAGATAGAATTGAAAAATTAGAGCTAGAGTTTTGAAATTCACACAAAACATTTTTTGGACATTTTTGAGGTTCCCTATTCTTTTTGGTTAAGGCCAGACCAAGGTTTCGGGGAGCTGCCACACAACTTATTTAAACCAATATGAATTTTTTCAAAAATAGTTATACCAGGAAGACAAAAATTACACACGGTTAGTTTTATAGTGAATCAAGCACTTATATGAAGTTTCAAAATGTTACGGTTCCATTTTCGGGGGGCTGCCATACAACTTCTTTGCATCAATATGAATTTCTTGGAAACTGATTATACTACAAGGATGAAAATTACACACTGTTAGTTATATAATGAATCGAGCACTTATATGAAGTTTCAAAATGTCACGGCCCCATTTTCGGGGGGCTGCCATACAACTTCTTTGCACCAATATGAATTTCTTTAAAACTAATTACACTACGAGTATGAAAATTATACACGATTTGTTATATAATAAATCGAGCACTTATATGGAATTTTATAATGTTAAGGCCCCATTTTCGGGGAGCTGCCATGCCAAGTTATCAATTCGATAACTGTGAATCTAATGAAGCTACGAAGTTAAAATTAAAACTGGGTAGGTAAGTAATAGTATGAAAATTATATACGAGTATGAAAATTATACACGATTTGTTATATAATAAATCGAGCACTTATATGGAATTTTATAATGTTAAGGCCCCATTTTCGGGGAGCTGCCATGCCAAGTTATCAATTCGATAACTGTGAATCTAATGAAGCTACGAAGTTAAAATTAAAACTGGGTAGGTAAGTAATAGGGCAAGTTAGTTGGCAAAGTTGGGCATCATCCAGACCAACTTTTATGGTTTTTTTTTGTTTTTAAGCAATAATTATGGTACCTATGGTAATTATGGTATGAATTAAAAATTATATATATTAATTAATTATATTTTTTTTTGTAATATTTATAATAGCCTAAGGGAAATAAATAACGGTTAGTGGGTATGCACGGGTATCTAAAAGTTGACAAGGGAAACTATAATCTTCCTCGTTTAATTTAAAATGAATTTTAACAGAGATATGAAATGAAACTAAATTGCCTAATTAGAATTTATTAATTTTAATATTGAGGAAAAGGAAATCAAAAGAACTCTGAGATAAATAGAAAAATAAAACAAAGTTGATCTCTGAAATCAAAAGAACTCTGAAATAAATAGAATAAATAAAAAAAAAGTTTATTTTTTTTTTCTTAGTTTTTATTTAAAAGTAAAAAAACATTACAAGTAGTACATATTTATTGATTTATTGTCAAGTGATCTTGTGAAAATAAATCCTCTACTACAGCGGTGTCCAACAGAAATTCGATTGTAGCCACAATCGCTATTTTTAAATAATTTCATTCGCCATATTAAAAATAAATATAAAAAATATGTTTTTTTTATTAAATTTTATTAAAAAAATTGTTTTTTTTTTATTAAATTCATTACATATATATTGATAAGAAATTTCAAAAAATATTAATGTGATGTTTGGCAATTTTTTTCTTGAAACATGCGCTTAAAATCTGGTATAAAACCCACGTTAACTGCACATTTTAGTTCTGCCTCCAAATTTTTATCAATAATATTGGATCGATACTTTGATTTTATGAAATTTACAGATGAAAATGTGGATTCGCACACCTATGTTGTTCCAAACATACTCAACAGCTTTGCAATACCTGAGTCCAGTGCCAAAAACTCATTTGATTTTAATAAGCGAGACCACGTTAATAAAACTGACTCTTCGTTTCTATGATAATCGTTCTGGCTTTGAAGTAAAAGCATATCTGATTCAAAGTTACGCCGGTCCAAACTTTGCATATTCGCGATATCTGAACATAATTGGGAATTGGTGATGTCAAAATGGAAAGGATCTTGCATGAGTTGGAAAGCCGGTCTGAATTTTTCAATATCAACAAAACGATCTTCAAATTTTCCTTGCAGTTCCTGCAACCATCCGACATAACGCTGTCTTTTAAAATTAGAATCTTCTTTATATTTTGCCATATTAACGAAATGCGTGAAATCAAGATTTTCCATGTGAATTACAAAAAGTTGTAACTTAGACATAAATTCTCGTACATACTGCGCTAAATCACATATTAGCTTTTCTTTTCACTGAAGTTTTAAATTCAACTCATTAATATGCAATTTTATGATGGTGAGAAACTGTAAGTCGCATTGCCATTAATTTTTTTCGATTATAGAATATTTTGTAAGCATTTCTTTTGTTTCAAGGATATCTACAATAGGAATAATCAGTGAAGAAAATCGTTGCAAAACTTTTCCACAGCTTAACCAACGAACATTTGTAAAATACACAAGATCATTGAATTCAGTGTCATCAATTTCTTTCAATAGTTCCAAAAACTGACGATGGTCATAGCACTACTTCGAATATAATTAACAACTTTAACAACAGTATCCATCACATTTTTAAAAATGTCAGTTCTGGATAATTGAGCACAAATTTTTTCTACATGTATCATACAATGGAATGAAGCTACCAAAGATACGTTAGTTTGTTGTTTCAAAATACCTACAAATCCAGATTTCTGTCCAAGCATTGCTGGAGCACCATCTGTCGTGACGGATACTAATTTGGTCATATCTAATTGAAAATCTTGAGCGACACTTTCAAAAGTTTTAAAAATATCTATACCTCTGGTACGGTCTTTCATTTCACGAATTGTTAACATTTCTTCATATATTTCAAAGTCATTTGATACAAGACGTATCCAAAAAATTAACTGTGCAGTATCTCGGATATCACATGATTCGTCCAGTGCTAAAGAAAAACATATACAATTTTTTAAATGTTGTAACAATTGGCTATTGATATTTTCCATCAAATCTTGCTTTCTCCGAGCAATAGTTTGGTGGCTTAGTTGCATATTTTTTATTTTTTGTATTATGTAATTTTTCACATTTTCTTCATAATTTTCGAGTAAAATTTCAATAACAGACAGGATAATTTCTTTAACTAACTCGCAGTCCGAAAAAGGTTTTCTTTTTTGTGCAAGAATCCAAGCCGTTTTATAACTGGCTAAAGTTACAAGTTCGGAGGTTGTTAAAAACCGTTTAAAAAAGTTTTGCTGCGTATTAATTTGACTTTAACCGATTTATTTCGTTAGCTCTTAATTGTTTACCAATAGGAAACTTCTTATCAAACTCACTATGTATTTGTTGATAATGATTTTTTAAACTGTCCACTTTGTTGTCAATGAAATTTTTATTACATAATATACATACAGGTTTTTGGTCTTGTTCCATCACAGCAAATTCTAATTCCCACTTATTATTAAATTTTCGGCAGACTTTTTTCCAAATCCGTTTTTTTCTTTTCTAATTGAGTTGTACTATTTGCTTCTTCTTCTTCCTCAGGTGGATTATTGGAACGTCGTTTAAAATATTTATCCATTTTTATGGTGGATTTTTTTTTATACAAATTAAAAATATTAATAAAAATTGCGATTCACTTAGTTCGAAATTGCAAGAAATAATGCGCGATAGTCAACTGAAAATCATTCATAAATGGAAAATAAATATAACTACTACTAACTTGTATTTATATAATGAAGGTGAAACCATATAAATATTAGGTTCATCATTCTCATTTGTGGTTCCGTCAAATTGTTCATCATATATGCAGGTAAAAAGAATACTGCATTTTCAAACTCCAGCATGTGTATGAACTTTCTTCATCATTAAAATATGGTAATATTTGTTACGTATTATTTCCCTGGCTGTCAATGTTCTTTTAAATGATGACTTTTTGTCAACTTCCTCGTTAATCTGGTTGAGTATGTCTTCCACAACATCTGCCTCTCTTTTTCTGTTTATTGGAGCTGCATTTAATGTAGATGGTTGTTGATGTAGATGATTGATACCACTTGGTTTTTGTGGTGGCACAATCATGATGTCATCTAATATTTGAATTGTATCCATTGTAATGTGTTTTGTAAGTAAAGAAATAATTAAAATTTTCGTTTCTTTTATACAAAATCCTTTATTTGAGTAGGTGTTTTCAAAATAGTATTTTCTATTATTTTAAACTTATAAAATTTAGATTATTTTCAGTCAAAACCGCAACTTTCTCAATTCTCACGTATGTGTTTTTACAAATAGCATTTTTAATCAAATTTTGATTGCTTTTCAGTTAAAACTGCAATGGGTCTAATTTTCTAATTAGATTTCGTATTGTAAAACAACAAAAAGTTGTTATCCCCAAAAACATAATATTTTAAGAGAAAAAAAAAAAAAATTTAAAACAAACTTTTAATGTAGGAATTCCCTGACATAATTTCAGATTTTTTTTTTGTGTTAATTCTAATATAAAATACTATGGTGCGATTATGATTCTTTTCTTTATTCACTTTCTACGCAAGATAAATAATACAATTTTCAATTATTTTAAACTTATTAAATTTCAAGGTCAATATTGCGTTATTTTTATTTTGTTTACGTTAATAGTAGAATATTTTTAAATTAACTCATTGTTCCTTATCACTATTTCATTAAATAAAAGAAAACCAAAAAAATAACAACAAACATTAACAAAAATGTAGTCAACTTAAAAGTAAAGATCATACAGATTTATTTCATACAGGTTTACTTCATACAGATTTAAAAACAAAACAATGAAGGTTGATGTACTAGGCAAACAGTTTTATTAGCAAGACTAACTATAATAATTTTTATTACATGTACTTAGGTACTTAGGTACTTATTTTTATTTCCTACAAACGAATGAGAACAAAATTGAAAAATTAAAATTAAGTTTCTTAGCTGATAAGAAATTGTGATTTAAGATTTTTTTTTTTGTTTTAAATAAAAAACATATAAATTCTTCGAAAACAAATAACAACAACAAAATTACTCTATAATTACTGTATAGTCATGAAAAAAAAAAATTATACAGGAGATTCCCTGACGTCATACTTCTTAATAAATTGTAAAAACCACAAAAAGTTCTTATCACCAAAACATAATATTCAAAGTGGAAAAAAATTTATAAAAGCTTTAAATTTAATTCTTTAAAAAATATTTCAAATCTGCGCGCCTGGTATTCTAAATTCCAAAAAAACTAACTTAATCTAAAATTTATTCGAAGAGTCATAGATGAGTCATAGATGAGTCATACTCCTAATCTTATCTCTTATCATTTCCTTATCGTTAACATCAATCCTTATCTTTAACATTTGTGACGTTTTTTCCTGGTCTAGAATCTGCTTAGGTATACTACTGAGGATTGTCAAGACCCAATTTTCCGTTCCATTGAATAGAGCGGAACATGCATAGCATTTCATTTAACATAGAATACGATCCAAGTTCAAATCTCTAAAGCATAACACCATTTTGTACTTTATAAATGAACTTGTTACCATTTCGTAAAACCAATGTTAATCAGCCAACAATTAAGATATTTGTAGTTAGAAATTATTTCAATAGAAAAATGAATAACTGTAACTGAATTGAAAGTGGTAAATTACAATTACAAAGATTTCAATTACAATTACTTGTAATTTTAATTATATTTTTTTCAATTAAAATTAAATGTAATAATAATTGAAATTAGTCCTTTACAATTACATATAATTGTAATGAAAATGGTTCCTTTACAATTACATTTAATTGTAATTGAAAATTTTTAGTTAGTATTTGTAATTGAAGTATTGCCATTTCAATTATTTGTAATTGTAGTTTTAATTCTATTTACAATAATAAAAAAAAGTAACTAAAATAAAAATAATTCGCTAGAAAGCTATAATAAATTATGTTTGGTAATAATACTAATCAAAAAATATTTTTAGCTATAGTTTTGTACTGCTTATTTTTAACATCAAATAAATCTAACTAAAATAAAAATAATTCGCTAGAAAGTTATAATGTATTATTTTTGGTAATAATAAAAGTCAAAAAATATATTTAACTATCGTTTTGTACTTCTTCCTTTTAAAATCAAATAAATCTATTTTAACTACCTTAAAATGAATTATATCCTTTATACATAGTGGGTGATTACAGAAATTGCACATCTTTAATTTTTTTCTTTCTGAGATTCAGAACAAGCAAAAAATTCAATTCTTGTGAAGGTGTGGTATATTCTAATCCGTTTATGATGTATGGCGTTTAAACATTTTTTTAAATGTCTAAACAATTTATTTAGTTCCATATCTATAAAAATCAACCCTATAGGATAAAACGAAACGAAGTACCTAAGAGACCTAAATCGTCGGAAATTATAAAAAATATGTTAGTTAGGAAAAGTCCTGGTGTGACTAGGTGGAGTTCACATATGGTTGGTTCTTTATTCATTCTTCATTAAGTTTAGACGTATTTTTTTTTACTCTAATTTTAATATTTAATTATTTTTAATAATAATAAAAAATTCTTTTATTTTTTGCTTAATTAACAAGGTTATTAAAATTAAACCTAATTAAGAACTTAAATATAATATTTAAAATTTAAAAATAAAATTTAAAAATAAAATTCTTCAAGTGCAAATTTTTTTTAAATAGTGACCTACTTAATTTCATTAACAAGTAAAGTCACAATACAAATAAACAGTTAAACAATAAATAACTAATAAAGTAAATTAAAATCAGAATACAAATAATAAGTGATTCATCATCTTTATTTTTTTTACTTAACATTATATACAATGGATTTCAAATGCAGCGTAGAAAATTGTTTAGTCACCGATATGAAATTCGATATTAAATGCCAGGGTTTCTGCAATCGTAAATTTCATGGAGTTTGCTTAAACGCTCCGAGAAACTGGTACAGCAGCTTTTTATCGCAGCACTTTGTTTGTGAAAGTTGTCTGGATCAACAAAATTCTCTCGGACAATTTTCGCGGGAAATCAAAAAGAATATTAATGTTGTCAGGGACAACTTCCAAGGAACAATTGTTAAATTATTGGAAGTTGTAAAAAATAACTCCGCCAACTTTTCAGAAATGGAAAAAAATTTTGAATCGCTAAACAATAGCGTAATTAGTTTCAACACAGACAACAAAAAATTTATTAGAGATATAATAAAAGTTGAAATAGGTAAATTAAAAAATGAAATTTTAATTTCCAATAAATTACCTCAAGATACAAATAACTCACACAATATGGAACTAAAAGATTCAATTGATAACTTATCTAAAATATGTGTTTCTATTTCTGAAAATGCGAGCAGGAATGAGATTTCATTGAGCTTCAGGGATTTAGTTTTGGCTGATTTAGATATTCTCAAGAGTAAAATGGAGGAGATGCAAGAATTTATGAAAAACCACAATAATTCTCATCCAAATCAATACAGCTCAAATAAGTTACCTAAATCATTGTTTGACGAATTTAACGAAATAAATAGCGCTGGGTCAGACAAACTCAAAAATGTATCAAAGGAAAAACAGGACGATATTTCAATGGATATTGAAAAAGAAACAAAAGTTGTCGATCCACCAGATGCTATAAGTAAGCCGAAATTTAACATAAGAATTTCGAATCTTAGCGTTAACACAACTGAAGTCAAACTGGCCAAATACATAAGAAGCAAGTTGAAATGCGATGATGTTCACTGCAAATTAATAACACCGAAGTGGCTGAAGTATAAACCGAACTATCACACATTTAAAGTTAGTGTTCCGGAATCAAAAGTGAATGAAATTAAAAACAAGAGCTTGTGGCGTATAGGAACCAATATCAGCAGTTTCAAAAGTTTAGGTAAAAATAATTTAAGGACAAACACACAACATTCAATAAACACAAAACATTCTAAAAATAATAAAACAAACACTAAAAATTCAAACAATAGAAATACTAATTTGCCTAAAATTATTAAAACAAAAAATAAACAAATCAAAAAAAAAGGATAATAATAATAATAACAATAATAACAATTATAATAATAATAATAATAATATTAATAATAATAATAATAATAATAATAATAATAATAATAATAATAATAATAATAATAATAATAATAATAATAAGAATAATAATAATAATAATAATAATAATATTTTAAATTCAAACAAAACACAACCCATTTTATTAACACAAACACCTATTAAATTTCAAAACTATTTGCCTCCGTCGAACTTAGTTACATATTCACTAAATAAGCCCAATTTAATTGAGACTCCAGCCATTAATACAAGTTCAAGTGCATTGTCTAGCACAATGTGCAATTCAGTCATTTCTGAAAATTCATTTTCAATTTCAAATCCAAATTCAAATTTAATTACAACAACACCAATTACGTCTAAACAAAAATATTCTAACTTCATTCAGGGACAAACCTTTAATGCTGGCACTCCGTGTACTCAGAGCTTAAACGTAAACTGTAACACGACTTCAATTAACGATAAGCCAATTGCATCGATTTCATCCCAATCTATTGCAAGGATGATTCAATTTTTATTTTTGGCGATTTCAATCGTCCATCATTATCTCTTATAGAAGATGATTCAGATAATTTGTTATTACCAATTAACTTTCATGATGAAATTGATTTTGACATTATTTCGGAGTTCTATGGTAATTATTTACAACAAATTATAAATTTTCCAAATAAAAACAATAAGTGGACAGATTTTGCATTTTCAAATGCATATGACAGAGTGGTGGTAAAACTCGCTGATGATGCAGTCAACCTGTTCACTAACACTCCTCATCATAACGCAGTCATCTTCGAAATTTCCACTTCTATGCCTCAATTTGCGAAATCTTACAATAATAATATTGTATATGACTTTTTTAACGCTGATTATCAAAGCATTAATAATGCTTTATCAATTTTAAATTGGGACGACCTGTTAATACAACAGGATATTAACTCTTCAATCTCTATCTTATACTTAAAAATATTTGACATAATTAACTGCTTTGTGCCAAAAATTCGTAAAAAAGATAAAACAACAGAACCTTGGCTTAATAGAGAAATTAGGACATTGCGTAATCAACGCAACAAACTTTACAAAAAAATTAAAGTTACGAAGGATCCTAATGTTATTTTACTTAACAGGTACAACGATCTTGTTTTAGAATTTAAACAGAAATCAAATCTAGCATACGATAATTATGTCAATGAAATTGGTAATAAATTAATTACAGATCCAAAAAAGTTTTTTGACTTCATTAATACAAAGCGAAAAACATATGGATATCCAAGTTCTATGTCTAAAGATAATGTTTTTTCTTCTTGCCCTAATGTAATCTGTAATTTCTTTGCAGATTGTTTTCAAAAAATTTATAGGCCATTAGATTCGCGTATCAATTTCGCTTTTCCTATTTCACTTAATAAATCTAATTCAATTATTACAGATCTATATCTTTCTGAAAACGAAATATTTGAAGCAATTACCAACCTTGATACAAAAAAAGGTGTTGGACCCGACTTGATCCCACCTTCTTTTTTATATAATTGTGCCAATTATTTGACGCAACCGCTTCATTTTATTTTTAATCTATCGCTTTCGACAGGCATTTTTCCGTATGCGTGGAAATCTTCTTTTTTGACCCCCATTTATAAAAAGGGAGACAAAGCTTCCGTCGAAAACTACCGTGGTATAGTTATCTTATCCACTATTCCAAAATTGTTCGAAAAAATTGTAGTTAGTAAAATTACACCCGTCATAAATACAAAATTAAACGAACAACAACATGGATTTAGAAAAGGTCGTTCTACTACAACTAATCTTACGGTTTACACATCGGAAATACTAAATGAAATGGAAAATGGTTATCAAGTTGATGCTATCTACACGGATTTTAGCAAAGCTTTCGATCGTGTGGATCACAATATTTTGCTTAAAAAGCTTGAAACTTTAGGCATTTCAGGTTCTTTCCTCGCTTGGCTTTGCTCTTATCTTACTGAAAGAACTCAAAATATTAAATTTCAAGGTTATTTATCAAACACAATTAATGTCACCTCAGGAGTGCCGCAAGGTAGCCATTTAGGCCCACTTCTATTTAATATTTTTATTTCAGACCTTTCTAGAAAATTAGAGGGTGTATCACATATTGCATTTGCTGACGATCTTAAAATTTACCACGTTATCAAAAACAGTTCTGATTTGGCATTACTTCAATCAAATTTACATTCTTTACAAGAATGGTGTTTCTACAATAAATTAGAACTTAACATAGCGAAATGCAAGGTCATAAGCTTCACACGTAAAAGATCTACAATGTTTTTCGACTATGCAATAGATAACATAGTTCTTGAAAGGGTGTCCAGTATAACCGATCTTGGCATTCTTCTGGACTATAAGCTTAACTTCCATATTCACTATGATCATATGATTTCCAAAGCAAGCAAAATGTTAGGTTTTATTAAGAGAAGAGCTAAAGAATTTAATAACCCAGCAGTAACAAAAGCTCTCTATTGCTCGTTAGTTCGATCTATTCTAGAATACGGTAACATCGTATGGGATCCAGCGTTTCAATTACATTCCAACAGAATAGAATCCGTTCAGAAACAATTCCTTTTGTTTGCCTTGAGAAACCAATATAATCCTACAGACTATTCTACTCTTCCAAGCTATGCTGTAAGACTTAATTCATTGAATATGTTAACCTTATCTTCACGTAGGCAAATGCTTTCATCTTGCTTTACCTTTGACGTCATAAAAAAAAGTATTGACGTTCAATTCTTAGTAAATAAGATTAGACTAAACAATGTAGTCAGAAATACAAGAAACACTAAATTTTTATTAGAAAATACACACAGAACAGAATACGGAAGAAATGAGCCAATAAACAGATGTTGCACTATATTCAACAAACACAGTCATCTTTTTTCATCAGACATATCAAGAAACTCTTTTAAACATAAATTAAAACAGAAATTCCTAAATGACCTAAATACTTAAATTACCTAATTACTTTGTAAACATTTAAAATTTTTTCAAGTTCAAGTTCATATACATATCACATACATTCCAATTATTTATATCTCATACTGTGTTTTTGTCCTGTAAGCATTTTCGTTTTTTTGTTTTAAAATTTAGTATATAGTACAACTTTTTAATTTTTCATTGTAAATTTTTAACTTAGTAATCAAATTTGTATTTTTTTTTGTTTGTGCATTTTGTTAGCTTTAATTTTTTTTTTGTTTTTTTCAATAGCTGTAAGATATTTTTTGTAAAAACCTTGTTTTGGTTTAATAAATTAAATAAAAAATAAAATAAAATAAAAAATTAAAAAAAGAAAAGAATCTGTGTACTGAATTGAAATACCCGAAATTTACAACAAAAGCCATTTGCAGACATGCTAAATATTTCTCAAGGTATATATGTGGAAATGAGATGAATTCTGCAAATAGATTTACGTTGGTAACACTTAACATGTTGGTCAGTTTATTGGTACGCACTTGTCGTAGGAGTAATCAGCTGTAAAACACATTTTCATTTTTATAATTTTTTAACTTCCTTTTTCTCTTCTCGAAGAAACCGTGGACGAAGTTAATTAAAAAATGGAAAGTAAAATTTGTTAAAAGAATAATTTATAATTAAAAGATTTAATTAAAGTTAATATTAAAATACATAATTTTAAATTAAACTAAAAGAACTATTAAACTATAAATGATTCTTTATTTACTTAAATATATCATTTTATCATAATTTAATAATCTTTAATCATTAATTTTATTTTTATATAAACTATAAAAGTATTAAAATTTATCATTAATTTAATAAGAACAATTGTATTATTAATTAAAATACAAAGGCTATTTTAGAATCAAAGGGTAAAAACATATAAAATCACTTATAATTACAAACATCTTTACATGGGGGCTCAACCGGGATTGATACAACCATCTCTTAATTCTAAAATAGTACTTAATTTTTCTTAAAAAAACTATTTATTTAACAAACAATTGAATAATAATAATAATTGAATTGAGTGGACTTAAAAAAAATTAAATTTTTTTTTAAATATTGAATTCTAATTTACCGTGGAAGGAATTAAAATGGGTATAATAATTTTTTATTATATGTTACAACAATAAAAATACATTAAATAAAAAAATTCTGGTGTTTTAAAGAAAAATCTAAATTGAATAAAAAGTAGTATGGAAAGAAACGATTAAACGAAGTAAATACGAGTAGTAATACGAGTAGTAATACGAGTAGTACTGTAAATAAATCAAATAAAAAAAAAAAAAACATTTTAAAATTTTCTACAATCATACAATACTTTTTTTTATATAAGTAATTATAACATCAATTAAGTGTGCAAAACCATTATTTATAATACTTTTCCGCTTTTACAATTTTATATTATAATATTATAAATATTAAAAGAAACTATCAACTATTATAGATTACAAATCAACATAAATAATAAAAGGTGTAATTTATGAAAAATAAAAACAATAAGTATTGCATAATTTAAATAAAAAAAAAATAAATAATTTTACCTAAAAATAAATACGAACAATTTGTTTTTCTAATCAAAAGTTTTAATAAGAATTATTATTATATTATATTTTAAATATCGAAGTAAATATAACAAAACATCTGTCTCATATGATCAACTAGAAATATTTATTTTGGTAATAAAGTTTCATTTTTTTAAAATATCTAATAAAGAGATAGTAAACAAGAAACCTGAATTAAAAAAAAAAAATAATCATAAGGCAAGTAACAAAATTAAATGCAGTGGTGAAATAAGGCAAGTAAAAATACACCTTCAATTTAATAGTATACGAATGCAGTGGTGAAATACACCTTCAATTTAATACTAATTTTAATACGAATTAAATTTTTATTTTATTTAATAATCTTATTTTATTTTACAATTGATTCAAGTACATAGGTACTCTAAATGAAAGAAGAAAAGAAATAAAAGAAGAAAAGAAGTAAAGAAAAAACGAAGATTAATTATTATAAAATAAAAATATTTGTTGTCTCTTTCTTAAAATATATATATTTTTTATTTATTAGCATTTAATAATTTTTCAACTAAGGTACCAAGGCCGATATTTAAAATTTTTTCTGCTTTAAGGTAAGCCTTATTTAAAAAAAAAAAAAATTATTTTTCAAATAGGTTCAAGGCGCAGAACTCTGCAGAAAAGCGATTCAAGCATCGATTTTTCATCAACACATTTTAGTAATACGCGCACTAATAATCACGAGACCAAAATTAATTTTAGTGATGTCGAAAGCGTTATACGCAAATTTAATGACGACGAAACAATCAGCATAAGCAAATGGATCGAGGAATTCGAGCAATACTCAGAAGTATTTCAGTGGAACGAGCTACAAAAATTCCTATTCTGTAAAAGATGTTTATCGGAATCAGCGAAGTTGTATATTGAATATGAAGCGAAACCATTAAATTACTACAGGTTAAGGCAATCTCTAATCCAAGAATTTCAAGCTAAGGTTACGAGCGCTCACGTACATGCAGGATTACGCAAAAGAAGGAAAAGGAATGACGAATCATTTCGTGAGTATCTGTTCTTTATGGTTGACATCGCTTCTCAAGCACAGATAGAAGAAGACTCTATCGTTAGTTACATAATTAACGGAATAAAAGACACACCTGCTAATAAAATGGTTCTGTATAGCTCTAAAAATATTTCGCAGTTAAAAGAAATCTGCTAATATACGAAAAGGTTTGTAAAATTGAAAATACAAGATCATCAGCTGATAAAAAAGGGTTTTCAAAATTTAAAACGGAAGTAAACTATAACGGAAGCAGACGTCGTTTTTGTTTCAACTGTCGGTCAAACGATCACGAGTTTCATAGTTGTACCCAGAAAGACAAAGGTCCAAAGTGTTTCGGGTGCAATAAATTTGGGCACAAGAGATCAAATTGTATAGAGAACCCTACTCTTAAAACAACAACTAATCTAGTTAACAGAACTCAACTTTCAAGCTCTGCACATATAATGCAAACGACGAAAACCCATATGAATATTAAAGTTACAATAAATAATATTATTTTCGACTCTCTTGTAGATACCGGCAGTGACATTTGGGTCTTAAAGGAGTGCTATTTTAAATTGATCAATACGAATCATAATTCGAGCTGCTCTAAAAGGATGATATCTGGTCTAGGTTCAAATGTACTCACAAGAGGCTCATGTAAAACAAACATTTCAATCGATGATGATATTATAAAAATATTGAAGTTCATGCCGTTAACGATTGTTACATGAAACCAGATATGATAATAGGAATGGACTTGTTGAGACAAGCAACTATAACCATAACTAATGGAGAAATCAAAATAAAGAAAACTGAATTTCAAACAATTGAAAGGGTCGAACAGAACAACAATAGTGGATCAGACTGTTTCTTAGCCCAGATTAAAGCTGAAGCTAAGAAAACTCCAGAATTAAAAAAATTTGTTGAATCGAAAGATACGAAAAAATCACCGAATAAAGAGAGAAACAAAATTGAAGAAAAGGAAACAAAAGATTCTACTCCGGCAAAAGAGCAGCAATCCGATGATGTAAAAAGTACTCCAAAAGAAAATGAAGAATGCATTGAAATCAAAGACGAGGGGAAAGATAGTACTACAACAGGTACAAAAGATGAAATTGTAGAAAAAACACCAAGCGCATCCAAAGAATTGAGTGAGAGTTCTGAAGAAAAAGTTGGATCAAATACTGAAGAAAAAAGTGAAGAGTCAATAAGGATAAAGAATCAAAACAAACTCAATCCGTTGAAGATTTAAGTGAAACAAAAGCAGATGAGGTAGATAAAGTTTCAAAAATGGAAACAATAGAAGAAAGCTTGCAAGAAAATGAAAGTGAAATGACTATTGAAAAAAATAAAAAAGAAGGTAACGAAAAATCAACGAATGCTGAAGAAAAAGAAGCTATAGAGGACAAAAAATCCGAAGAAAATCCAGAAGTTTTCAAAGAAGATTCACTTGAAGATGAAGAAAAATGGTACACCTATGAGAAACCCATACAGTAAATAATTAATTCAACTTTCCAGCGTGCTATCAAAACAACGCCGTTTAGGTTACTAACTGGATGCGATATAAAAACACAACGAGAAATAAAAATTATGGAAACTATCGAAGATGAGTACATAAAAGATTTCGAAGAAAGACGACAAGAACTTCATAAAAAAGTTCTTGTAACTTCGTAAAAGAGTTCGATCGATATAAGGTTCAAAAGGAAGGAGAACATTATAGACCAAAAGTAACAGAAACTGCAGCTGATAAAATGAAAATGGGGTGCACTTCGGATTTAGACGAACATTTATATGAAGATTTAACGTCGGACGAAGATGAAAACTAAATTTCTAAAAGACAACAAAATTTTTCAAAAGTAAAATAGATAACAAATCTTCAGGGGGCTGAAGATCTTTCTAGGACGGCCGTGTGGAAATGAGATGGATTCTGCCAATAGATTTAAGTACGTTGGTAACACTTAACATGTTGGTCAGTTTATTGGTACGCACTTGTCGTAGGAGTAATCAGCTGTAAAACACATTTTCATTTTTATAATTTCTAACTTCCTTTTTCTCTTCTCGAAGAGACCATGGCCGTGGACGAAGTTAATTAAAAAGTGGAAAGTAAAATTTGTTAAAAGAATAATTTATAATTAAAAGATTTAATTAAAGTACATACATAATTTTAAATTAAACTAAAAGAACTATTCATAAAAGAATCATTTACTTAAATATATCATTTTATCATAATTTAATAATCTTTAATCATTAATTTTATTTTTATATAAACTATAAAAGTATTAAAATTTATCATTAATTTAATAAGAACAATTGTGTTATTAATTAAAATACAAAGGCTATTTTAGAATCAAAGGGTAAAAACATATAAAATTATTTATAATTACAAACATCTTTACATATATACCCTTACTATGGGATGCTAATACCCTCATTATCTACATTTAAACTCAAAACTGATAAGACAGCCAAAAACGATAAACTTAAAAATTTGGCAATGTTTTGGTTAATATTATATTATATATAAAATTTGCTATATAGAGATTTCATCCTTTTTTTCATTTATCAGAAGAATCTCACGAAACAATTGTTGCTGCAATTTCGCATCCCAACATAAAATTAAACTAGTTTAAGGTAATAGCTCTATACTTTTATGATTTTAGAAAAGTTATCAAAAATATGAAAAGATATTTATTGAATAATGCACCAAATACAAATTACATTTCATTGATAACAATGATGCCAGTGTTTAAAATAAAAATATAATTGAAGTGTTTGATCTCGGTGAAGATAATTCGCAAGGTTTGTACACATTTTAAAAATAAATTTTTATTGATTGGAAACTTCTCAACTTGTGACCATTTCCTTGGAATTAAAATTGAGATTTTTTCAATATAAGTTGTGAAAGAAATTGAAACATTTTCTAATTATTTTATCTGTTTAAAAATATTAAAATTTCTTATTAATTTATATATTTAAAAATATTGAAAAACAAAAGAACTTGAAATAAATGTTGAATACATTTAGTTCAATTTAGTTTCAAAATTGAAAAAATTTAATAATTCAAATTTTTTCTTAGTATAATACCATACACCTATTTGGTTCAAATTTAATGGGAAGTCCATAAGTCATTTTAAAACCATAAAACCTGTTATTAGTTTGATCGTAAGTTAAAGCTAACCAAATTAACTTTATAATACTAAAAACATTTTCTAATTACTTTATCTATTCAAAAATATTACAAATTCTTACTAATTACTAATTTATCTATTTAAAAATATTAAAAAACAAAAAAACTTGAATTAAATGAAAATATATTTTTAACAATTCAATTACAAAAGTGAAAAAATTTTAATTATTAAATTTTGTGATAAAAAGCTAATCAAAGCGGTATATATATTTAATAATTAAAATTTTTTAAAATTGCAATTATTTTAAATTGATAGTTTATGTACATATTAGAAAAGTTTATAAACGTAAAATATGAAATAAATGTATTTCTAAAATATAATTACAAATTTAGAATTTTTCATATAATTCATTTAAGTATAACAATAAATTTTACATAAATGCAGCAAGTACCTTTGAATATAGTTTAAGTATTGTACACAATGTCTTAACTATATATCACCTATGGTAATAATTCGATAAGCTTTTTAATTTTGGGGTTTCTTAGGTGCCACCTGAACCACCACTACAATTAAGTCTAAATTTCGGGGACACATAGGAAATAGGAAATATATTCTTTGGGCTCGAAATTATACTCGTTTGGCCTCAAATCGATTAAAAATCCGAACTCATTGTCCGAACTCAACCAGAACCAATTCCCATGGTACTTTCATTACTAGTAACCTAGAGTTTAAATTTCATCAAAATAGCGACATTATTTTTTGAGTCATACGGCTTTTAAGATATATGTTCGTTAGCCCTTGAACTTTTCAAAGGTTCCAGAACCCGAAACCATGGTACGATTTTGCCCACATGCAGTCCCCGTCATACTTTCAGTACTAGTTAACCCTTTTACACAATTGGAACGTTCTATCTTAATTTTAAGTTACTATTTTTAATAATTTCGATGATAAGCTTTTAAACCTTGGGGGATTTAAGGGGGGTACTGAACAACTACTCTGATTGATTCAAAATTAGGAGAACGAGCAGGAAATAGTAAAAAACACCCATGTGCCAAATTTGAAACTTCTAAATTTGTTTGAAGTTGCTATCTTTATTAATTTTAAAGATTTGCTTTAAGGTTTTCAGAAAAGTGTGGCTGGTCCCCAACCCACTACTCCAATTGGTCCCAAATTTCAAGTACACTAAGGAAATAGGAAGGGACACCCTGATACCAAATTTGGAGGATCTATCTTCATTGGTTTCGGAATTATGCTCGTTTAGCCTAAATTTGATCAAAAAGTTCTAGGTTCTAGACCCATTATCCATTCCCCACCTTACGCAATCACTGCCTTTATTTCATTACGAGTACCCTACAACACAAATTTTATGCAGATAGCGTCATTAGTGTTTGAGTTATCATGAACTTTTATATATGTTCGTTAGCCCTTATATATAAATAATATATCATACATGATAATTATACATATTTTCCTGACGTAACATAAACTATCATTTGTCAAACACTAAAATGTATCACAAATAATAGCTAAGACATACAATTACAAAATTTACAAAACAAAATAAATAAAAGTAATTAGTTGAATCTAAGCATTTTATGTTGTATCAAACCAATTTTTGTTTTTATGTTCCATTATTTTAAAAATTACAATACAAAAGAAATAACAGTAATGAGTTGAATCTAAGCATTCTATGTTGTATCAAACATATTTTTGTTTTTATGTTCGATTATTCTAAAAATTAAAACATTTAAATTACAAGTAAAGAATTTTTTTCTGATTTATTAACTAATATTTATTAGCATAAATAATCATATACTTTTTGAACTAGACAAAAGATTTAGTTCTTTATCTAATTTTCAATTTTTAAAACTTTCAGATACTTAAGTTTACAAAATAGAGACTACCAAAAATACAGAATTTGAAAAAAGTTTTCCAAAAAATCTTAAATCTAATTTAAAAAAATTCTTATTCGAGCTTTTTTGATATTTCAGGATTAAAAACTGAACTAAAAGTAGTTTTCAAAAACAGTTATTTCAAAAGTGAAAAAAATTATTAAATAAAATATTCAGTTAAAATCAAAACAGAGTTAAAAACATCATTTTCCCAACTTTTCAAATTATTAAAGTTAATTTTAACCTTTCCTGTTTCAATAGCATCAGTAGAAAGATCGTTTTCGTATTTAAAACGGATTAAAACATTTTTAAGAAACAGGTGCTCGCAATCACGTCTTTCACATTTAGCCTTAATTTCTATAGAAAAGCAATTGTATATAATATACAATATCATTTTGCTTTGAAAACAAACGTCGCATAGAACTAACATTTAAAAATTATAATATTTCTCTTTTTCCTTTTAATTAATAAGTTGATTTATATTATTATTGATTAGTTTAAAGGATGGTTGTGGTTTAGTCAGTAAAAATCCGGCACCCAATGTCTAGCTACGGGGCTTACTGGATCTTTTAAAGATTCCCTTCGTAAAAATAATAGCTTACTTTCTTTATATAAAAAATATTACTTTGTGTGCTTCCCTTCTCAAAAATTACTAAAATTATTAATATTTCAAATAATAAAGTTGAAAGGTTTAACAATTATTGATTGTATTGATTATTTATACCAAATTTCAAGTTCATATATTTATTATACCCGAACGATCACTTTAATTGATCCAAAATTTAAGGTACACGAGATAAAATGAAAACTACCTTTGTACCGAATTTGAAGCTTCTGTTTTTATTTCAAATTACTATCTTTAATTATTTCGAAGATAAACTTAAGTCTTAGGAGATTTATGGGAGGTACCCAAACCACTTCGATCATTGATCTCTAATAGGAAGACAAAGATAATATAAAGGTTCCCTTCTATCGAATCTATCTTTATTGGTTTCGGAGATGCTCGTTTGGCTTTAATTCAATCAAAATATTTTAGTATCCCACCACTTTCTATCCCTACTGAACTTTTGTTATTAGTAACGTACAGTATAAATTTCATCAAGGGAGCATTATAACTTTTTAGAGTTATCGTGCTTATAGACAGATGGACGGACACCGCTTAATGGACCCAGAAAGTCCAACACTAAGCAAAACTATTTATAGATTTCTATATCAAGCGTGCTTCTTTCTGGTGGTTACAAACACCGAACCAAAGTTAATATACTTCTACACCTATATAGATGTAGGGTATAGTAATTAAATTTATATATCAAAAAAATATTTTACCTTAAAAGTTTTTAAAACATTATTACATTTTTTTCGGATATAGTGATGTATTAACATTTAAATTTTTTTAAAGTCATTTTTGTACATTATATAAACCTTTAGTTTATTATACCGTGGTTATTGCCATATAATGTTCGATAGAGCTATATGAGAGAGTCACTATTTTTTAGTTTATAAATTTGTTAAAAAGGAATTACCAACATATATCAGCAATATAACTTATACATTTCAATAATACTCATTTTATTTTCATACAAAATTAGTTTTACATATAAGAAATTAATTTTCGGCCATAGAAAAAATACAAAACGCGTTCTTGCTTCTATGGGAGAGTGTTCTTTATTTAAATAGAGGAAGTACAAGAAATATAAGATTAGTACAGTAAAAAAATATTTCTCTTATTAGTTTAAGAAGCGATATATGAGAAAAGAGTAAAGAAGAATACTTGAAAACGTATTTTCAACAACACAAATTATAATATTTTACTTGGAAAATATAATTTTTTTATGGTATTAATATTTATCTACAAAATAGTGTCTTTGTAACACTCCCTTCTACTAATATATTTTAAAGTATAAATTTACACGACTTAAAATAAAATTTATTTAGACATAATTAGCATTTTTTAATGTAATTTCAATCGTACAATCTGCTAAAAAAATGCAAAAAAAAATTGTGTTTTTATTTTGTTTTTTTTTTATTAAAACTATTATTTTGTTAAAAATAAAATCAAAAAGGTTTCTTATTTATCCGTTATCATCGCCGACACGATATCAGGTATAAATTTTTGTTTTATTAGTGGCATTTAAACTTAATGTGTATTTTTAGTTTATTATTGGTTATGGAACTCCAGCCCAATTACTAGATTTTCATTCACTTATAATTGGTTACGTTTTAAAAGCAATGTTCTTTTTACCAAGTAATACGTCCCATTTTCATGTGATAAATTTTTCTAAAAATAAATTAACAGGGAACATTTTTATCCAACCTATAAAAAACCACATTGTTAGAACGGTTAATGTTGCAAGAAAATTATTTCCTACAGAAAAAATTTTTCATTTAGGTTTCAGGAAGACTCTCTATACAATACTACATATTCTTTTTGAAAGGTATTTTTTTATGTGAAATAAAAATTTTTGTAACAAAAAGTTATTGCAAAATCATCGCCTCAATAAATTATATTACAAGAATTACATTTTTTACAATTTCCTTTAATAGCAAATTTTTATTTTTAGAGCTGGGTATGATGGTCAAGCATGTCTTTTAAGAAGTATTTGTGAAATTGCTTCTATTCCTTTTCATTCGAGTGGTTTAATGGAGGAAATACTACATATATTAATGAGGTGAACAAAGTTTTATGTCATACCTATCATAAAAAGTATTATTAAGCTAAAAAACTAGACTGTAAAATCTAACACTTTATAAAATTTAATTTTTAGTCCATCGACATCATATGATATTTGGGAAAACTTTAAACAGCAACAGTTTTTTAAAGCTGAAATACTGGGAAAGGAAGGCCAAAATTGTGAAGTTATTTTCCAAGAATGTAGAAGTTCAATTTTGAAGAAATTATCATTAATACAACTGAGTTCTAATTCTTCAGATTAATAAAAATAGTGATAGATATCTTTCTAGTTGAAAAAAATTTTAAAAAATTTTTCTGATATTGAGATCATTATAATTGAAATGTTTTTTATTTTAATAAAATCAAAATAATTACAATGTTTTCCTAGCAATTTATTTGAAAAAAGTTGTACTAAATTTTAACATTTTTGTTTTACATGTAAATTTATTTTGAGTGATTTTTAAATTTTACAGGCATAAAATGAAATTTTTAATTAATTTATATTTTATTTTTATATTTATTTAATGTTCATCAAACAATTTTATTTTACAATTTATAAAAAACTTCCTAGTAAATCTTTGCTTTGTAATGCTTGATGGGTTCACTACATGTTATTGTATTTTATAAGTTTTAGAAGTGCTATACTTTTTTCCAACTTGAAATTTTATTTAATAGTTTTTAACCCATACAATACACATTACTCTAAGCGATTCTTCTCTTTCATATTAAATGTTAATTAAATTTTGATTCGGATTATTGAAGCTTCCGATCGAGCCAGGGATAACCAAGTGACTACCCGTTAGCAACTAAGTGATAACTGATAATTATGAAAACCAAACCAATGCAACATTTCTAGATTGGAAATTTAATAAACTCCTTGTTATGAAAAAACTCTGTTCTTGATTTTCGGTCAATAATCCTGTATTTGAACATATTTTTATACCCTACACCTATAGCATAGGGAAAGGGGTACATTAACTTTGGTATGGTGTTTGTAACCACCTAAAGGAAGCAAGATCAGCGTGACCTCCTTAGTCGATATAGCCATGTCCGTCCGTCCGTGCGACCGTAGGCACGATAACTCAAAAAATAAAGGAGCTATCTTGATGAAATTTTAACTGTAGGTTACTAGGACTAAAAGTACGGCGAGAACTGCAAATGGGCGAAATCGGCCCATGGGTTCGGATTCTGGACCTTTTAATCGGTCTAAGCAACAACTAATGACGCTATCTTCATGAAATTTGTGCTGTAGGTTATTGGTAATGAAACTACGGCGGCGATTGCGTACGGTGGGTAATGTACAATGGGTTCGGAACTTAGAACTTTTTGATCGAATTTAGGTCAAACTAGCATTTTTGCACATTCAGGTGGCCTCCTGAATCGATAAAACCATGTTCGACCGTCCGCCCGCAGTCACGATAACTCAAAAACGAATGGAGCTATCTTGATGAAATTTTAACTGTAAGTTACTAGGACTGAAAGTGCGGCGGATATTGCATATGGGCGAAATCGGCCCATGGTTTCGGATTCTGGATCTTTAATTGTTCTAAGGGCAAGGAACATATAAAAAAAATATGGATAACTGAACAACTAATGGCGATACAATCATGAATTTTGCGGTGAAGGTTACTTGTAATGAGACCATGGCGGTGACCGCGTACGAACGAGCTCGAATCATGGGTTCGGATCCTAGGACTTTTTGATAGAATTTAGGCCAAACAAGCATAATTCCGAAACCAATGAAGATAAAACCTTCAAATTTGGCGTCAGTGTGCTTCCTCCTATGTCCTTGGAGTCCTGGAAAATTAGGACCAATTGGAGTAGTGGATCGGAGACTATCCACACACTTCTGAAGACCTTGAAGCATATCGTTGACATCATTAAAAAAAACAGCTTGAAATTAAGACAGAATGTTCCAATTGTGTACAAGGGTTCACTAGAATTAAAAGAACAGCGCGGACTGCATATAGGCGAAATACAACCATGAGCTCGAATCCTAGAACTTTTTTCTCGAATTTAGGCCAAACGTACATGATTCCGAATTAGTTGGAGAAGTTAGAACCTCCAAATTTCGGGGATCATTACTATTTCCTGCGTGCTCCATTAAGATGATCACTTGGAGTGGTGGTTCAGGTAACTCTCTTAGACCTCTAGAGGTTGAAAGGCTTATCATCGAAATTATTAAAAATAATAACTTAAAATTAATATAGAATTGTGTACAAGGGTTAACTTGTATTGAAAGTATGACTGGGACTGCATATGGGCGAAATCCAACCATGGTTTCGGGTTCTGGAACCTTTGAAAAGTTCAAAAGCTAACAAACGTATATCTTAAAAACACCAAAATTCAGAAACTAATTATGCTATTTTAATGAAATTTATATTCTACGTTACTAGTAATGAAAGTACCATGGAATTGGTTCTTGTTGGGTTCAGATTCTAGAAGTTTTTGATCGAATTGAAGTCAAACTAGTATAATTTCGAAACCAAAGAAGATAGAACATTTTACTTGGGACACATGTGTTTCTTCTTATTTGTTTTGTGTACGTGAAATTTTGGATGAATTGGAATAGCGGTTTGCGTACCACCCCACTACTCCAAAGACCTTAAAGCATAATATATTCGAAATTAATAGAAATAAAAAAATCAAATTTGATACACTATTTTCTATTTCCGTTCTTATTTAACACTTTTATATTTTTAAAAGGCTAAGAGTTTTACTATTAAAAATATTATGTATTATATTTTATAAATTAAAAACTAAATATTTTTTAAATTTGTATTATATCATATCTATATTTTATTGAATAATTACCATAGGTAATATATAATTAATAAATTGTGTACGATACTTAAATTGTAAAATTTATTTTTGTATTAAAATTAATTATATGAAACTGTTCAAAATTTATCGTTGTATTTTAGAAATACATTTATTGCATATTTTGATTATTAAATTTTGTGATAACAAACTAATGAAATTTAGCTAGCATTAAAAACCATGAAATTATATAAACTTTTATGTTTATGTTATTACAAATTAATATTTCTTTCGAATAACTTTGAGTTTGATTATATAGAACATTAATAAATAAGGAAATTGGGAGAATAAATTTAAAAATTATTGAAAATTTAAATAATTAACCAAGGGTACTAAATCATTCAACAATAAATGCACTACAGCTAAAAATTCTTAAAAGGATTGCTGCATATGTGCAAAATTTTATCGAATTGGATAAAAGTTTTAAATATGTAATTTCGTAATTGCATTTTACGAATCCATTTATCTCAACTTTATTTGTTGTTTAATATTTTTGAATTGATAAAGTAATTAGAAAATGTTTTTAGTATTATAAAGTAAATTTGGTTAGCCATTGCTTACGATCAAAATAATAAAAGCTTTTATGATTTTAAAATGACTTATGGACTGCCCATTAAATTTGAACCAAATAGGTGTAAGGTATTTCTAAGTCGGTTGCACGGACTGACTGTTTCTCTATTTAAAACAAGAGGGAGTGTAAAAATTGTACTGATAAATTCCTGTAAAATGTTATTAGCTATTATAATTAGCAACAATTCTTTCTGTAATTTTTGTTTTAAATATCCAGATAATTTCAATAATTATTAAATTAAAAATAAAAATTAAATTAAATTCCGACGGTAAGCCATTAAATACTTTAAGGCAGTTGTATAAACAGTTATTTTTTTCTTTATCTATCTTGAAGAGTGATAAATAAAATATTGCCTTTTTTCGCGTATTATAATTATAAAATGCCAATTTTATTATATAGAGCTCCCTTTTACAAATTAGAAGCTTAAGTACTTTTCTGAATAAGGTATACTGGTCGTACTTTTCCGAGAAGCTTAAGTACTTTTCCGAATAAGGTAAACTGGTCGGATGCAAAATGGGATAGTTGTGATTTAATTTAATTGCTTTTTCTAGCAAAGATTCAATTTTTTTTAGGTAAATTTGTGGGGCTCTACTCAAATCTCCTAAATATGAATACATATGGGGAGACTTTTTTTATTATTTCCTCAATATACTTAACCCAACTGATCTTAGTGTCAATGTGGAGTCCAAAGTAATTATATCACTTTAATACATTAATTTTTTCACCATTTGTGGTGCTAGTGAGATCATTAAAAATTTTATTTTCAAATGGTAGTATATAAGTTTGGTAGTATAGTTTTGCCATTTGATATTTTGAGATTTGCTTTGCTTAACTCCGCGTCCTTTATAATCGCTTCGTCAGCAAATAATTGAACAGATCCACGGGAATTAGGTCGAGTATGGTCATCAATGTATATCTTAAAAAATACCGGACCCAAAAAAGACCTCTGAGGTACTGCTTTATTGATGATACATAAATTGCTTAGATTTTTATTAATCTTTATACGGCAAGTTGTTTGAATTAAGTAGGCTTCGAATAAAGCAAGTTGCTCATTCGAAAAGCTCGATCTAGAAAGTTTGTGAAGTAAAATTTTATGGTCGACACAGTCAAATGCCTTCTGCAAATCAATGAATATCTATGCGGTGAATTTGCCGTTACCCATATTTCTGATAATAAAATCAGTTAAGGCCAGACATGCCGCGTTAGTATTAGAGTTTTCCTCAAATCAGTATTGCTCGTACAGCTCAGTATACTGTTGGTTCTCAGAAATGTGTCAAGTCCATTTTTTATAATACGTTCATATATTTTTGAGAAACTGCATAATACCAATACTGGCCTATAATTTGATGAATTTGTGGCATCTCCACTTTTGTAAATTGGTGTCACTACAGCCTTTTTCAGGCAATCAGGAAAAAACATTTATTAATAAATTTTACTAAAGTGGGTGCTAACCTATATTTAAATTTTATTATGAATTTGGCCGAAATACCTTCCATTCCTGTCGCAGATTGCAATGTTAGCGAATTAATTGCATCTTCGAATCGAAGATGATTCTCTTGGTTCGTTGACGCTAAACTACGATTGCTATATATATTTTGAGAGAAATTATTAAGATAGACGTAATCAGTTTTTCCATTTGGTATATTTTATTTATCTGCTACCGTCGTAAAGAAGGTGTTCATTATGTTACTTATTTTCTGTGGATAAGATATGTTACTATGGATTATAATTGTTTTGTACACATTCAACACATTTTTAGGGTTGCCAGGGTTCTTTATAATTTTTTCCAAAGAATGCTGCGCTTTTGCTTTTGAGACTAAGATTTTTACCTTGTTTCTATATGTAATATACAGGTTTTTAATTCGGGTATCGTTCGGATATTGTTTTTGTATCTAAAGAAGGAATCACGGATTCTCATAGTTTGAGATATTTCTACTGTCATCCACTCCTCCACATGTTTCCTCAATATATCTTTCAATTGAATGACATGATCAAGAGGCCTACTGCGAGTATAACTTGGTCAAATGTTTCGTACTGATCTAAAGCTTATCAGGCGTGATAATTACAAAGACTGTTGTAATCTAAAATTGTTTGAGTTTTAGTAAGAGTATCATTGCTAGGAATTTGATCAATGCTGATAAAAAACATTTTGTGGTCTGATAAGCAAGTGTCCATTATATGGAAAAAGTACTTAACTTTAAAAAATCGGTTATTAAATGGTCTATTACTGTTTTGATCACACCTATTCTAGTAGCGAATTCTTGAGGTTTTTTGTTGCAGACGAAAAACCCATTTCTTACCAGTATATCGGAATAGATACTGACAATTCTATTATTTTGGTCAAGCAAGTTGATGTTAAAGTCCCCAATTATTACGGATATTCTATGTGTAACTATAGCGCCTCTATATATATCAGCGCCTCTAATTATTGTGTTTTATTTCTTAAGCTCTGTATGTTGAGATACATTATATTAATTATATTTTTATAAAGATGCACTAAATTATAAACCGACTCTGTATTTGTATTAAACACTCTTATTTCTTTCTCCGTCTCCAGTTTTGCTGAATTTGCTGAATTTATCTTTAGCGTTCCCTTGCACGATAATACTTAGGAAATCGTACTTTCAACGCCGTATGACATATTCAAAATATGCTATTCCACATTTCAAAGGCTACCAGTTAATTCATATGATTACCATTTCGTAAAACCAATGTTAATCAGCCAACAATTAAGATATTTGTAGTTAGAAATCATTTCAATAGAAAAATGAATAACTGTAACTGAATTGATAGTGGTAAATTACAATTACAAAGATTTCAATTACAATTACTTGTAATTTTAATTATATTTTTTTCAATTAAAATTAAATGTAATAATAATTGAAAATGGTTCCTTTACATTTACATATAATTGTAATTGAAAATTTTTAGTTAGTATTTGTAATTGAAGTATTGCCATTTCAATTATTTGTAATTGTAGTTTTAATTCTATTTACAATTATAATTGCCTAGCTGGTCTTTAAGGACGTCATCTATCATGCGCTGAAATATTGACGGCGCGTCAATTCATCGTAGAGAAGGCGGTCTTCCGGATATCCTCTTTTTTCAGCATTATCTGGTGGAACCCAGAAGTAAGTTCAATTTTTATAAAATCTCCCAAGCTTGAAAGGGCGCTAGAAATAAATTGTTTCGGATATGTGTCCGGTGTAGTCACAGCATTTAATCTTTTAAAGTCGATAACCTTCCGATATTTTTTTAAGCGCACTTATGGTTTCCCTTGAATAACTCTCAGTTTTTACCTTGTTGATTATTAGGTAAAATTAATGGTTTACTCTGCCATAAAATTCTTCGATGGTAGATCTGCGCTGCATAAGCGTGCTCATTTGAAATTCCAATGTTCGGAGATCTCGTTTGTCCGCGTAACGGAGTGACAAACATGATTTAATGGCCTGCCAGTCATTGTCGAATACTTTGTATGAGATTAAATCTGCGTTGGCGTTACCTCTAATTTTTCCTCTGATTGCCTGCACCCATGTACTACCCATGAAATGTACTGCACTGCGTTGCAATCAAATACTTGTAGTTCTTTAACGCAATCAGGTAGCTTAGTCATATTTCTTAATTCTTGCTTAGTTTTTGGCGGTGTTAGAGTTTGTAAATCTGAAGCTTGTTGGATACTTGCTTTTGCCTTCAATGTTGCTAATCTCGCTTCCAGTTGTTTAGTTATTGCTATTTGGGCGTCTTGTGATCCATTTGTTAGCTTGACTTGTTTTGTTAGGTTTTCAAATTGTCCCTTCATCTTATTATTTTTTTGTTGAGGTTTATAATTTCCACTTATATTTTTTGGGTTATATTATATTTTCTTATATATTAAAAATAATTCCTTTTTGTACCTTACACCTAAGAAATAGAAAAAGGATATATTAACTTTGGTATGTTGTTTATAACCACTTATAATATTTATGATTAGCGCGACCTCCTGAGGCCAAACGAGCATAATTCTGAAACCAAAAAAGATGGAAACCCCAAATTTGGTATCAGGGTGCCTCTTTCTATCTTCTTAATGTCCTTGAAATTTGGGACCAATTGGAGTAGTGGTTCGGAGACCATCCGCATAGTTTCGAAGACCTTATAGCATATTTTCGAAATTAATAAAGATAGTAACTTGAAACAGTCGTAGGAGCTTTAAATTTAGCACATGAGTGTTCTTTACTATTTCCTCTGCGTCCCCCTAACTTCAGATCATTTGGATTGATGGCTCAGTACCTCTCGTTCCAATTGTGTACAAGGGTTAACTAGTACTGAAAGTATGACGGGGACTGCATGTGGGCGAAATCGTACCATGGTTTCGGGTTCTGGAACCTTTGAAAAGTTCAAGGGCTAACGAACATATATCTTAAAAGCCGTATAACTCAAAAAATAATGTCGCTATTTTGATGAAATTTAAACTCTAGGTTACTAGTAACGAAAGTACCATGGGAATTGGTTCTGGTTGAGTTCGGACAATGAGTTCGGATTCTAGAAACTTTTGATCGAATTGAGACCAAACGAGTATAATTTCGAAACCAAAGAAGATAGAACCTTATATTTGGGACAAAGCTGTTTCCCCTTATTTGTTTTTTATGCGTGAAATTTTGGATAAATTGGAATAGCGGTTTGCGTACCACCTCCACTTCTCCCAAGAGCTTAAAGCATATATTCAAAATTAATAAAGATAAAAACTTCAAATTTGATACACTATTTCCGTTCTTATTTAACACTTTTATATTTTAAAAGGCTTAGAATTTCACTTTAAAACATATTATGTATGTACTCTTAAGACCTTAAAGCATTTATTCGAAATTAATAATGATAGAAACTTGCAATTTGATACACTATTTCCTATTTCCATTTTTATTTAACACTTTTATATTTTTAATAAACTAAGAATTTTACTATTAAGCATATTGTGTATTATATTTGATAAATTAAAAGCAAAATATTTTTTTAATAAACGACAAAATTTTTTTGTTTTTAATTTCAATTATTTCATATTTTAAAATTTATTTTGGTATTAAAATCAATTATATGAACAGTTCTAAATTTATCATTGTAATATTTATTGCATATTTTGATTATTAAATTTTGTGATAAAGGCTAATGAAATCATTAATGGTTTTAACTAACATTAAAAATCATGAAACTATATAAACTTTTATATTTATATTATTCCAAATTAATATTTCTTTCGAATAACTTTGAGTTTAATTATATAGAACATTAATAAATAAGTAAATTAACATAATAAATTTAAAAATGATTGAATATTGAAATAATTAACCAAGGGTACTAAATCATTCAACAGTAAATGCAGTACAGCTTAAAATCCTGAAAAGGAGTAATTGCTGCATGTGTGTAAAATTTTATTGAATTGGATAAAAGTTTAAATATGTAATTGTGTAATTGCATTTTACAATAGATAAATTAGTAAGAATTGATAATATTTTTGAATCGATAAATTAATTAGAAAATGATTTTAGTACGATCAAACTAATAAAAGCTTTTATGATTTTAAAATGACTTATGGACTTCCCATTAAATTTGAACCAAATAGGTGTAGGGTATTTCTAAGTCGGTTGCACCGACTGACTCTTTCTTTACTTATTTATATTGTAATATTTTGTATTTGAGTTATATGGTATTCTATATCTGCGAGTTATATTATTCAATTAAATTATTTGTTTATATTTTGCATTTGTTTAAATTGTTATATTAATGTATTTTTATAAAAGATATATTTATTAATTATTGATTATGCCATTAATTTGAAACCAAAGGCGAATGGTGGCTGAGTCGAGTCGAAAACTAGAAAAGTTTTTTCACTTTCACTAGAATTCGAAGCCGCGCCTTCCCGCATGACAGGTCGGCACTTAACCACTGTGCCACCTAGCCGTTATGATAATGCTTGCTTTTTTTGAAGTGTTGTTTCCGCTTTATTTCCTGCTAATGTTTATTCAACTAAATCATATCCACATTACAATAATATATCAACGGAATAGAAATATATATAATATATGGAATAGAAAGTCCGGTAAAAATTGTAGATATTAATAAATTGGAAAAAATGAATAATGTGTCTATTAATGCTTTTATTTTGAATAAAACTAAAAGTTAGTAAATCGTAATTACAGTTGCGATAAAAAAATAAAATTTATTTTACTCTTTGAAATTTCTTTACAATTAATTAACAATTTAATTTTAAACATATTAGTGATTACTAATTAATATTAAATTTAAGACTAAAAATTATACTTAAATGTACTAACTTATTTACTAATTTTAACGCATGTTGAATTCGAAATTCAGTAACTTCATACGTTGTTAACTCTTCCACCTTTAAAGGTCTGCGTTCTGTAGATCAATCTTAAATTCCAAAGGTTTGATATTTAAGTTTTCGCGGTTTCGAGTTTTGAGGTTATTTCCTTAGGAGTTGACTTGGCGGTTTTAGTTTTTCTTGATATTGTGAACATAATGAATATAATGATAGTAAGAATGATGGTTGATGTCTATTAAAGGCGATATTTTTTTCTTTGAAAACTGGTTCTGAATATAATTTGTATTATTGAATCGCAAGTTATGAATATAGTCGAGATTCAGCTTGATGTTGTCGGTTGTGAGGTTTGATAGAAAAGTTGCCGCTAGAACTTGTGGTGCTGTGACTATTTTGTTGATAAAGGTTTGCCCCTTGATTTCTACTGTATCGTTATAGTGTTGCATTATGAAACTCCAAGTAAGTTTTTTCCTGATGGTTCCACTTGTTGTTAAGCTACTATAGTTGGAAAGAAAAATAGTATTTCCAAAAATAGTTCAATGATCTTCTTTGCTGAATTGGAGGTTGCATTTAGCATTTTTGCCCTTGAGTAGTTGAAATACACAATGTTCTTCCTCCAATTTTTTAAGTTTTTTAGATCATACTTTATTTCACTGGTGTTTGGTAGTGAAAGAACGTATAGATTGATATATCCGTTTGTTACTACCTTTGGCTGTGCGCACTCGATGGCTTCAATCTCATTGGCAGTTCTTCTGTTTCTTTCAACAGTTTCAGGATGTCTTCTCTGCTTAATAACTTTGTGTTGACAATGGCTTTTTTTGCGATTTCGGTTGCTAGTACATTTTCGTTCAAAGTTTTCTTTATAATACCGAGTTTATTAAATGTTATTCGTTCGAGCTGTTGATCCATTTTAATGACTTCCTTGAGAAACCTTGTATCTTTTTAAAACTACGTTTCTTACGGTCATTACCTCGTGGTTGATTTTAAATTGTAGGTTGTTGTTCTCTGTCAACTTACTTTGACTCTTTAAAACCGGATTCCAGTAGGAGCCATCTGGTGTTCCTTCCAGCCCTTTCCAAGCTGATCCAATCCAGTTGATTGACCTTTTCTTTATTCTTGTTCCTCTCAGTTTCGATAGTGATTTCATGTATGGATTTATTTGTAATTCCAGCTGGGGTTTGATCATGTTCGTTGAATTAACTTTTTCGACTAACGGGATAATTTGTTGCAAAGCTTGGTCGTATTCTTCAAGGTTTATGACATGAACCAAATTGAAATTGCCATTTAATATTCTTCCCAGACCCCGTTTTAAGGTTGCGATGGGCCGATAATTCATATATTTCTGGCCATGCTGTGGCATTTGTAATTTCCCGGTTGTTGTAGTTATTGTGACTTTATTATTTTTCATAACAATTTATTTTCTGTGTAAAGGCTTGTGTTTTGACTTGATTTGCTTATCTCTCACATAAATTTTCTGATCAGCTTTGTAGTTTTTCGGGGTATCCTTATTTTCGTTCTCTCTTTTTAATTTTGCTTGCTAGTTTTTCTCGATGCGTTCGCTTAGTTCGTTATTCATTTTTGTCCTGGTTTCAAGTAAGTTTTGGAAGTTAATTTTACTTGATCTCCCATAGAATATATCGCTTGGCTTTGTCTTTGTAACCGAATGTATGGTATTATTGTATCGAGCCACAGCTGGGTATATGTTTTCTTTTTGTGAAAGATCTGTGTATTCCTTGTTGAGACATCTCACTAGCTCTTTCAATACCCTCATTGACTTCTCTTTTCTGCGATGGTGTGTTGTATATCGTGTTACCATTTGCTTCGATATAATTTAGTGTAATAGGACTCATGAAACTGCGCTCGTTGTCCATTATTATCATTTCAGGAAGGGTAAATAAGTGTACAACTTTCGTTATCTTATCCCTTAAATGCAAAGCTGAATGATCATTGATTTGGGAAAATTTCAAAAACTTTGGAAACTTATGAATGCAAGTTATATACTTTTCTCCTTGTATTTCCATTAAGTCTATGTGGAGTAATTGCGTTGGGAATTTCGGAATAGGAGTTTCCTGTAATTCTGGTTTGTCTGGTCTCTTATCGTACTTGCTGCTGTTGCAAATTTCGCAAGTATTAATGAATTTTTTAATCTGGCTACTCACATGTGGAAAATAATATTTATCCAGTATTTACATGCGATTTTCATTCGCATTTTGGTGCGCTCTTCTGTGTTCTTTTTCGATCATGGCAAACTCCCTTTCCTCTAACGTTACATCTTCTACTACCTTTTATATTTGATGAAGTGATCCTTAAAAACATTTTGGAGGATTACGAGATAGTTTCCAGGAATCTTTAAACCATGGATTACGCTTAGATTCAATTTATTTTTTAATATTATTTTTAGGCTTGCTTGATAAATTTCTGGTACATCCACGTAGTGTCTATGATATTTTGGATGTGGTTGTTCGTATAGTATCATGTCCTTTCCTTGTCTAATGATTAGTTGATTTAAAAACACATTAATTGGAGCTTCGTAATGTAGAATCAAAGTTGAGTTGTCCTCGTCTGCGCTATGCACCATTTTTGATAAGTTATCTTCGTCTGGATTACTTGCTGTTTCTGTATCACTGTTTTCAAGTGGACTGCTTGCTGATTCTGTAGATTCTTCCGTAAGATTGTTTATTTCGTTTGATAGGGCATTTGTTACAAAATAGGTTTTTCCTGGCTTGTAGACTAGCTCATAGTTTTTCTTTTATTCCTTTAATTGTATTCCTTAATTTTTGCCTTCTACCTGTTGAGTTTGGCATTATGGTTTCGGTTTCCCAGCAAAAAGGTTAATGATTGGTGATCTGTGAGGATCCTAATTTTTCCTGCTCTATAAAGATAATTTCGTAGGTTATCCAACGCCCACCAGCATTTCATATTCGTTTGTTTTTTTTCGTATTTCTTCTATCGCCAGCATTTCTTTTTCGTTTGTGGCGTAATTTACCTCGCTGCAATTTAATGTTCTAGAGATAAATGTTATTGGTTTATCCTTGCCGATTTCACCTGTTACAATACTGTTCCAAATGCTTTATCCGAAGCGTCAGTAGTAAGTATGAAAGGTTTCCCAAAGTTCGGGTTATCGACTTTAAAAGATTAAAGGCTCTGACTTCACCAGACACATCCGATACCAGATATTTCTAGCACACTTTCAAGCTTGGGTAGTGCAAAATTTTTTATAACAATTGACCTTACTTCTGGGTTCCACCAGATAGTGATGAAAAAGGAGAATATCCCGAAGACGGCCTTCTCTACGATGAATGGGAAATATGAATTTTTACGACTGCCGCTCAGATTAAGGAGCGCGCCGTCATTATTTCAGCGCATACATAGATGACTTCCTTAAAGACCAGATAGGCAAGACCTGCTACGTTTACATAGATGGCGTAATAATTTTTGGAAAAATCAAAAAAGAATATCTAAGAAATATAGAAGCAGTATTTTCACGATTAAAGCACGCCAATTTAAGAGTAAACTTAGAGAAAATCAAATTTCTCAAAAGTGAAACAGAATTTCTCGGATACTTGGTTTCTTGGAACCTGTTTATTAGAGTTGTGTTTGTAAAACTTCCGTTTCGGTTGCTCATGGTGTAGCTTCTCGTGTTATAGTTTTGTAGCTCCAAGCAAGTTGAATATGCTTCTGGTAATGTTTGTGTTTTTTGCAATATTAAACACTTAGAAAGTTCGCCGTTAAGTCCCCTGATGAACACATTTAATGCACGATTTCTATGTGATTTCGTCAGCGCACTTATGGTTTCCCTTGAATAACTCTCAGTTTTTACTTTGTTGATCCTTAGATAAAATTAATGGTTTACTCTGCCATAAAATTCTTCGATGGTAGATCTGCGCTGCGTTAGCGTGCTCATTTGAAATTCCAATGTTCGGAGATCTCGTTTGTCCGCGTAACGGAGTGACAAACATGATTTAATGGCCTGCCAGTCATTGTCGAATACGTTGTATGAGATTAAAGCTGCGTTGTCGTTACCTCTAATTTTTCCTCTGATTGCCTGCACCCATGTACTACCCATGAAATGTACTGCACTGCGTTACAATCAAATACTTGTAGTTCTTTAACGTAATCAGGTAGCTTAGCTATATTTCTTAATTCTTGCTTGGTTTTTGGTGGTGTTAGAGTTTGTTAATCTTAAGCTTATTGGATACTTGCTTTTGCCTCCAATGTTGCTAATCTCGCTTCCAGTTGTTTAGTTATTGCTATTTGGGCGTCTTGTGCTCCATTTGTTAGCTTGACTTGTTTTGTTAGGTTTTCAAATTGTCCCTCCATATTTTTATTTTTTTGTTGAGGTTTATAATTTTCAATTATATTTTTTGGATTATTTTATATTTTCTTACATATTATATTTACATATTTTAAATTTTATCGGTTTTTTTGTATAGTTTTAATTAAAAAGGAATTTTTTTAATTTTTCAGTTTAGAACCGTTAAGGCTCGTTAAGTAGTTTTTACTCTTTGAATTCCCTTAGTTTATTTTTAGTAATAATAATTAAAAAAACACTTACTGGAAAAAACGGTTTTTATTGAGCCTGGTATAATTGGTTTATTTTTTCCCTTCAGAGGTTGCTGTGTACTTTCCTTTTTAGGCGTTCAATTTTGATATTCGTTAACACCCTACTAATGGTACAGGGTACAACACACGAAAAGACTTCGTTTTGGGTTTCTGCTTAATTAAAGAGCTTTCTGCAATCTGCTTCTTTCCTTTTTTTAGGTTTGCACAATGTTTTGAAAAAACTCTTTAAAACTGCTCAAACACCAATTAGTAAATCGTAATTACAGTTGCGATAAAAAAATCTAATTTATTTTATTTTTTGAAATTTCTTTACAATTAATTTACAATTTAATTTAAAATGATTACTGATTATCAATTAATATTTAAATTACGACTAAAAATTATTCTAAAATGTACTAACTTATATACTTATTTTAACGCACGTTGGGCCACGTGAATCCTACTGATGGGAAAGAAAGAACTAAGATAATTTGGTAGACGCTAAATAAGCGTTGTTTGGTGAGAACATTTCGTTGTGCGTTGTGGGAACATGAAAATGCCGAATAAGCATTTTTTGGTAAGAACATATTAGCATCTGTGTGAAACCGAAATTCGGTAACTTGATACGTTAGTAACTTAAATGATAAAATAAACAGTAACAATTCCTATATAATTTTGAAAATGTCATCACTCGTCACTCGTTTTTTTTATGAACTTCCTTTATTTCAATTTCAAAGTCAATAAAAAAACAATTGAGAAAGCAGAATTTTCAGCCGCGTGTAGGCTAATAACCTAAGGTTATTTAAAATTTATGCAACACACTCAGTTAATTTCAATATTTTATTTTTATTTAAAAATTGTTTGAAAGAAAATATCAATTGATTTTTTTCTTAGTTCACGTCAGACTGAAAAATTCCTCATAAAGGGAAAATAAATTAAATTGAAAAGTAAAATTAAACAATTAAATTAAAACAAAATAGTTTAAATTGTAAACTAAAAATTTGTAAATAAATTAAATTGAAAAAATAAAATTAAAAAATTAAAATAAAACTAAATAATTTAAATTATAAACTAAAAATTTATTATTAAATAAATTAAATTGAAAAAAAAATAAATATAATCAATTAACATTAAAATAAAAACAAATGTTTTAATTGGCGCCGGAGCAGGGACCTGAGTAAATGTAAAATCTCAAAAAAAAAAAATTTACATTTCTAAAAAAAAATAAATATTAGACTTTTAAACTAACTAAACAAAACATAACAATAAAATAAAAATTTTATGTTCATTAATAATTCAGAATTCGAACAGAACTGAATAATTAAAAGCCGTGAACCATATAAAATTTACGCAGCAAATCAAGAGGTATCCAGCCATCAGATTTCACCACTTGGTTCCAAAATCTGAAAAATAAAAAAGAGAAATAAAAACTATAGCTTTAGAAGGAATACTTTTGGCAAAAATATATTTATCTTACTGTAAGTACAACAAAAATAAAACACAATTAAGATTTAATTGGATATTTTTAATCCGGGAATTAACTTATCTCATTGCCTAGCGGGGAGGCTGCCCTAGGCGCGGTATTTGCACTATATCTATTATTTATCTATTAAAGAAGAAAATTTGTTTGTTTGTCCAGGATTCACAGGAAAACCACTAGCCCGGTTGTCACAAAATTTTAGAAGAATAATTCTGAAAGCCCGGGGATAACATAGGCTCTATCATATTTTTATAAGTCAACAGGTTGGGACTCCAAAGTCTCAAAATATAAGTTGAAAATAAGATTTTTAAACCTTTTCCAGACCATCGACAATTTTTATTTAAACGTTTTCAATTCAAGTAAACTGCTATTAACATAGTATAATGACATAATGGCAAATTTAACAAAAAATACAAATGGTGTACATTTTAACGACATTCTTAGGGTTATTCTAGCAATTTTTTAACAAACTTATCTAATTTCACTTGAAACTTTTCATAATTATTAAATAATAATGTGTAAAATTTTTATTTAGCTTAGATTATTCGCCAGAAACCCACCATCCTCAACTCTGCCGTCAAGGAGCACCACGCATAGAAAAATTAGAGATAATCATTAAAATAACTCGACAAAACATTTTTTTAAACATTCCTATAATTCAAAGAAGTTTTACCTACTCTAAAAATTGGACGTAATTTACTTACAAATTTTTTTTTGACCAATCGTAGAAGCGAAAAGTATATACATGTACGCATAGAAAATTTTAAGTCAATTGGTTAAATCGATTCTACTTAAACAAAGTAACGAAAAGATCTGTGAGAACCTGCTGTGCCGCAATGAGTTAACGGAACTCAACAACCTTTTTTTTG
The DNA here is from genome assembly GCA_963082915.1 of Dolichopus griseipennis. Taxonomy (NCBI): domain Eukaryota; kingdom Metazoa; phylum Arthropoda; class Insecta; order Diptera; family Dolichopodidae; genus Dolichopus; species Dolichopus griseipennis. The sequence goes on along the minus strand of OY720441.1, from coordinate 259,031,543 downwards.
AGACTTTGGCCAAGCAATTTTTCGTAAAATTGGGCGTAATATCCTACCAAAATACGTTTTTGGACAATCGCTGGATCGGCATGGGTTAGCAAATTTCAACTTCAGAGGACTCCAGAGGAACACATATACAAAATTTGAAGTCAATCGGTTAAACCATTTCTAATGTATAGCAAAGTAACGAAAAAACCTATAGAAAGCAGTTGGGCCCAATGGATTAATGAATCTCAACAAATGTTTTAATTAGCGCCCAAGCAGAGACCTAAGAGTAAATGTGAAATCTTAAAAAAAATTTATATTTCTCAGACAAAATAAATTTTTGACTTTTAAACTTAAAACTGTTATAAAAACAGAATTAACTGAACAAAACATAACAATAAAATAAAAATTTTGTGTTCATTAATTATTCAAAATTCGAAAAGAACTGAATAATTAAAACCCGTGAAGCATATAATAATTTACGCAGGACATCAAGATATATCCGGCAACCAGATTTCACCACTTGGTTCCAAAATCTGAAAAATAAATAGGAGAATAATATATTTTTCCTACTGTAAGTAGAACAAAAATAAAGTGCAATTAAGATTTTTTTATCCGTGCATACATATATGACGTCAGGTATATTAAATTGCTCCTCCGTTTGTAACGCACTGATCTAGACGAGCTAGATATAGTGTTAATGGTACGTATCGCATCAGCATCGAAAAGTAAAGCGATCTAGGTATGTGTGTCTGTCCGTCCGTGTGTCAGCACCATAACTCAAAAACTAAAAGGGCTAGAGTTTTGAAACTTACACACAGTAATTTTTAGACAATTTCTAGGTTCCCTATTGGTTTTGGTTAAAATCGGACCAAGGCTTTGGGGAGCTTCCATAGAACTTTTTTGCACCAATATGAATTTCTTCAAAACTAAATATACAACGAGAATGAAATTACACAAATAGAGTTTTATAATAAATCAAACACTTATATGAAGTTCCAAAATGTTGGGGCTTTATTTTCGGGGGGCTGCCATAAAACTTCTTTGCACCGATATGAATTTCTTCAAAACCAATTATACTACGAGGATGAAAATTACACACGGTTAGTTTTATAATGAATCAAGCACTTATATGAAGCTTCAAACTGTCACGGCCCCACAATAAGGGTGCTGCCATACAACTTCTTTGCACCAATAGAAATTTCTTCAAAACTAATTATACTACCACGATGAAAATGGCACACGGTTATTTATATAATGAATCGAGCACTTATATGAAGTTTTAAAATGTGATGGCTCCAATTTAGGTGGGACTGCCATTCAACTTCTTTGCACCAATATGAATTTCTTTAAAATTAGTATAATTAAAATTAGATGAAAATTACACACGGTTAGTTATTTAATGAATCTAGCATTTATATGAAGTTTCAAAAAGTTAGGGCCCCATTTTCGAGGGCTGCCATACAAAATTTTCAATTCTATACCTGTGAATCTAATGAAGCTACGACGTTAAAATTAAAATTGGGCAGGTAAAGTAATAGGGCAAGTTACTTGGCTAAGTTGGACATCACTCGGACAAACTTTTAGGATGGGCCATTTTTTTTTTGTTTTTTTTCGTTTTTTTTTTCTTTTTATTATTATTTTGATATTTTTTTTTTTGAAGCAAAAATTATCTAGGTGAGGGTGCCCTAGGCACGGTATTGGCACTATATCTAATATATAAGGAAGAAAATTTGTTTGTTTATTTGTTTGTCCAATATTCACGGGAAAACCACTGGAACGATTGAAATGCAGCCGAAAAGAGATGCTAATACAAATTTATGTTGAGTTCGGTTAAGACATTTGGGCAAGCGGGCGCAACGAAGCTTTTTCAATGTTTTTAATGTCGAGCCGAAGCAGTTTGACCGATTGACTTGAAATTTTGCATACAGGTTCTACTAAGCTAGCGGATGTAGCCGTATAAAGTTGGTTGGAATATATTAACCAATATCGGCCCGGCGACATTCCGAAAAAATTTTTGTTTCCGTATTGTGTCCAATTTTAGAGGGTGGTTTTAGTCGATAAAAGGGCTGACAATAATTTTTGTTAAGTTCGGTTAATCCATTACCACGACGATGCCATGAAGTTTTCTATAAATTTTATTTGCTTAAACGATTAAATGGATTTTGTTGAAATTTTTGTATCACCAATTTAATTATAAAAGCCAACTTGTAAAATTGGAATTAAACCGGAAATACAAAATTTTTTGAAAGCCGCCAGGACGAAGTGGGTTGATTCTCTCCAACCAAATTTATACAACTAATTTCGGCTGCTAAGAGAAACATTTGTGCAAAATTTCGTGCAAAATTTCAAAGCAATCGTTTTGACTCGACATCATAAAAACGAAAAAGCTTAAAACTGTTCTGGAGCGGCAACGTGTATACTTATAAAAATGTGACAGAGCGTATATCACCTTCCGGACTCTCAAAATTAATCCTCCAAAATTTTGTGACAATCAGACCAGTGGTTTTCACGTGAATCCTAGACAAACAAACAAACAGATTTTCTTCTTTATATATTAGACTAGCAGATTTATCCGGCGTCAACAAAATATTTATTGAGTTCAAATAACACATTGCCGCCCAACAGCTTTTTATAGGCTTTTCTACTTTGCTATATATTAGAAACGGTTTCACTTCAAATATTGTATATGTTTTCCTCTTTGAGAATGGAGGTAACTCTATTAACAGGCTTGGAATTTGTTAACCCTTGCCGCCCGACAATTGTCCAAAAAAAAATTTGGGAGGATATAACGACCAATTTAGCGAAATATTGCTTGGTCAAAGTCTCAAAAACAGGTTTGCTGACTTCCGTTAACCCATTGCGACACAACAGCTTTTTACAGATTTTTTCGTTACTTTACTTAATCAGAAACATTTTGACCAATTGACTTTAAATTTTCTATGCGTACATATACCTTTCTGTTCTACGTTTGGTCAAAAAAAAAAAAATTGTGAGTAAATTACGTTTAATTTTTTAAAGTACGTAAAACTTGTTTGAATTTGAGGAATGTTTAAAAAAATGTTTTGACGAGTTGTTTTAACCGATTGCGAATCAAAATTTTAAAAAACAGTTTGCAAAACAGTTTTAACGATTATCTCTAATTTTTCATAAAATCATGGGTTAACAAATTTCATGTCTGTTAAAAGAGTGAACTCCAGAGGAACACATTTACAACATTTGAAGTCAACCGGGGAAACCATTTCTAGTTTATAGCAAAGTATCGAAAAACCTATAAGCAGTTGGGCCGCAATGTATTAACCGAACTAAACAAATCTTTTTTTGAAGCTTTTTTTTAACCAAAGCAGTACCTCAAAAAATTGGCCTAAACTAGTTTTTTTAAAATTTGCACGCTCCCGGTCAACGGCGGGTTAATAGACTAGTTCTACTATATAAAGAAAAAAAATAGTTTGTTTGTTTGTCCAGAATTCACGTAAAAACCACTAGTCCGATTGTCAAAAGAGGAATAATTTTTTAGAGGAATAATTCTAGGACCCCGGGGGGTAACATATACTTTGTCTCATTTTTATAAGTCAACAGATTGCGGCTCCAGAGCCGTTTTAAGTTCTTTCGTTTTTTTTTATATCGAGTCGAAACGGTTTGCCTGATTGACTTGAAATTTTGCACAAATGTTCCCTTTAGCAACCGAAATTAGTTATATAAAATTGGTTGGAATGAATTGACTTATTTTGGCCATTAAAAGTTTGTGTTTCCGATTTGTATTTAATTTTTAATTGTTGATTTGCAGCAGAGAAGAGAGGCTGACATAAATTTTTGTTGAGTTCGCTTAATCCGTTTGACCACGAGAGTGCAATGAAGTTTTTTCAATGTTTTTGATGTCGAGCAGAAACAATTTGACCGATTGACCTGAAATTTCGCAAATGTTCCTCTTAGCTACCGGAATTACTTGTCTGAAGTTGGTTGAATGAATAAACCCATTTTGGCCTGAAGGGCTTGCAAAAACTTTTGTGTTTACTTTTTGTGTCGAATTTTACAAGGTGGTTTTGCAATCGAAAAGAGAGGCCGACACATATTTTTGTTGAATTCGGTTGACCCGTTTGGGCACGAGGGTGCAATGATGCTTTTTCAATGCTTTTGATGTCAAGCTGAAAAAGTTTGACCGATTGACTTAAAATTTCGCACAATAGTTCCTTTTAGTAATCGGAATCGGTTGTATAAAATTGGTTGGAATGAATCAGCACATTTCAAGCCAACCCCTTAAGTAACGGAATTAATTGTATTAAGATGGTTAGAATATATTTAACCATGCCGCCTCGGCGCGCTTCCAAAAAATTTTTCGTTTCCGATTTGTGTCCAATTTTGCAGGTTGATTTTGAAGTCCCAAAGAGGGGCTGCAAAATATTTAAGTTAAGTTCGATTAATCCGTTTGCCACGACAATATCATGAAGTTTCTAAAAAATTTTTTTAAAATGAATTTTATTGAAAATTTTGCACCAGCATTTATTTTAATTATTGAAGCCTACCCGGGTAGTTTGGTTTTGACCTGTTTACGCGTTTGGCACAAAACTTCAATAAAATTTTCGAATTGTTTGTATTAACGCAAGTTAACCTGTATTCCGAAAGCTCACTTAATTAATAAGACAAATACTGTTGCTCTCCTCAAATAATACAAAAGCTAAATGAGATACTATGGTTGAGATATAATAACCCGTTTGTGCACGATATCTAAGGACTTTTTATACCCTACACCTATAGAATAGGTAAAAGCGTGTATTAACTTTGGTATGGTGTTTGTTACCGCCTAAAGGAAGCGAGCTAGATATGGAAAAGTATATATATTTGTGATCAGCGTGACCTCCTTAGTCTATGTCCGCCCGTAAGAACGATAACTCAACAAATAATGGAGCTATCTTGATAAAATTTTAACTGTAGGTTACCAGGACTGAAAGTACCGCGGGGATTTTATATGGGCGAAATCGGCACATGGATTCAGATTCTGGACTTTTTAATCGATCGAAGGGCTAGCGAACATATATACAAAATCACAATAACTCAACAACTAATGCCGCTATCGTCAACAAATTTGTGCTGAAGGTTACTAGTAATGAAACTACGGCGGGGATTGGACCATGGGTTCGGAACCCAGAACTTTTTGATCGAATTTAGACCAAATGAGCATAATTCCGAAACCAATAAAGATAGAACCTCCAAATTTGGTATCAGGGTGTCTCATTCTATTTCCTTAGTGTCCTTGAAATTAGAAACCAATTGGAGTAGTGGGTCGGTGACCGGTCACCTTAAAGCATATCTTCTTTCGAAGACCTTAAAGCATATTTTCGAAATTAATTAAGATAGTAACTTCAAACAAATGCTGAAGCTTTAAATTTGGCACATAGGTGTTTTGTACTATTTCTTGTGTGCCCCACTAATTTGGGATCAATTGGAGTGGTGGTTCGTCTGAGACCCCCAAGGTTTCAAAGCTTATCATCGAAAGTAATAAAACTAATAACTTAAAATTAAGATAGAACGTTCCAATTGTGTACAAGGGTTAACTAGTATTGAAAGTATGACGGGGACTGCATATGGACAAAATAGTACCATGGTTTCGGGTTCTGGAACCTTTGAAAATTCAAGGGCTAACAAACATGTATCTTAAAGACAGCATAACTCCAAAAAAAATGCCGCTATTTTGATGAAACTGAAATTCTAGGCTACTAGTAATGAAAGTACCATGGTTCTGGTTGAGTTCGGACAATGAGTTCGGATTCTAGAAGCTTTTGATCGATTTGAGGCCAAACGAATATCATTTCGAAGCCAAAAATTAGATTTCCTATATCCTATGTGTCCTCAAAATTTAGACTTAATTGTCATCTAATCTTGTCAATAAACTCAAAATTAACCATAAAACATTTTTTGTAAAATATTTTATAAATTAACAACTAAATATTATTTTAAAATTCCTTTTTTTTTTAATTTTTATTATATCATATATTTTATTGAATTATTATCGAAGGTGATATATAATTAAGACATTTTGTACAATACTTAAGCTATCAAAGGTATTTGCTGCATTTATGTAAAATTTATTTTTAAATTTAAATGAATTATATGAAAAGTTCTAAATTTGTAATTGTATTTTAGAAATACATTTATTGCATATTTTTCGTTTATAACTTTTCCAATAGGTACATAAACTAACAATTTAAAATAATTGCAAAATTTTAATTATTAAATATATTATGCTTTGTTATTTAATAATTCAAATTTTTTCACTTTTGTAATTGAATTGAAATGAATACATTTTCATTTATTTCCAGTTTTTTTGATTTATTTGATTTATTTAATATTTTTAAATAGATAAATTAGTAAGAATTTGTAATATTTTTGAATAGATAAAGTAATTAGAAAATGGTTTTAGTATTATAAAGTTAATTTGGTAAGCTATGTCTTACGATCGAACTAACAACAGCTTTTATGGTTTTAAAATGACTTATTCATATCTCATTAAATTTAAACCAAATAGGTGTAGGGTACTTCTAAGTCTGTTGCACCGATAGACTATTTCTTTACTTTTTCTAAAAATTTGTAACAATATTTTTAAAACTCTTAAATTTTGTAAAGTTTGTATTCCATAAAAAATTTTAAAGGCTAATTTCTAATATTAATAATAATAAAAATAAAGCTAATAAGTAATTCGATAAAAAATATCCTTGAATTTAAGTAACATAACATTTACCATCTCTAGATTTTGTAGTAAGTCTTTATTTTTTGTCTACTTTACAATTGTTATTTTTTTGTAAAAATAGATTTCAATATGAAAATGCAGTTTTCTTTTTATTTCTAATAAAAACTAAAAATCAAAAAGTTCGATTTCGTATATATTAAGCTTAAATACATAGTATTTTAAAACCTTTTTCCAAAAAAAAACCTGGAAATGTCAAAAAATCATAAAAAACTAGGAAGAGTGTAGCAGAACTTTCCGTTAAGTACAAATCAAAAAATAAGTTGAAAAGCAGCTCTTTAAACCTCTTCCAGTACATCGACTATATTTTGTTCAGCCGTTGGCCATTCAAGTTAACCACTACTGACATAAAGTAATGCTCATACAAAACAAGAATTTGTATGGCAGCAAATCAAACGCACTGCACAACCCCAATTAAATTTTCTCCAAACTTTGACTATAACGCTAAAATATTTTTGGAGTAATATCAGACATCTGCTTAATTAATCTATTTAAATATATGCGTATGTAAAAAATGATACCATCAAGGCTTGCCCAAATAGAAAAACAAATGGCAGATTATAGAGTACAAACTATGGGTTTAAGTAAAATTAGATGGAACGGGAATGGCGAAATCATCAGGGCTAATGGAAATACTCTGTTGTATAGCAGTAAAGAAATAGGTGGAACGAACGGTGTGGGAAGAATAATATCTAGTAAGCTGCCTAACTCCCTACATAGCTGCACGGCTGTATCAGATAGGATTATTACAGCCCGTTTCCGATGTAAAATTAGAAATATCTTCCTAGTAAAATGCTATGCACAAAAAGAAGATGCCGAAGATACAGCGAAAGACGAGGTCTACGAACAGCTCACTCATACTCTCAACACTATCCGGAAAGGAGATATCTTGATTCTAATGGGCGCCTTGAATTCGAAAGTGGGAAATCTAAATACTGGATTAGAGAGCATTATGGGAAAACTTGCATGCGAAACAAAGAAGAAAAACGGAGAAAGGGTTATTCATACCTTTCAAACATTTCAACTGACCATTGGTGGTACCATCTTCCCCCATAAGGAAATTCACAAGTATACGTGGGCCTCACCGAATGGAAAAATACATAACCATATAAACCACATATGTAATAGCAGGAGATGGAGAGTTCAATGCCAGATATGCGACATAAAAAGGGAGCCGACATAGATAGCGATCACGAACTAATCATAAGCGACATCAGATTGAAATTGAAGTGCATCAAAAAGAGCCATGACAGGAAATCAAAGTTAAATCTCTGAAATCTATATAAACACACCAAAAACAGTATGATAGCCTCGGACAGTATGATAACCATGGATATCAGAAAGCTCTTGGGAACTCATATCACAGAGGCAAGAGGCAAAGAAAAAACTAGAAAGCAAAGTTGTCACCAAAGAGCAATACAAAGCGCTAGCAAAGAAATTAAAGCGAGCCTCAAGAAAATACAAGAGAAAATTTCTTGAGAAGCTAGCCTCAGATGCAGAAACAGCTGCTGGACAAAATGATGCGAGGAAACATTAAATTGGGAACAAGCTCACCAACAAAACGAGCACAGCCTCAATTCGCATTAAAGATAAAAATGGCACAGAAATTACCAACGGCCGAGAAGAAACAAAAAGATGGAGGGAACATTTCCAAGAAACAAGCATCAGTGAAATAAATGAAACAGAAGATATATCACTAGCGGAAAACAATACAAACAATCTGCGCATTAGCAATTCCAGACCAACTATGACTGAGATCAAAGAAGCCATCACCAAGTTGAGAAAAACAAAGCGGCTGAGTCTGATGGTATTTCGGCAGAAATTTTACAAGCCTGCCAAAATACCTTGGCTGAACTTCTGAGACCTAATATCATAAAGGCATGCGAAAACAAAGAGCTACCTCCATCTTGGAAAAAGAGTAAAATGGTCAAGTTACCTAAATAAGGCGACCTCAAAGATTGCAAAAACTGGCGTGGTATCACTCTCCTCAACACAGGGTACAAAGTCATAACAACTATAATACAAGGCCGAATTGAGAAGAAAAAATTGAACCAGAGTTACGCGACGAGCAAGCAGGCTTCCGCCCCCACAGGAACTGTGTAGACCAATCAAAACACTAAGAATCATCATCGAGCAATCGATCGAAAGGCGGACTCCCCTCTACCTGCTATTCGTGGACTTTAAGAAAGCCTTCGACAGCGTGAAAAGATTTGCCATATGGAGAGTATTAAAAGAGAAAGGTGTACCATGCAAGATAATTCGGATCATAAGAGACTCCGAAGTAGCGGTCACTCACAACGGAAACATCAGTGAGCCCTTCCAAACTAACATCCGCTTCAAACAGGCATGTCCACTATCATCATTGCTATTCACAATCGTCCTAGATAGTATAATGTCCGAAGTCTGTAAGCAAAAAAGAGGCCTTTCATGAAGCTTAACTCGCCACTTAGAAGTTCTAGACAATGGAGGAGACAAAGTACTTCTAGCACACAAGGTCACCGATATGCAGTCCAAACTAGAACAATTGGAAAGACTAGCACTTAACACAGGCCTTAAAATTAACATCAGCAAAACTAAAGCGATGAAAATCAACAGCACCAACAACTAACTCATCATGCTGAAAACACAACCAATCGAATATGTTAACCAGCCCACTACCTCGGTAGTATAATGACTACTGTTGGTGGTGCGGAGGCAGATGTGAGCAACAAATTTAGCAAAGCAAGGGCATCATTCGGACGGTTGTACCCAGTATGGAGGAGCACTCAAATCTCCAAGAACACAAAAGTAAGGATCTGCAATGCCTGCGTAAAGACCGTACTAATGTATGGAAGCGAAACATGGATGATATCCAACAACATCGTCCAGAATATGCAAGTCTTCATTAGCCGCTGTCTGCGCATAATCTACAGAATATTCTAGCCTAGCAGAATAAACAACGAAGACATATGGAGACTTGCATGAGAGGAACCCATACTGAGACAATTAAGAAAGAAGAAATGGAGGTGGATAGGTCACACGCTAAAAAAAAAATCAGAACAACATAAGCCGTATGGCCTTGGAGTGGAACCTCCAAGGAAGCAGAAGACGCGGGCTTCCAAATAACACCTGGAGGCGCAATATAATAAGCGGGCTTAATCAGTGCAACCTCACTTGGGAGAATGCAAAAACAGCAGCAGGAAACCGGCTGAGATGGAGATGTCAAATGGAAACCCTATGCTCCCTCGCGGAGTGAAAGGACGAAAAAAAATAAAACAAAAAAATGCTTTTATTAATAAAGATGTTGTATGGCAACTACTCGAACTACTGCAGGAGAACAACCAAACGTTAACCCGTGGAACTAACTGACTGGATTGCAAAAGCGATGACAGCTCTTTCATTAAAACGAATTTAAGAACCCTGGTCCTTTAATTTTATTGAGTTATCGTGCAGACGGGCTAGATCGATTATCTTTTCGATTTTGATCCGATCCATATCTGTAAGACTATAGCTACTCCCCTTTTTCTCCAAGCTTCAAACGAAATGGCAAAATTAGTATAATCGTTTGATAGATAGTACCCGGTTGAGCGTTTCTGCGCCTTTAAAGGGTTTTTAATTCTAAGCAAAAATACAATTTTTAAATTGTGCCGAATTAAATTAACGGAAATTAACACAAGTGCTTTAAAAAATTTTGTGGATTTTATAAATTTTTTCAGATTCCTCATTATTCCAATATTATTTAACAAATGTCAAGTCTATTAAAAGAGTGAACTACATTGTCTAACAACAACACGTCTATAAAATTTGCAGACAATCGGTCACACCTATTTTATCTTCCAAAGAAGTTTGAAAACTGTTCCAACTTAAAGTCTAGAACACTCCCCGTACCCAAAAACCTTTATATACAAATTTTCATGATAGTTGACTGAGCAAGTTAGGAGTCTAAAAAAAATTTTTATTTTATACATATATAGATTATAAAATATAAATTTTAATTTTGAATATTTCCGCTCAACGCAATTTGTTGAACAACGAAAATTTGTTTATTTGCATGTTTCTCTGATTGTTTGTTCAGGATTCACGTGAAAACCACTGGTCTGATTTTCAGGAAGTTTTAGAGAAATAATTTTGAGTGCCCGGGAGTTGAAATAGGCTATATCACATTTTTATCACATATATCATATTGTTGGAATGAATCAATCCATTTCGGTCTAGCGGGCTTCCAAAAAATTTTGTGTTTCCGATTTGTGTCCAATTTTACAGAATGGTTCTGCAGTCGAAAACAGAAGCTGACACAAATTTTTGTTGAGTTCGATTAACCCGTTGGTCAATTTAAAACTGTTTATCCAATTCAATAAAATTTTACTCAAATGCAGCAATTACTTCTTCTCAGGATTTTTAGCTGTAGTGCATTTACTGTTAATGATTTAGAACCCTTGAATAATTATTTCCATTTTAAATAATTTTTTAATTTATTCTTTCAACTTACTTATTTTTTAATGTTTTATATAATTAAACTCAAAGTTATATAAAAGTTTATATAATTTGATGGTTTTTAATGTTAATTAAAACCATTAAAACCAACCATTAGCTTTTTATCACAAAATTTAATAATCAAAATATGCAAAAAATGTGTTTCTAAAATAAAACGAGGAAGAGTGTAGTAGAGTAGGCTGTGTCAACTCTGGGATACCCGTATGACCGTAACATATATGAGGGCTGTCTGAAAAGTCAGTGATAAATTCAAGGATTGGCGTTGATATTGGCAAAACGATTCTCGTTTTTACATGTGGCAACCTTCAAAAGACCCTTTAAAAATTATTACAAACATTTGTTCACTAGTTTAGTTTTGACAGCTGTTTGAATATTGTATTTTTCGTCAACATGGAAAAAAGTGAATTTCGTGTGTTAATAAAACATTATTTTTGGAGGAAGAAAACAATAAATCTTGAAAAATATTATGGGGACTCTTCGCTGTCATACGGAATGATTCAGAATTTAAGAAGAAGTGGTTTACTGAATTTCGTTGTGGTCGTACAAACACAAGCGAAGAAATGATCAATAAAATCCAAGATATCGTTCTAAACGACCGTCAAGTAAAGGTGCTGGAGATAGCTGACATGATAAACATCTCAAAAGTACGTGTAGCCAACATCTTACATGAAGTTTTGGATATGAGAAAGCTTTTGGGGATATGGGTGCCGCGTTTGAACAAAAACGAGTTCATGTAACCACTTGAACGGAGTCTTTGGCCAAGTTTCAACGCAATCCGGAGGAATTTTTACGTCGATGCATAACTGTTGTTGAAACATGGAGTCACCATTACACACTAGAGAAAAAAGTTCAGTCAAAAGAATGGGTAGAAGGTAGAAGGGTTAAGGCTACTGTTTTCCGGGATGCACATGGAAAAATCTTAATCGACTATCTTGAAAAAGGAAAATCGATAACAGGAGAACATTATGTAGCGTTATTGGACCAACTGAATATTGAAATCAAAGAAAAACGAATTAATTTGGCAAAGAAAAAAGTTCTGTTTCATCATGACAATGCACCTGCACATTCATTGGCAATTGCGACAGCAAAATTAGAACAATTACATTATGAACTGCTTCCTCACCCACCATATTCTCCAAATTTGCCCCCAGTGAGTTTCTCCTGTTTCCAAATATGAAGAAATCGTTCGCTGGAAAAAAAATTCATCGAATTCTGAAGTTATAGTTGAAACAGAGGCCTATTTTGCAGACTTCGGCAAATCTTACTACGCAGATGGCTTAAAGAAGTTGGAATATCGTTGGACGAAGTGTATTAAGCTAAAAGGAGACTATGTTGAAAAATAAAATGTTTTCTGGTTAATAACTAATTCCATCGTTTCATTTATCACTGACTTTTCAGACAACCCTCGTACATTATATCATCCGGTTAATTACTTTTGCCAAAATTTCAAATATACAGCTATATTAAGTGTAGTAGAATATTCATACAAAAGAAGGAGTTGTATGGCAGCTACTCGAACCCTCTGCAGTAGAACAACCAAATTTTGCAGAAACTTTGGCCGTAAAACTAAACTATTTTTGGCAAAATTTCAGACACGCAACTGTAATAGGTACAGAGTAATACTCATATAAAACAAGTAAAGAAACAGTCAGTCGGTGCAACCGACTTAGAAATACCCTACACCTATTTGGTTCAAATTTAAGGACATATCCATAAGTCATTTTAACACCATAGAAGCTGTTATTAATTTGATCGTAAGACATAGCTAACCAAATTAACTGTATAATACTAAAAACATTTTCTAATTACCCTATCTATTAAAAAATACTACAAATTCTTACTAATTTATCTATTTAAAAATATTAAAAAACAAACAAACTTGAAATAAATGAAAATATATTTATTCCAATTCAATTGTAAAATGAAAAAATTCTAATTATTAAATTTTGTGATAAAAAGATAATCAAAGCATAATATATTTAATAATCCAAATTTTTAAAAATTGCAATTATTTTAAATGGTTAAGTTATATACCTAATATAAAAAGCTTATAAACGCAAAATATGCAATAAATGTATTTCTAAAATACAATTAAAAATTTACACCTTTTCATATAATTCATTTAAATATAAAAATAAATTTTACATAAATGCAGCAAGTACCTTTGAACATAGCTGAACCACTACAATTAAGTCTAGATTTCGGAGACACATAGGACATAGGAAATATATTCTTTGGCTTCGAAATTAAACTCGACCACAACCAATTCCCATGGTACTTTCATTACTAGTAACCTACTGTTAAATTTCATCAAAATACCGGCATTATTTTTTGAGTTATGGTGTTTGTAAGATATATGTTTGTTAGTCCTTGAACTTTTCAAGGGTTCCAGGACCCGAAATTATGGCACGATTTCGCCCATATGCAGTCCCGTCATACTTTCAATACTAGTTAACCCTTGTACACAATTGGAACGCTCTATCTTAATTTTAAGTTACTAGTTTTATTAATTTCGATGACATTCTCATTCAAACCTTTGAATGAATAGGAAGTGTCGCGGAAGATAAAAATTAAAATTAAAATACTATAAATACAATCAAAATAAATAAATATTAAAAAGTGGTGAAAAACAGTAAAGAGAAAGTTTAAGTCAGAAAGTGGTTATAAACAAAGCCCTTTAGGGCTAAAATCAGTGCTAAGTGGTAACCAAAGCCACATGTAAAAAAAAAAAAAAAAAAAACAAAAACAGAAGTTAAAAATTACACCTAGTAAACAATCACAGTAGCACAGTAAAAAACATAGACTTAAAAATTTTGCAAAAATTTTGCATAAGCTTAGGCGAAAAATCTATATGAATAGTGCTTTATAAAAAAAAAAAAAATAAAAAAAAAAAAACTATATATATTAAAAATTTTTAAAAAAATTTACTTGCCAAGGAGCCATTTTCAAATTCAAAAATATTCCCAAAATTAAGTTTCAACAATTCTGAAACAAAATCCCTAAAGAAATAGACCGAAACAGTGACACGACAGATTTCGCTTTCTGTTATAGTTCAAACTATAACAAAAAAGCAAAACATCCTATTTTACGTACCCAGTTCTAGATAAAAGTATACGTGTATACATTTATTTTAGAGCAAACCGACCTAGAACAGAGACCCCTAAGGGGGCAAAAAATGGCTCCTTCAATGGGGACTAATCCTAAAACTGGAACGAAAAGGCCATCTAGAGACAACTTTCAAGCTCTCGACACGGACAGTAATGATTACGAAAAAAAATTCCTCATATGTGTAGCAACAACAGCAGGCAAAACCATGAAAAATTTTGGAATTTTCGGTATAAATAAGGCACTTGAAAAAGTGACCAAGAATTTCGGTTGCCGTTACAACAGAGACGGAAATTTAATAATTGAAGTAATCGGCAAAACAACTGCTGAAAAATTTATCAAAGTAAACGATCTCATGGGGGTAAGTGTGAAAATAGATTACATAAAGTCATTAAATTCTTCGAAGGGGGTGGTTTTTTCATTCCCTCTTGCAAATGAAGAAATTACCGATGCAGAGATATTAAAGGAATTAAAGGAAAATAATCCAAAAGCCGAGATCGAAGAGTTGTACAGGTTCCCGGTTAAAGACGCTTCAAAATTACATAAATACACAGGACTCATTAGCCTTACGTTCGGAGTTAGTAAACCTCCGGATCAGATAAAAGCTGGTTTCTTAATCTTAGACGTCAGAAGAAGCTACCCTATCCCTCAAAGGTGCAACAAATGCCAGTGCCTTGAGCACAGAGTAGCTCATTGCAAAGATGAAACACCA
This sequence comes from Dolichopus griseipennis, assembly GCA_963082915.1. NCBI lineage: Eukaryota > Metazoa > Arthropoda > Insecta > Diptera > Dolichopodidae > Dolichopus > Dolichopus griseipennis. The sequence goes on along the minus strand of OY720441.1, from coordinate 259,016,535 downwards.
CATAGGTGCCCGAAATGCTCGCAAGAAGTTCTTGCAGCGTACATAGATAAACATTTGGAAAACTGCTCAAAACCTAATTGTATTAATTGCGAAAAGAACGGGTTTGATTCCAAACATCCCCCGAATGATAAAGATTGTCAAAGCTACACCAGGGAAAGAGAAATACTACGAATTAAAACCGAAAGAAGATGCACAAAAGCAGAAGCCTTTTTAACATATAAAGAAAAACATCAAAACGCTCAAAGCTACAAAGGTATTGCAGATAGTTTTAAGGTTCAAAACACAAACTCTCCCTCAACAACAGCATCCACCAAAAAAATCTCCATCCAACAAAACAACCTTTTAAGCAGTCAAAACATTGAAAAATATAACATAACACCTGCCGACCAAGCATTTATCGAAAAACTGATACAAAACTACTACATTAACAAAGATAAAACAATACAACAATACAACTTAGCCACCAACAATATTAATACAACCGAAACAAACAGCACCCACCCTCAAACCCTACAATCTAATAACGCACCAAAACTAAAGGACGTAGTTAGTGGAAATCAACTCGCCCTAGAAGAAAAAATGAATGCAGAGAAGAAAAAAACACAAGAACTACAAAAACAAAAACAAATGCAAATACATTTTGAAACAAGCTCTAATGAAGAAGAGAAAAACCAAAAGGTAGCACCTAGGTCAAAAAAGGTATCCAAACGTGCAAAAATCATCAAAAAAGAAGTAGGAAAAAATAAAACAACAACTACTGCCTCAGACAATCTCATGGAAACCTAAAGTAAGACAATACATACACACCATAAGAAACATTAATATAAAAAAGCAACTAATAACATTAAATAAACATATCCAGAATAAACAATAAAATGATAAATAACCCATTAAAAAATAATAACTTAAATACTACAAATAATATTTCAAATAATATTAATGTTAATATTAATATTAACAACAATGATAATAACCACAATAATAACAAAAATAATAATAATAACCAGTTTAATAATATAACTAACAACACTACTAATAACATTATGAACAATCGCAATAATAATAACAATAACAATAAAAATAACAAATCTGTAGCTATTATACAATGGAACATCCAGGGATACAGGACTAACAGACCGTATCTGGAGCTATTAATTGATAAATACAACCCCAAGATTATAGCTATCCAAGAAACAAACAATCATATGGATAATTACCCAGACTATTTTAGAGGATACAACTGCCTGCTACCAAGGACGGTTAACAGAATAGGCGGGGTTGGCCTTCTTATTAAAGCAGGTATTAAATACCAAGAACTTCAATTAATATCATCTCTCCAAAATATAGCTATTAAAGTTGGTATTCCTGGACTTACCAACGAGATAACGATTGTAAACTTATACATAGAAAATAACAGAACTATGGATGTGTGTGATTTGGAAGACCTGGTCAGACAGATCTGCCCTCCATTCCTTATACTAGGAGACATGAACGCAAGGCACGTCAACTGGGGAGATCACATCAATAATGCGAAGGGCTCAATCGTAAACACCTGGATTGATAACAACGACAATATATACCTCTTAAATGATGGCTCCCCTACACTTCTAAATACCAGAGGCACCCATACCTGCCCGGACCTCTCAATATCAAGCAATAACCTAACCAACTCAATTACTTGGATGGTAGGGCATAACCCTAAAGGGTACGACCATCATCCAATAATCATAGACACAGTTAGACATACTGCAAACAAGATAAAATTACAAAAAAGATTCAACGAAAAAAAAGCGAACTGGGATAAGTTTTACAGAATAGTTAACACCCTTCTGATGGAGAAACAAGCTTCTGATAACATTAACAAGGAAGCAGCCCAACTTTCCAAAATTATTAGAGAAGCGGCGGTCGCTGCAATGCCAACCACGGGAACAAAATATAAAAAAATTCCATGGCTAAATAAGGACATAAAAATATTACAAAGAGAAGAAAAAAATATTTTTAGGGCATATAAGAGGAGTCCAAACAATCATCTGCTCATCAATCTCAAGAGGAAAAACGCAATGATCAGAGGAAAAATAAGAAAAGCGAAACGTGAAAATTGGGAAAAATTCGCAAATGAAATTGATGGCAGGGACCAAAGCAATACCTGGAGTAAAGCAAGGAGAATACTAAATAGGAGAGCTCCAATGGGGGAACTCAATTTACTAATTAATGGTGAACTGGAGGACGACCCAGAAAAAATAGCAAACTTCATGGCACAAAAATGTGCTGACTATAGTAAGGAGATTAAACATCCCTCCCTAAACAACATAGAATATCCAAAATATAAAAAAAACAGGGCACTCAATGAGAAAATAACCAAATGGGAAGTTTTCAACACAATAAAAAATTTTAAAGGAACGACTCCGGGGATTGACAAAATATCTTATGATATGCTGTTAAAAGCCGGTGAAAACTTCCACCAAAGACTCTCAAAACTTTATAATGCCATACTACAAACATCGGTATACCCTCAAGCCTGGAAGTTGGCAAAACTAATACCCATTAGAAAAGCGGGAAAAGACCCTACGAAAGCCGAGTCATACAGATATATTTCTCTACTACCAACGATTAGTAAAACACTTGAAAAAATAATTGCTAAAAGACTGGCCTGGTGGCTGGAAAAGAAGATATCAAAAAACATACAAGGCTTTAGAGAGAGGTGCAGCACACAAACAATTCTATTAGAAGTGGATGAATATTTAGGCGGTACACTGGCAAACAAGTCTCATGCAGATCTTATCTCATGTGACTTGGAGAAGGCGTTTGACAGGGTACACTTTGCCACAATTCAAAAACAACTACAAAAATGGAACACAAATGTAAAATATATAAATTTCATACATAGCTATTTAACAAATAGAAAAATACTAGTAAACATAAAAGGGCACAATTCTACACAAAAAAACTTAATAAGTGGAATACCACAAGGTTCGCCGTTATCAGTTCAGCTATTTAACATCTACATAAGCTCGCTAGCGGACGAACTAAACAATATACCACGGTTAAAGACTTTTGTATATGCTTATAATGTCTTGCTCCTGGCCAGAGGGGATACGGCAATTAGAGAAGGTACTCTAAACTCAGCAATAAAGATAATGGACTCTTGGGCGGAGAAAGAAGGAGCCTCCTTCTCAGTGGAAAAAACTGAACTACTTCACTGCTGTAGGAAAAGAAAAAATTGTACCAAATCACTAATTGTTCACAAGGACAAAATCATAAGGAATAGCCAGAATATAAAGGTACTAGGAATGATCTTCAACAATAAGCTAAAATATAACGAACATATTAAAAAGCTGAAAAAATCAGTGGAAAAATCAAATAACTTGTTGAAATTCATTTGTAGAAAGAAATATGGACCTCCGCCGGCAACAGCCCTAAAAATTGCCAAATCGATCATACTAGGTAAAATACAATATGGTATAGAAATTTATGGCTGTACCACTACAGGTAACATAACTAAAATACAAATCTCTATGAATAACGCGGTGAGAATAGCTCTAGGTGCTCTGCCTTCAACACAAATACCGGCACTCACTATGGAATCAGGACTTCCCACTTTCATGGAGCTAAGGTATGCAAGACTGATGAAAAACGTAGCAAGAGCTTATGTAAATAGTAATCATCCTATGCATGAGTTAATTAAACAAAAAATAGAAGAAAACAAGTACTCAAAATTCTCTGCACTGGACAAAGCATTAATAAAATTTAAAAAGTTGAGTCTGGTTATAAAGCCGCCCACTCAAGTGAAGAATTACAGTCATAATTGGGGGAACTGGTATAAAAATATAGATATCAGTTTAGAAAATTACAAAAAAAATGAAACAGAGAACAACACCTATATAAGACTGTTCCTGGAAAAGAAACAAAAATGGAAAGATCACAAACTAATATACACAGATGCGTCAAAAACTGCGGAAGGGGTAGGATTTGCAGTTATAGAAAATAAAAAAACGCTTGTAACTGGCAGCTTACCCCACGATTGTCAAGTTTTTGTGGCAGAAGAACTTGCAATCTGGGAGGCTACAAAAATTGCTAACAAAAACAAAACTTACAAAACAGTGATACTCACAGACTGCCTTAGTGCTACAAAAAACATACTTAACATAAATAATAAAAACCAGATGGCAAAAGACATTCGGGATGCAATCATTAAAGCTAAAGGGAAAATCAAATTAGCTTGGATCCCAGGTCATGTGGGCATTGAGGGAAACACAGTAGCAGATGAAGCGGCTAAAATCGCTACCAGGAGCCCGATGTTACAATTCGCAGTTACATCAACCAACTATACACATAAGGTGATAAACCTAAAAATACAAAACAGAAGACAGTTTTTGTTCAATAGAGCTGACACATTCAGAAACATTCATCAACCGTCTGCAAACATAACCAACCTACTGAACATAAACAGGTGTATAGCAGTCAAAATCACAAGAATTAGGATGGGATGTACATTGGCAACACATGGTCATTATTATGATAGAAGTGATGCCCCGCTGTGTAGACACTGTCAACAAAACCTTACGGCTGTACCAAGCAAAAACACAGTAACTAACTATATGATCAAATTCGAGTTAAGAGCAAAAATGGACTTACTATGTTGTTTCCTAACATTGTACATTGTCACTTTTACGATCTGAACCCTCAGTGAGTAAAAATGATGCTTCCAAAACACAGTAAGTACATTGTTTACATCACGATTCCTAGTTCAAAACACAGTAACAAACAAATCCCAAATTAAAACACAGTAATTGCAATGAGTTACTGTGTTCTAATTTGGTGTTTGTACTTACTGTGTTTTAAAAGTGAAAAATAGTTCGGTTTTGTGTAATCACAAAACGGCTGTCCCAAGCAAAAACACAGTGACTAACAAAATTAAACTGTTTTTTTTTTAATTTTCTTTTTTCAATTTTTACTTGCTTTTTGTACTCTATTTTTAATGTAATAAATTGTACAGCGCAAAACAAAAACTGGATGATTTTCTCTGCGCTGGTTAATATTTTAAACCAACCAAACGGTCCAGATGAAGTTCGCTTTAAATTCCTTACTAAAGGTCATACCCATATGAGTGCTGATGGAGTACATGGGAACATTGAAAAAAAAGAGGCAGGAAGCGAAATATTTATGATTTCCAAGAGCTATGGGAGGCAATAGAAAGTTCACGTAAAAATTTACGAATTTTAAAATTGGAACATTTTCATCAAGTCAGGTAAATGGTTTTTAATGAAAAAGAAAAATATTGAAGATTCCTTGACAAAATTTAAATTGTGCAATTTGGTGGAAGTAAAATTTACAAAAGGATGCCGAACAATTGAATATAAAAACGATTTCGATGAAAATTTCAAGTTACTGGACTTTCTAAAGAAAAACGAAAATATAAACAACGTTCCATGATTAATCGAACACCGTGGTGTGCAGAAAAAAAAAGGAAACAATAATCAAAAAGCTTGTTTAATTTGGAATAATCTAAATGAGTCTGAAACATCAAAAGACTTAGTGACTTCTGACACCAATAACGTAGAAGAATAACAAATTACATAATATTTTGTACTAATTAATCTAAATTACATTTTTTATAATTAATTATTTTTTATAATTTCTTAGTAGATAAGACTGAATTATTTTTGTTAAGTTTTTATTTTCAGATGAATTATTTTTGTCAAGTTTTAATTTTTATTTTAATGAATTTTTTATATTTTAATAAAGTGTTTTATTGTTATAGTGATTTAAAAATTTAATAATTTTTCTTTTATGATAATGTAACAGGCAATACCTACTGTGTTTTTGTTTTGAGATTTAATTATTAAATTAATACTTGCTTTACTTTAAAAACACAGTAAATTCAAATACTGTGTTTTTACCTGGTTTTCTTCGCTTAAATTTTCAATAATACCCATTTAAAACAAAAAAGCTTTTCGGAATTACCCAAAATTAAGAGTAATCGAATCGAAATGGTATTAAAAAGAAGCATACTCATTCAATTTATAAGAAAAAATTACATAGACCACAAATTTTTAAGAGATGTTGTGAGGCTTCAAAATTTAGTGTTTTGCTTAATTTCTCGAAAGTATAATTGAATCAATTACTGTGTTTTTGCTTGGGACAGCCGCTTACCATCAAACATATTTTCCTGGAATGCAGAGAAACGGCAAACTACTGGTCCAATAACGAGAGCACAATAGAAACCTTAAGGAAAAATGACAACAAAAGCCTCACCAAAATAAAGGACCTAATGGCCCATTTTGGTATCTGGCACAAAATATAAAATAACATGTAAAAAATAATAAAAAATTAAAACTAAACTAATCCAAAATAATAAATATTTATAAAAAACAATAAATAACCGAAAAACTAAAATAATGAACCTGAATATTAAAAAAAAAAAAAAAATAAATTTTTTCAACATAGACAATAATAATTAAATTAAAACTAAACTAATCCAAAATAATAAATATTTTAATGATTTCCCCTCTTCTTGCAAGAAAAGGCGGTTAACCAACTACAAATAATAAAAAATCACAAGATGTTGCTTTGGTCAATATCAAAGCTAACAATCTTAAATCAATTAAATAAACCAACTCATAGAAAATAAAACCAAAAAAACCATAAATAAATTTCTAGAACAATAACCATTTAACTTAAAAAATTCATACCTAATTCTAATATAAATAAAAAAATCAATCTAATACAAATCAAAAAAAAATCATTTAAACAAAAACCTAAATTAACCAAATACCACATACATAAATTCAAACTTGCAAACATCAATAAAACTGTGAAGCCTGGGTCACAACTTTTACGAATTCGTAAACACGAATTCAGGAAGTGGAGTCATGGTTGGACTTGACCCAGGCTTGTTACGGAAGGAAGACTCCATCTTCAAAAAAGGGCAAAATATCCAGTCAATTAAAAGCAGACATGTAGACACACACTCAACATATATCACAAAAAAAACACTCATAAAATATACCTAAGCAAACAAAAAGTGCTAACTGAAGGCGAAAGAAGAAGAAGAAGAAGACGAAAGAAGATAAGAAGACAAAATTTTTTTTCTTATTGTTCTTAATATTAATATGTTCTCTTTATGACTTATGAACTAAACATTTTAATTTTAACTTAACTTAAAAAAAAAAAACAAAAAAAAAAAAGAAAAGAAAAAATTTTTATTTTTGTTTACTAAAATCCTAGATTAAGAATATTATACTGTAAATTAATATATAATAAGAACTCCAAATGCTTTATAGGCAAAAGGAGAAATTATCATGCAATATTTATATTGTATGGTATTGAATATAAATAAATAAATAAATAAATAATTTCGATGATAAGCTTTTACACATTGGGGGGTCTAAGAGAGGTTCTGAACCACCACTCCAATTGATCCCAAATTAGGGGGGCACGCAAGAAATAGTAAAGAACACCCTTGTGGCAAATTGGAAGCTTCTACATTTGTTTCAAGTTACTATCTTTATTAATTTCGAAAATATGCTTTAAGGGCCTCGGAACTGAGTGGCTGGTCCCCAATCCACTACTCCAATGGGCCCCAAATTTCAAAGACACTTACGAAATAGGAAGGGACACCCTGATACCAATCTTGGAGGTTCTATCTTCATTGGTTTCGGAATTATGCTCGTTTGGCCTAAATTCGATCAAAAAGTTCTAAGTTCCGAACCCATTGTCCAATCGTCACCGTACGTAATCACCGCCGTAGTTTCATTACTAGTAATCTACAGCACAAATTTGATGAAGATAGCGTCATTAGTTGTTGAGTTATCGTGATTTTTTATATATGTTCCTTAGCCCTGACATCGATTAAAAGGTCCGGAATCCGAACCGCTGGGCTGATTTCGCCCTTATCTAGTCCGCGCTGTACTTATAGTACTAGTTAACCCTTGTACACAATTTGAACGGTCTATCCTAATTTTAAGTAACTATTTTTAGTAATTTCGATTATAAGCCTTTAAAACTTGGGAGGTCTGAGAGGGGTACAGAACCACCACTCCAATTGATCCCAAATTAGGGGAACACGCAAGAGATAGTAAAGAACACCCTTGTGGCAAATTGGAAGCTTCTACATTTTTTCAAGTTGTTATCTTTATTAATTTTAAAGATATGCTTTAAGGTCTTCGGAAATGTGTGGCTGGTCCCCGACCCACTACTCCAATGGGACCCAAATTCACAAGACACTTAGGAAATAGGAAGGGACACCCTGATACTAAATTTGGAGGTTCTATCTTCATTGGTTTCGGAATTATGCTCGTTTGGCCTAAATTCGATCAAAAAGTTCTAGGTTCCAAACCCATGGTCCAATCCCGACCTTACGCAATTCCCGAAGTAGTTTCATTACTAGTAACCTACAGCACAAATTTGATGAAGATAGCGTCATTGGTTGTTGAGTTATCGTGATTTTTTATATTTGTTCGTTAGCCCTGAAACCGATTAAAAGGTCCAGAATCCGAACCCATGGGCCGATTTCGCCCATATGCAATCCCCGCCGTACTTTCAGTCCTAGTAACCTCCAGTTAAAATTTCATCAAGATAGCTCCATTATTTTTTGAGTTATCGTGCCTACGGACGGACGGACGGACGCACGGACGGACGGACGGACATGGCTATATCGACTAAGGTGGTCACGCTGATCACAAATATATATACTTTTCCATATCTAGCTCGCTTCCTTTAGGTGGTTACAAACACCATACCAAAGTTAATATACCCCTTTACCTATTCTATAGGTGTAGGGTATAAAAAGGAGTTGTATGGCAGCTACCCGAAGCCATTGACCAAAATGGCTGGATTTAAATAGAGATGATGGCTATTGCAAAAAAACGAATTTTCGAAAATTGCAAGATCCCAGCTCCTTTAGTTTTTGAGTTATCGTGATGAGGGACGGACAGACGGACGGACATACATAGCTAAATCGATTTATTTTTTCGATTCTAATCTGATCCATACACTTGAGTCTATATCTACCCCCTGTAGTAGAATATTCATATAAAAGAAGGAGTTGTATGGCAGCTACTCGAACCCTCTGCAGTAGAGTCCATACACCTGAGTCTATATCTAACCACCCCCCTTCTGCAAATTTATTATACCCTTTTCATATAATTAATTTAAATAAAAAACTAAATTTTACAACTTAAATATGTTACACAATTTCGTAATTATTTATTACCTATGGTAATTCAATAAAATATAGATATGGAATAATAAAAATTTAAGACAAAAAAAATTTCGTCGTTTATTAAACGGGGGTTTATCGGGGGTGGTACGCAAACAGATATTCCAATTCATCTAAAATTTCACGTACACAAAACAAATAAGAAGAAACACCCCAAATATAAGGTTCTATCTTTTTTGGTTTCGACATTATACTCTCTTGGCCTCAATTCGATCAAAAGCTTCTAGAATCCGAACTCGACCAGAACCAATTCCCATGGTACTTTCATTACTAGTAACCTAGAATTTCAGTTTCATCAAAATAGCGTAATTAGTTTTTGAGTTATGGTTTTTTTAAGATATTTGATTGTTAGCCCTTGAACTTTTCAAAGGTTCCAGAACCCGAAACCATGGTACGATTTCGCCCACATGCAGTCACCGTCATACTTTCAGTACTAGTTAACCCTTGTACACAATTGGAACGTTCTATCTTAATTTAAGTTACTATTTTTATTAATTTCGATGATAAGCTTTTAAACCTTGGGGGTCTAAGAGAGGTACTGAGCCATCAATCCAAATGACCTGAAGTTAGGGGGACGCAGAGGAAATAGTAAAGAACACTCATGTGCCAAATTTAAAGCTCCAACAACTGTTTCAAGTTACTATCTTTATTAATTTCGTAAATATGCTATAAAGTCTTCGAAACTATGTGGCTGGTCTTCGAACCACTACTCCAATTGGTCGCGCTATTGGTCAGGAGGTCGCGCTAATCAAAAATATATAAAATTTTTTCATATCTAGCTTTTTTTCCATAGGTGTTCTTTATAAGTGGTTACAAACACCATACCAAAGTTAATATACCCTTTTTCTATTTCATAGGTGTAAGGTACAAAAAGGAATTATTTTTAATATATAAGAAAATATAATATAACCCAAAAAATATAACTGGAAATTATAAACCTCTACAAAAAAATAATAAGATGAAGGGACAATTTGAAAACCTAAGAAAACAACACAAGCTAAAAAATGGATCACAAGACGCCTAAATAGCAATAACTAAACAACTGGAATGTTGAAAAATTGAAGAACATTACTACTAAGGAAAATTTCGAAAGTCACGTAAGTAATAAATTAAATGAAATAAGAGCGGTAGAAGACATAGAAGAAGAGTGGAGTACTATCAAGGAAACTTTGTCTAGTGCTGGTCAAACAATTCTCGGACAAGCACGTAGAGCAACAAGAAGTAGTGATGACTGGTGGGACAACGAATGTGAAGCCGCTCTACAAGAAAAAAATGCCGCTAGGGAAAAAATGCTACAATGCAATACAAGAACGAACAATAGAATATACAAGCAAAAAAGACAAATATCTACAAAGATAAATAGGAAAAAAAAAAGAGAATGCTTTGATAGAAAAATGCAACAAATCGAACAATCAAATGAGCTCAACGCATGCAGGAAATTTTATAAGGAAGTCAACAAAGTAAAGAAAGGCTTCCAGCCAAGACTTATATGTTGCAAAAGCGAAAATGGGGATATTCTACAGGGAAAAAATGAAATTTTGAAAAGATGGGCAGCATATTTTGACGATTTATTAAATGAGCGTAACACCGATATATGTACCAATCAGGTTTTTCTTACGGCTGAACCGTATATTAACGAACCTACTTTAGGTGAAGTAGAAAAAGAAATTAATTTACTGAAAAACAATAAAACGCCCGGTAAAGATGGTATTGTATCAGAAATGATTAAAGGTGGGGGTGCGGGAATGGCCCGACGTATTCATCATTTAATATTAATGATATGGAGGCAGGAAAGGATGCCGGATGATTGGACAGTAGGCGTCATAGTGCCGATACACAAAAAGGGTGATAAAATGGTATGCAATAATTACAGGGGAATATCACTATTAAACAGCGTATACAAAATACTTGCTGGCATTTTATGCACAAAAATGGAATGCTATTATAAAGATATAATTGGCGAATATCAAAGCGGATTTGTAGCTGGTCGCTCTACAACTGATCAAATCTTTAGTCTCAGACAAATAATGGAAAAATGTAGAGAATTTTCCATCCCCACTCATCACGTCTTTGTAGATTTTATGAAAGCGTACGACAGCATACAAAGAGGTCCCCTATGGAACGCAATGGTGGAACTGGGAATCCCAAAGAAACTGGTCAACCTGGCAAAAATGACCACTGAAAACAGTAAAAATTGTATCCGCATTCAAGGTGACCTCTCTGAACCGTTCGAAACAAAAACAGGAGTGAGACAGGGAGATCGGCTAGCGCCAATGTTATTTAATCTGGCACTTGAAAAAATTATCCGTGCATCAGAGATTGAAACAAAACAAACACTTTGGTGTAAATCATCACAAATTCTAGGCTACGCTGATGACCTCGACCTGATAGGCAGAAACATAAATGTTGTAAAAGAAAACTTTATAAAATTACAAGAAAAAGCTGCCCAATTTGGTTTGAAAGTCAATGCAGAGAAAACAAAGTACCTTAAAACTCAAATAACAGGAAGAAATCAACCACATACACAAACAATTGCTGTGGGAGATATGGAATTTGAAAGTGTTAAAGATTTCAAATATTTAGGATCAGTAGTTGACATAGAAGGCTCAAATAATGCAGAAATAGACGAAAGACTGAAATCTGGAAATAAATGTTATTTCTCCATGCTAAACCTCTTTAAATCAAACTATATCACAAGGAAAACAAAAATAAAACTATATAAAACTTTGATAAGACCAGTGGTATCGTATGGATGTGAAACTTGGAGCCTTAGAAAAAATGAAGAAGAAAAATTAGATATTTTTGAGCGCAAGATTCTCCGAAGAATTCTGGGTCCTGTCAGAACGTCAGAAGGATCGCTTCGACTTCGAACGAATGAAGAATGCATACAACACTTTAAAGATTTACAATTAAGTTCGTATATTAAAATACAAAAATTAAGATGGGCAGGTCATATTTCCAGAATGCCAAACGACAGGTCCGTATCCAGAATCTTCTATGGTAATCCAGTTGGAAAAAGACCAGTTGGCAGACCAAGAGTTAGATGGAAAGATAATTTTCATGAAATTGTAAACGAGCTACAAATACACAATTGGAGAACGAATGCCGTAGACAGAAATAATTGGAAGCAGATAATTAGGGAGGCGAAGGCTCACTATGGGCCGTAGTGCCAAGGAGGAGGAGGAAACAACTGGAAGCGAGATTAGCAACATTGGAGGCAAAAGCAATTATCCAACAAGCTTCAGATTAACAAACTCTAACACCGCCAAAAACCAAGCAAGAATTAAGAAATATAACTAAGCTACCTGATTGCGTTAAAGAACTACAATTATATGATTGCAACGCAGTACAGTACATTTCATGGGTAGTAAGTACATGGGTGCAGGCAATCAGAGGAAAAATTAGAGGTAACGACAACGCAGCTTTAATCTCATACAACGTATTCTACAATGACTGGCAGGCCATTAAATCCTGTTTGTCACTCCGTTACGCAGACAAACGAGATCTCCGAACATTGGAATTTCAAATGAGCACGCTTACGCAGCGCAGATCTACCATCGAAGAATTTTATGGCAGAGTAAACCATTAATTTTACCTAATAATCAACAAGGTAAAAACTGAGAGTTATTCAAGGGAAACCATAAGTGCGCTGAGGGATTCACATAGAAATCGTGCCTTAGATGTGTTCATCAGGAAACTTAACGGCGAACTTTCGAAGTGTTTAATATTGCATATACCACAAATATTACTAAAAGCATATTCACCTTGCATGGAGCTACAAAACTATATCACGAGAAGCTACACCATGAGCAACCGAAACGGAAATTTTACAAACACAACTACAATAAACAGCTTCCGAAATAATAACATGCCACAGCCCATTACATCGTCACGACAACCATACCAACAACGACCGCAACTAAAAACACAGCAGAAAGTCTGCATAAAACATTTTAAACCTTTGGAGAGAATGGAAGTTGATCCATCTTTGCAAACTAAACAAGTGGATTACATGAAGAGACCTGCGCAATTAAATTATGCCTATAAACGAACACCCAACGACGAGTAATCTTCCGGGTACTCAACATCAACAATTCCAAAGGAAGATGCTGATGCTGAATACAACGAAACTTATGATCCTGACTACGCAGAAGAAGAGACAGACCTTAAAAAAGACATCCAGGAGATAAATTTTGTGGCGGACGCCTGTTCAGCGTTCGATATTTAGAGTATGAAACTCAAAATAAAAAATTTTAAAATTTCTCGTTGATACGGGAACCAAAAAGAACTTCGTAAAATCGGAACTTGTAACCAAAGCCAAAATAGTAAACAAACCTTTATAGTATCTTCAAACCTTTTTGTAGCTCTGCTGGAGGAAAGGTACAAATCTCGCAGAAGTTGGAGGAAAATTTTTTGAAAAACTAGGAAACAACACATACTTGGAATTTTTTGTTTTGCCAGAAATTACAACTTTCGACGATATAATAGGCGATGACACTTTAAAACACCAGCACGCTTTAATAGATAGGAAAAATTTTACATCATCTTGAGAATTCATCCTAAAAAGCTAAAATATCAGCTCAAGTCAACAAAACCAAATTAGAAATAGAAGGCTTGCCAACATCAACTAGAAACGAAGTTCTCGTAGTCATTAACTGGCATAGGAAAATATTTGGACCAATTAATAACAAAGAAATAATTGACACTGCTGTAAAGGCAGAAATCACAACGACAACTGAAGAACCCATATTTACAAAGTCATACCCATATCCTGCGAACATGAGGAAGGAGGTCGAAGAACAAGTAAAACAGCTGCTCGAAGATGGAATAATACGACCTTCTAAGAGTCCTTATAACTCCCCTATTTGATTGTAGCCAAAAAACCAGACTCATCAGGAAACAAAAAATATCGGATGGTTATCGACTTTAAAAGATTAAATGCTGTGACTACACCGGACACATATCCGAAACAATTTATTTCTAGCGCTCTTTCAAGCTTGGGAGATTTTATAAAAATTGAACTTACTTCTGGGTTCCACCAGATAATGCTGAAAAAAGAGGATATCCGGAAGACCGCCTTCTCTACGATGAATGGGAGATATGAATTTTTACGACTTCCGTTCGGATTAAGGAACGCGCAGTCAATATTTCAGCGCATGATAGGTGACGTCCTTAAAGACCAGCTAGGCAATTATAATTGTAAATAGAATTAAAACTACAATTACAAATAATTGAAATGGCAATACTTCAATTACAAATACTAACTAAAAATTTTCAATTACAATTATATGTAAATGTAAAGGAACCATTTTCAATTATTATTACATTTAATTTTAATTGAAAAAAATATAATTAAAATTACAAGTAATTGTAATTGAAATCTTTGTAATTGTAATTTACCACTATCAATTCAGTTACAGTTATTCATTTTTCTATTGAAATGATTTCTAACTACAAATATCTTAATTGTTGGCTGATTAACATTGGTTTTACGAAATGGTAATCATATGAATTAACTGGTAGCCTTTGAAATGTGGAATAGCATATTTTGACTATGTCATACGGCGTTGAAAGTACGATTTCCTAAGTATTATCGTGCAAGGGAACGCTAAAGATAAATTCAGCAAATTCAGTAAAACTGGAGACGGAGAAAGAAATAAGAGTGTTTAATACAAATACAGAGTCGGTTTATAATTTAGTGCATCTTTATAAAAATATAATTAATATAATGTATCTCAATATACAGAGCTTAAGAAATAAAACACAATAATTAGAGGCGCTGATATATATAGAGGCGCTATAGTTACACATAGAATATCTGTAATAATTGGGGACTTTAACATCAACTTGCTTGACCAGAATAATAGAATTGTCAGTATCTATTCCGATATACTGGTAAGAAATGAGTTTTTCGTCTGCAACAAAAAACCTCAAGAATTCGCTACTAGAATAGGTGTGATCAAAACAGTAATAGACCATTTAATAACCGATTTTTTAAAGTTAAGTACTTTTTCCATATAATGGACACTTGCTTATCAGACCACAAAATGTTTTTTATCAGCATTGATCAAATTCCTAGAAATGATACTCTTACTAAAACTCAAACAATTTTAGATTACAACAGTCTATGTAATTATCACGCATGACAATTGACAAGCTTTAGATCAGTACGAAACATTTGACCATTTTGCCTCTTGATCATGTCATTCCACTGAAAGATATATTGAGGAAACATATGGAGGAGTGGCTGACAGTAGAAATATCTCAAGCTATGAGAATCCGTGATTCCTTCTTTAGATACAAAAAAAATATCCGAATGATACCCGAATTAAAAACCTGTACATTACACATAAGAACAAGGTAAAAATTTTAGTCTCAAAAGCAAAAGCGCAGCATTCTTCGGAAAAATTTATAAAGAACCCTGGCAACCCTAAAAATGTGTTGAATGTGTGCAAAACAATTATAATCCATAGTAACATATCTTATCCACAGGAAATAAGTAACATAATGAACACCTTCTTTACGACGGTAACAGATAAATAAAATATACCAAATGGAAAAACTGATTACGTCTATCTTAATAATTTCTCTCAAAATATATATAGCAATCGTAGTTTTTCCGTAGTCGGAATTTAAAATAATTGAAAATATCTGAATATTTAAAACAAAAATTACAGAAAGAATTATAATAGCTAATAACATTTTACACGAATTTATCAGTACAATTTTTACACTCCCTCTTGTTTTTCTTCCAAAAAATCATAAAGTTTAGAAATAGCAAAAAAATAATAAGCAAAAAAAAAAATAAAAATTAAATAAAATAATGATAAATTAATAAAATAAACGTAAATATAGCAACAGAAAAAGAAAATAAAACAAATAATGAAACTGGCTAATGAAATAACTCATTGTGTTATTACAGTTGTGGTTGTCATATTGACTAAAATTATATAGATGTAGTTGTACCTACACATAATTTCTATACCTAGTTAATTTTATAAGTAGTATACATGCCACTTGAGCGTGGGAAAATATTTATGCAAATGAGGTATCATCCCAAGTTCAATAACTTAAACCGGCATACCGGCATCGTGATACCGGCATCGTGATACCGGCACAATTAATTTTCGGAAAACACTTTTGTAAATAATAGACAAGGTCAACTAGATAATGTACAACAAGTAAGTGCAATGCTCTTGTTGTGATAGTATAGTAACATAGATTATTGTAAATAATAAAAGTTTTATTTAGTTTTCACGATCAACCAGTTATTGTAACAAATAAAATGCAGATATTCAACTTGTTATTTGTATTTTAGTTTAAAGTAATTTTAAATGAAAAATAATTGGAGGTGTGTTACTAGTATCGTGATACCGGCATAATTAATTTTCCGCAAAACACTTTTGTAAATAATAGACAAGGTCAACTAGTTAATGTACAACAAGTAAGTGCAATGACCTTGTTGTGATAGTATAGTAACATAGATTATTGTAAATAATAAAAGTTTTATTTAGTTTTCACGATCAACCAGTTATTATAACAAATAAAATGCAGATATTCAACTTGTTATTTGTATTTTAGTTTAAAGTAATTTTAAATGAAAAATAATTGGAGGTGTGTTATACTCTGCAAAAAATTAATAAATATTTTGTAAAAATAAAACAAATAAGTTAAGTTTCATATAATATCATTTTTATTATTTGGGGAGGTACAATAGTAAGGAAAAAAAGTGATTAATGTTTAACTGAAATATATTTTGAAAAAATTTGTTCGTGTAAATTACTTTGTATAATATGCGGTAGAAAATGAAAGTAGTTTAAAATAGACTTATTCAATTTAGGTGTAGCCAGTCACGAGTTTTATTTTTTAGTATTAATATATGCGTTAGATAGAATTTTAAACAAACTTTTTTAAACAACTATGTAAATTAAAATTTTTATGCTATTGTAAATTACTTTGTATGATGCAAAAAAATTAATAAAGACTTGTAAAAATAAAAACAAATAAATTAAGTTTCATATAATATCATTTTTATTTATCCAAGAATTGTGATCTTTATCAAAACCTAACCACTTAACAAAAACCTGATTTCCTTTTCTTTTCAATATTTTTTCAACAAGAAAAGTGTCAGGATTTTTGACTCGAGTAAGTTCAGGCTTTTTTGATAAAATGCATACACCATCCTTGTCATTAGTTAAAATCATTTCGTTAATTCTTTCAAAATTTATTATTTTTGAAGAATCGTAATTTAGTCTTATTCCTTTTACTTTACAAACAGCCGATTCAGTTTGAGTTTTGGTAGAAAATATCTTATAGCTTTAATTTTTAGGTCCTCACTTACAAATTCTGTAATGTAGCTTCCAACTCCAAAAGACTCAAGCTCATCTGTCATATCTCCAATAAAATTTCCCGCAGGAGGTTCATACTCGCCATCTTTTGAAATATATATTACCGAGTCTGTATCGTAATATAAAACACGTTCTTCTAATTTTTCAAGAAAACTATATAATTTTAGTCGAGCTTGTGCTGTTGTATAACAAGCTATACATACGTTGACAGTAGAAAGCGAATCTACATCCTCATTTTTGAATTTCCAATTTACCAAAAGTGTTTCTGTGTTAATAATCATTACATGTACAACATCTTTACTAGGATCTGTTATCAAATTATAAAATTCGGAGGGATTTCTAACTATTAGTGTTTGTATTTGATCTTCTTTCTGTCCAAATTTTCCCCAAAATGAATTTAATATAATTTTTGTAAACAGTCGTAAAGCTGATTTTTTATAGATTTTTTCTGCATTTAGTTGAATATTTTCTTGTTCAAAAAACTCTTTTATGTATTTTTGTTTTGAATGTTGGCAATCGCAATCTTTAGGCCAACCTGAAGCTTCTTGTTTTATTTTTAGAAATTTATCCATCATTTCAGTAAAAAATCCTGTTTTTTTTAAATTTTTATCATATTGCTGTACCTTATAACTCCAGATTTCATGTATTTGAATTATTTTATAACCTTTCTCGATAGCTTTCATTACTTCATCTATAACCCAGGTTCCTGTGATTGTTTTTTGTTCTTCAAATTCGTACAATCATCTTGATTGCTTTCTGAACTACAGGTTAAACAAAGTGTGAACATTAATTTATTATTTTGTTTTACGGGAAGAACTGGATGAAACAAATCATATGGTGGAAGAATGTCACACTTAATTAATCCTTCGATTTTTTTCAAATCAAGTTCGGAGCATTTTTCGTGTCCAACAAAAACTTCTGGATGTCCTATTGGGAATTTACCATATTTGCACACAAAGGGATATAACGAGCAAATATCAATATATTTTATTTTTTCTCCTTCTTTAGCTTTATAGTGTAAAACTGTTTTTCCTGTTCGTCCTCCATAAAATGCATCCCTAGGATTTAAAGGAATATTCTTTAAAAGTGGATGACTTAATAAATATGACATATCTTCTTTTTCATTTATTTGTTGTCGAAAATCACATTCCCACATTTCAATTACCTCATAGCCAGATAATTTTAGTCGCTCTGATTTTGCTACAGTAGCTTCAAATCTAGCATCCATTGTATCAAATTCAGTTTTACTTATCGGCTTGTTACGCCTATAACGAAAACATTTTGGGTGACCATGAGAGTAGCATCCATGAAATTCAAAAATTTGTTTTGTTTCCAAACACAACCCATCTATTTTTAATCCATTTACAATTGCTTCTCGTTGTTTACCAGCGTGACGAATATTGATGCATCTCTGATCTTCTTCCCAAATTAACCATCGAAGAGCTATTTTTGATTGTATATCTGTAAGTCTATAGCCATTTTTTGGTATTAAGCCAATTATCTCTGGTTTTAAAAAATTTCTACGGAAAACTAAATTGCATGCTGATGCTATAGTTACGCCTTCGATAAAAGGACACACATTGCTTTCTTTTAACATAAGATTCCTAAATTTTATACAAGCTTCCGCTAAAATAAATACATCATTTTTACAGTAATCCTCCAGCTCGGTTTGCATATTAAATTCATTATGTTCATTTTCTTCATACCAAGCGATAAATTCTCTACGATCATTTTCTGTCATTGGATCGATACCATAATAGTGTTTTAATGGCAATGGTCCAATGTAATTAGCATTTTCTCTAGTATTGAATAAATGTGGAAATGACCTTTTTTTATATTAACAGATAATTCAAAAGCTTTCGGAAGTTTAGCCAGTGCCATTGGCAAATAATTTAACGAATCTAAAAACTTTATGTTATTTATTTCCATTTGAATAATTTTTGTTCCTCTCATGATTAATTTGGGTTGTAAATTACTTTTAATCAATAGTTCAATTAAAATGAATTGATGATCAAAACTTTGTCCATTATGAGCCAAAACCGTAACTTTCTTAAAGTTTTTTGCTAATCCAAAAATATAATCAACAAAACCTGAAATTACATTTGTTTTTAAAACTTTTGGCTTATAACCACATTTTAAGCAAAAATACAACTTAGATTCATTTATGCAACGATTGCATCTTGTAGAGAGAACACACAGATTTGGTTCGTGTAATTTAACATCTTGTTTTTGCTTTTGGTATATTGTTGTTTCTTGCATTGTTTCTAAATCATAAAATATAAAAAGAAAATCGTAGAGAACTGGTTTTCTTGTATCAATACTAATGTAACAATAATGATTTCTTTCTACAAATTTTTTACACTGCTTGCAAAACACAGTATAACATTTGTGTAAGCCACGCTTAACTGAATATGATTTGAAGCATTTCAGACATTTATGAACTTCTGAGCATATATTTTTAGAATGTTTTCTAAAGCAGTTTTCTCCTCTGAAAGATCGTTTACATGTAATACACGAAATATTTGTAGGTATTATATCACATGCGGGAGATTGCTGGCAATAAATACAACTACCACAACATTTATGATAGTTTTAATTGCTGTATGTGTATCCCACAATGTGTATCCCACATTGCATTTTTCACAATAATAATTTATACAAAAAACTGATGAAAGCGAGGTAATTAGGTTGTAATGGTTATCGTGATAATAGAGATTAATTCTCTTTCCACCGTTTCTTCCTTCATATATAATATTTTTCTTGTCGCCATAACTGTAGACTACAATGTTGTACTCATCTCCGAAATGATTCTGTATTTTTTGTAATTCTGGAATTCCCACACTACTTGTTCTATCTCCTTGTGTTTTCTGCACTAGCTCGTATGCTAAATTCGTTTGCAATTTGTTAATGTCTTGTCTTATTTTTTTATAATTGACGTCTTTGTCGACGAAAGCTTTTCCAACTACTATTGCCTCAGAATTACTCTGAAAAATTTTATAAATTAACTCCCATATATCTTCAACCTTGAGGGTGCTTGCTGGTTTGTAGCTCATCCAACCCGGTGTTCGTTCTTGAAAATTATTCCCAAAAAATGTTATTCCAACAAGGTCGGTTGGATTAACGTTCTCAAGCGAGTATTCTACAATTTCGTTTATTGCATCTTTAAACCACGAAAGCATATCTTCGTTGCTTGGAGTCGATTTAATTTTAAAAGTTATTTTACGCGATAATATTTTAAAGCGATGAGCATATTGGTTTCTTTCATTTACTATTTCGAATTTTGGCTCTTCATCAATAAATTTTTTTAAAAAAATCTTTTTGGCCATTCTAACATAACAATTTAAAATTACTTTATTCTTTGAACAAAGCCGTAAGGGTTACTCCATATTTATAGTGCAAAAAAAATAAAAAAATAAACATTTATTTTCAATCGGGTCAATTTTTTAAAAACAATTTAATTTTTTTTATTATAAAAGAATTCTTTACATTTTTTTTTTTTCTTATAACAATTAAATTTAATAATTTATTCACACATTAAGGTGCAGCAAATATTAATTAAATATCAAAAACCTTGTGTCATATAAAAACAAAAGAAAATATTTGTCAATTCTTGTCTTAATAATTTGTTTAAATGTTGATTGCAATAATGTGTTAATTAAATAGACAAAGAATTATATATTATTTATTTGAGGCTGTTGATTAATCTGTTTAAATTGTATTTTATATTACATTCTAATAAGAATTATTTTTGTGTTAAAATTTCCAGAGAGTGTTTCATAAACTTTTTTTTTTTTTATAGTCACAATTATTTTAATTTTTTTTTTTTTTTTTTTTTTTAGTCAAGAAAGATTATTTTAATCATAATGTTTACTAGAAAATATCTAATTAGAATATTGAAAACACTATAATGTATATCGTTATAATTACAAATAAATCTGATTAGATTAAAATAATTTAATTTTAAAGTTAAAAATAAAATGGGGTAGGGTAACCGAAACCTATGTCTTAATATTTTACAAAAGTACTCATGACAATTAATTTACTTTAATCAGTTTAGTACACTGAACAAACACTAAAAACAAAAACGTCCAATCAAAAAAAAAAAAAATAAAAAAAATGGTAAGATTATGTTATTTATTTATTCTTAAATTATTTCTAATATTTTTTTTTTTAATCTATATTAATTCAGGCAACTTTTATTAAAAGTATAATAAACATAGCAAAGGGTGAAAATGAACATGAAGAATACCTGAACATCGATACACTGGAAAAGGATAAATTATATAATGTAATCTGTTAAAAGTTTTTGGATACAAAAAGAGGTGACAGAGTACTTCTATGTCAGTTGCGAGATCGAATTAATAAGAAAAAATACACAATTTTTATGCCGGAACTCTTCTCAAAGAAGGTGACTATTGAATCAGAACTAGAAGAATTAAATATGACTCGATTCAATTTCAAATTTTTGGGGCGTAACAAGGAAAGAATGAATATGGCTATGATTGAGCTGATTCCAATATAAATGTAAACTGATATAAAAATTATTAAAATAAAAAGAAAAATAAAATTATATAACATTAATTTTGTGTTTTTATTTAACAATTAAAACAAACAAAAAACTTTTTAGGTTTTTAATCTTCTTTAGGCATTTTTTCGTAACAATGTAGGTCCAAAGATTTTTTAATACTTTGCCATGTTTCATAGCAATGTAGATCTATTGTTGAACGTTTTTTTACAGGTTGCTGGTTCTGCTGACATAAAAGTTTGTCCAGGTCTATCGTCTCATAAAGTGTAAAATCACCTTTCAATTGAAAGACATCACATCTGTCGATTTCAAATTCAAAAGGCTCTGAAACAGTGAAGTATTTTTCCTCCATAATATATTATTGTTATAATATATATATATACTGGTACTTACTACTTAGGTGGCGCTACAGACCATGAAGGTCCTGGGCCTGACTCTCCAACGAAGGTTTGGGCGACCTCTGCGACGTGTTCCCTCTGGCCTGGCTTCGAGTATCTTTTTAGCTGGAGCATTGTTGTCCATTCGCTCAACGTGACCTAGCCATTGCAGCCTTTTGATCTTAATTTTTTGAACTAGGTCTACGTCACCGTACAGCTGATAGATCTCGGCATTGTATCTTCTTCTCCAGGTCCCATCGTCGCAGTAAGGACCGAACACTCGACGAAGAATCTTTCGCTCGAAAGGTCCAAGTGCTTGCTCACTTGCTCTGGGCAATGTCCAGCATTCTGCTCCATATAGTAGCACCGGAAGTATGAGCGTTTTGTACAGTTGCACTTTGGAACTGCGCGAGAGGAGTTTTGAACCCAGTTGTTTTGACAAACCGAAGTAGCAGCGGTTTGCTAGGTTTATTCTTCGTCGGACCTCCACATTGATGTCATTTGCGGAGTTTACATTTGTACCTAGATAGACAAACTCCTTAACTACCTCAAAGTTATATGTACCAACAGTGATGTTTGGACCTGCTCGATGTATTCTGGCCTCTTTATTTGTTGATAACATATACTTCGTTTTGTTCTCGTTCACTAGAAGACCCATTTTCTTTGCTTCTTCTTCAATACGGACGAAGGCTTCGATGACGGCTCGTTGTGATGTTGTTATTATGTCGACGTCGTCCGCGAAGCCTAATAGCTGAACAGATTTTCTGAAGATTGTTCCTTCGGTGTTGACACCAGAGCGGCGTATAATCTGTTCGAGCACTAAATTGAAGAAGTCGCACGACAGTGCATCACCTTGACGGAAGCCGGTGCATGTGCGAAAGAGCTCCGACATATTTCCTCCAATAGCAACTGCACATTTAGTGTTCTCCAATGTTACTTGGCAAAGTCGGATAAGCTTGGATGGTATGCTATATTCCGACATTGCAATGTACAGTTCCCGGCGATAGATACTGTCGTAGGCTGCCTTAAAATCGTTAAAAAGATGGTGTGTATCGATTTGAAATTCATGGGTCTTCTCCAGGATTTGCCTCAATGCGAAGATTTGGTCGATGGTAGACTTACCAGGACGGAAACCACATTGGTAGTTGCCTATGATGTTATTGCAATGTGGTTTCAGTCGTTCGCATATTACGTTGGAAAGGATCTTGTACGCGACATTCAATAGAGATATTCCTCTATAGTTGGCACATGACATGGCATCGCCCTTTTTGTGGATGGGGCATATGGTGCTAATGTTCCAGTCATCGGGCATGCATTCTTCCATCCAGACTCTGGTGATGATTTGGTGCATGCTCCTAACCAAATCTTCTCCTGCTACCTTAAATAACTCAGCTGGGATTCCATCTGAACCAGCAGCTTTGTTATTTTTCAGTTTCTGAATGGCTTGATCAACTTCCATTAGGCTCGGTGGTAGTGTTTCGTCATCGTGGATCATTGTGACTGGTGCATTATTCTGGTGTTCTGAATGCCCATCATTTAACAACTATTCGAAATGTTGTTTCCATGTCTGCAATATCTCTCGCGTATCGGTTCCCAAATTTCCTATGCTGTCTTTAAGCGCGTGTGTACGTTGTTTGTAGCCAGCTGCCAACTGCTTGGCTTGTTTTTAGAACTTACGTACTTCGCCTCTGTCTCTGCATGTTTCAATGTCCACAAGACGAGATTTTTCATAAACCCTTTTTTTTCGCCTAATGGTGTACTTTTCATCTCGTCTCTTAGCTCTGTACTCCTCCTGCGCCGCTCTGGTTTTCCTCTGCAGGGTCTTGCGGTATGCTACATTTTTGAGTGCTGTTTTAATTGAGCATTCTTCATCATACCAAGGGTTTCTGGTTGGTGTTGGTTCGAAACCTATGGTATTTGAAGCCACCTCCTTGATAATGTTAGAACAATGTTGCCATTGTTCATCGATGGATGGATTATTCAAAGGAGGTGCCGATTGGGGTCTAGAGCTAATTTGTTGGCTGTATTCTCTGGCTATATCAGGCGATTGTAGGCTTCTAATGTGGAATTTTTGTGATCTTGTGTTCTGCAGCTTCCTCACATTAGATATTCGTGCTCTGAATTGTGCTGCTATTAGATAATGATCAGAGTCGATGTTAGCCCCTCTGAAGGTTCGTACATCTAGCACGGATGTTGAGTGTCGTGCGTCAATCAATAGATGGTCAATCTGATTAGATGTACGACCATCAGGGGATAGCCAGGTTATTTTGTGGATGTTCTTATGTGGAAATTTGGTGCTACTTATAACCATGTTACGCGCAGCTGCAAAATTAACTAATCGGTAACCATTGTCTGTGGTGGTGTTGTGGAGACTATGATTACCAATTGTTTTTCCATGTATTGCTTCTCTACCGACTTTAGCATTAAAATCTCCGATTACAATCTTGGCATCGTGTTCGGGGCAGGCTGCGTATGTTCGCTCAAGGGTATCGTAATATTCTTCCTTATCTGCATCCTCTGCTTCGTCGGTAGGAGCATGCGCACATATTATGGAGATGTTGTAAAATCTGCCTTTGATGCGGATGGTTGCAAGTCGTTCATTGACAGGTGTAAAGTCAATGACCAACGACCTCAACCTTTCTCCCACTACAAAACCGCATCCTAATATGTGGTGCTTTTCATGGCAGCTGTAGTAAATGTCGCATTTTCGCTTTTTTAGTGTACCGGTTCCTTTCCAACGTATTTCCTGTATCGCAGTAATATCGGCTTTATACTGCGCGAGAACCTCTTCCAAATTGTTAGATGCTCCTGGGGTGTAGAGTGTTCTTACATTCCAGGAGCAAATTCTTAAATCTTTGTCCTTATAGTTGTTCCACGGTCGTTTTCCGTGTAATCTATTCGTTTTCATATCCGAGGCATTTTCGTCATTCATAACTATTTGTTGGTTTTTATGGGTAAGGTAGTTAGCCTTACGCCAACCCCCAGACTGGAGGGCCGTTGGGTTTGAAGAGTTGCTTCAGAATTTGCCATATAATGCGTTGAAGTTCTCATAACTATGTTACGAGTTCAACTGCATTATATAGCGTTTTCCTACTTCCTGAGACGCCAATGTATGTGGCCATTCAGGTTGCAACTATTTTTCCCTCCTCCTTTCTCAACCGGGCTTGGGACCGGCTACCGGTACTTAATCTTTTTTTTTTTTTTTTTAAATTTTTCAAAAATATTCAATATTGGTACTTAATCTTGAATATTTTTGAAAAACTTAAAAATTTTGAATTTAAAAACAAACTTTTATACTCTAACAAAAATGTTTTGTTTTTTTTTTTTCACATATACACAAAATTTTATATGAATATGTTTAAACCACTATAATATAGAGGGGGGTTAATAATTTAGAACTCCAGAAAAGAAAACTTGGAATTTTTTTTTTTAATGGTGTAATTTAAGGTAGTTGATTTTAGTGGTTCGGATTTTCCCGGACGACGGCCGCCCCTTGTCCGGCCCTGCTGGAACTCAAAAAGCCAAAAATCCGAAAATTTCTCCCCGTTCTGTATAATGTGCTGGTAGCCTACCTTGCGTGGGGGGAAACAGGTATAAATAAAAGGCCTTTGGCTTATTTTATTATAGTAAAAAACAAAATGAGCGGTAGGAAGGCAGTAATTGATCTACAATTTGTTAGAAATAATAAACAATAATTCTTGAAAGAATTATCTTTGATTGCTGAGGGGTCACTGATACCGATGCTGTTTATGTTTAAAGCCCCTTATTCATCCGAGGAGTTAAATAGTGATGCTAAAAAGCAAAATGAATTCAATAAACAACAAATAAATGGTGTTAATTGGGATGATGGATTTATAGAATATTTAGAAATTAAAAATATCTTAAAGGAATATTTAACATTTGATATTGTTTACGTGAAGGGGTACAAGAAAAAGGAATTTTTAGATAAATTTGTTTCGTGTTCAGTACAAGTTATCAATTTAGATAATGACATTCCATCTCTTCAGAAGCTAAAGAATTACACAACCATATGCCCTCATCATCACATTACGGAAAATTTACAAAGATGTGCTGTAAAAAATGGTATGAACTTATATATGTATTTAATAAAAGAAAATAATTGGTTTTAAAAAGTGTTTGTTTTATTTATTATTGACCAAGATATTTTTTCTGACAAAAACAAAGGTATTTCATAAAATAGTCTGGAATAGTTGCATTGAGCTATATGTAAATTCATAGGAATGTAGAAATCTTCTTGCTCCAATCTTAATTTGTTCTTTTCAATACACCTTTCAATATATTTGAATACATATTCTCGAACATTCAAATCAGCTCCATTATTATATGATATTACTGCTTGTATAAAATCTAACATAAGACAAAAGCGGGTGTATTCATCTATATTCAATGTAAGTTTTTTAATATGTCCACAAAGATTGAATTTTAGCGGAAATCCTTTTGAATTTAATTTTGTTTTGGCTTTTTTTTTTAAATCATAATAAAATTCATACCACTCCAAATAATTCATTTCGCAGATAACTTTGTGATGTCTTTGGAAAATTATTGTTGCAGCAAAATTTTCAATATTAAATCCAATTTGAATTTTTATTGTTTGTTTTTTATCCAAAAAATAAATATAGCTTAATACAGCTTGCTCCATTTTGTCTTTTGTATTTTTTTAAAGTGGCCAATTCTATTTCAGAGTTTGGTATTTATAGTTTTTCTCCCATATTTTATTTTTTAAAAATTTTTTGGAACATTCTTTCTATTTTTCTGTCATTTTGGAGTGGGGATGATCTGTTGAACAAATTAAGAAAAAATTTCATGCTTTTACAGGAACTTCGCATCCATAGGTATACACAAGAATACTGCCCGCAAACAGACGATAGATTACTTTGTAAGCGTTTATTGTTGAAAACAAAGCATTTCGATTGATTTTGTAGAAATTTTATGATCTTAATGTGAAAAGGCGGATTTCCAAATGAATCAAAATATTCTGCACACCCTTGAACTGGAACAAATATTGCTAACCAATGTGTTCCACTTTCATTAGAAGTATCAGTATTTACCACACAAATACTAGGTTTTGAAATTTGTTTTGGCAATTGATCAAGAGCATAAACACCTTTAAATATTTTACGTGTCACATTATTACTTTTCAGTACCTTCGAAATCTGAAGTGTGTTCATTATCTTGTAAACGAGATATATCTACTAGACGAGTATTTCCTTTTATATATGTTTTCAAAAATTCTGCTTTAAGTTTTCCATTTGTTAGGATTATATCGAATTTTTCAAGCAAGTTTATTAAATTATTGGTTGTTTTTTCGTTATCGATATGCCCAAAAGAGTAATTTTCGATATCTGTTCTTTTTAAATCTCTGACAGGAAACTTTTACATTTGTTTTACATTTACATTTGTTCATTTATTCCGGCCACAGCAAGGTTTTTTACAAATATTGTATTGGTGTCGTCCGTACAGAACGACAAGTGTACTAGAACACAAGTCATTGTATAATGATGAGAAACGAAATACTAATCATTCTTTTATATGTTTAAGTAAACAATACGATTTCTGTCAATTTCTATACTGGCATCAAATTCTGCAAATATAATGCATGTTAAAGTTGAGGTTAACGGAGAACTCAGCCTTGCCTCAATTTTTACTGTTCCTTGATTTAAAAGGTTTTGACAAGAATCTGTTGTTGATCCATCTGCAGATAAATCAAAAGCTAGTATTGGAGAATTAGGTACAGGCATTCCATTTACATATAGTTGAAACTGTGAAAGATTTTGATGTTCGAAAAGTATGGATTTTTTGATCTTTTCCCATTAAAGTTTTTATTGTTTACCATACAAAATACAAGAGCCCTTGGAATTTGTCCTATAAAGACATTGTCTAATGATATATTTGAAGTATTAGATGGAATTGTAAATGTTTTAATTTCGTTTCTTTTGTAGTGATACTTTGCGCTTGCTTTTTCTAATACGGTATTGTGTGCTAACAATATGTTAGGATTTATAGTAACATGCTTCATGTATAAAGTAGCATCATGAATCTTTAAATAGCTTTCGTCTGAATCATTGAAAAATATAAAAAAATCTTGTTTTTCTAATGTCAGAGCAATTCTCATGTCAACGTTATTTAAAAGTAGTGTTGCAGTATTGAAGAAATCTACATGTAATTTTCCCATCAATTCCACCACTGCAGAATTATTATATAATTTCTGTCTTGCTTTAGAGCCACCATTGTCAAAAGTATTAATGTTAGGTTTCTCTAATTCCCAACCAGATGCTTCTAAATGTGTTTGACTTGAATCGCTGCCATAATTTAGTAAAGTTGTCAGGTATGCCTTGTAATGATATAATGAGTCGGAAGGTGTAATGTTTTTTTCATTTAATGTCACATTACACTGTTTGATCATGGAGTGTAATAAATTATTTATAACACTTGGATGCATTAGTTCCGATTCCTTTTTTATCATTTGCACTCCAAGATGATCCATCTCTTTTTAATATTTGAACTTTAAATTTTATATAGGTGCTGGATAAATCTCTATAAGTATCTCCGTTTCCAAGTGAAACAAATTCAATGGTTGATGGTGATGCTTCTAATGAGGCTAAAGGGCTGTATGCTACCACTTCTAAACGTAAAATGCTTGTTTGCACTGGTAAAGAAGCAAAAATATCTAATTCAGATTTCATACATTCCATTTTTAGTTGAAAATATCAGATTTCTTGGTTTGCTTTTTGCGTCGTTTTTGATTTGCGTCGAGTTGATTAACCATTGATTTTCGTAAATTTTGAATACCACTTTTTTTTTTTTAAAAAAGGTCCCAGCCAGATGAAAGAACTGGTTTCAAATAACGAAATAAACTTCCAAATATGTTACCGAAACCACGGCCACGCTGTATATTTGGATAAAACTGTAATAAAGGTCCAATATCATTAATTCCTCCTCCTACTTGAGAGGAATAATATCTCACGTAAGCTCGTTCCATGTTTGATAGAATCTTATTTGAGTAGTAGTATTTATATTGTTTGGCAATCAATGCTTTTTAAAGTGCAGTACAATTTTTGTTGGATAGTAACTTGAAACAAAATTTATTGCATCACCGTATTGGTTACAGATTTTAATCGCAATAGTTTCAAAAATATTTTTCTCTATAGGTATGTAATGAATATTTTGAAATTCAATACTTATAGATGTTCTAAAATTTTCTATGTTGATAGCTCACAATGCCCGTACTTTGTTACTTCCAAATATAGATGATTGAACTATATCTGAATAAATCATAACCATTCCATTTAATTCGTCTTTGTTATTAGCAATAGCTAATTTAAATAGTTCAGGTAATTTAGTTTTGAAACTTTTTATACCTTTTTTCTGTTGAAATAATTCTTTTAACAATGTTTTATATTATAACTGTGATTAACCTTTATAAAGAAGCTGTCTTCATCAAAAGTCTGTGATATTCGAATTAAACCTTTTTTGTTTTGATCTGTTGCTTTTTGAAAAGTTACATCATCGTAATTTTTTGTGTTAGAGATATATGCCAAAATTTCATTAAAAAAATCTTTGAAAACTTGGTGTCGTCCGTACAGAAAGACAAGCGCAATCCCGGATTTGGAGTTATATTTTTAATAAGTGTTGGTAAAAAATTAAACTTCCAATCATCCAAATGTAATTCCGAATCGTCATATGAATAATATGTGTAACCTATAGATTTGGTTACTTTGATTTTTTCAAGAGGTTTTTCAATGTTTGTTACATAAACGTTATACTCCCCAATATTAATAAGAGCACAATTCTCTTTGTTAAATGTTTCCGTTTGTAGGAAATCGTTCAGATAAATTTCTGAAAGACCAACTTTCCAATTTCCATTTCTTAAATCAAAGTGATTAGGTAGTTTATTTTCGAATGAAGCTAAAGTATTTTCAGGAAACAGTTTTAAATTATCATTGCTAAACAATGTTATATAGAATTCATCTGGACTATCCATCTTTGTTAAATTCTTCTAAAACACAAAATGTCACACTTTTATATGTTTTCCATGCTGGAACAGACAAAGTTCTTTTCGTTGTTCTATGCAGTGATTCATTTTGTTTTCGTTTCTTTGAATCAGGAAAACGTGATAGTATACCAGGGGAAATTTTAGCATCAGCTAATCTTAAATTTGCTTTTTTAGGAGATGGTGATGGAGCTGCTACTGTTATTACATCACCTCCTGGTGTTTCGAAAATACGAAAGTCAGAACTTACGGAAGGTCTTTCAATTAATTTTACACCTTTGTTTATCTCATCTTGAGCTAACTTTTTATCAATATCTTCATCATCATCGTCATAATCATCAATATCATCGAATCGTCTGTTGATTCCATATTTCATGAAATTTTGTCTATACAAATGCCATTTTTGAAGTGGTTTTAGTTTTTTATCATACAGAAACTTTTTCATTTTTTGATCTAGTATGTTTAGATTTTTATCATTTTTATCATTTTTATCATTAAACTTTTAAATTTGTTAAATATTTCAGGTGGCATAACAATCATTCGCTGCATTATGTCTTACTGAGAAGTTTTCCTATTACACCAGATAATATAGTACCAATTAATGTAGGTAAAAATCCTCCATGTTGAATTAATATTTTTCGTTTCGCTTTTATAACTTTTTGTGGACACGCTAAGCGTCTCAATTGTTTTTTATGTTTTTTTAGTTTTGCTTTTTGTGATGGTGATATTTTGTTGTTTCCATTTAACACATTAATTGCAATTTCAGCAATAGTTTTTATTATATCATCGTCGCAATATTTTAGAATATTTTTGCGAAAATTCTTATTGCTGCATTTTTCTAGAACATGTAACATATGTCGGTTTTTCTTCAATCGTTTCATATTTTAAGCAATTGTTTAAATCTTTTGTAGCACAATAACAAACGCAATATCCCTCTGAGAATATATTGGTTCTAATTCGAAACAAATCGTTAACGTCTTGTGTTAAATATAATACAATATAACTATGTGGGCTTGATGTTGATTCATTATATACCCCCAGGAAGCCTTTTATATTTTCCGGATATAGTTGTCTAGCTAGAGGAAAAATCTGCGATTTATCTCGAGGGTTCTTAAAAAGTACCAAATATTTACAATTTAATGACATATCTCGTGAGAATTTCCCCTGGTGGAAGACGTTTTGTGTTAATAATATAATAGACAAATTGCGGTGGTGCGAACCTTTAGTAAAAAGTTCACATACTTGTTTGTTTGCTGAATCTAACAATAAATCATCTAAAACAACTAAAGTAGGTTTATTTTCATGTTCACTTAGCTCTTCCGGAATGTTGGTATAAAAGACTATATCAGGGAAACCTATATTTCTTGGAACCGCAGAAATTTCTGGGTTACACCATTTTATTTTTTCAATTTTTGGATATATCAATCTAGTAATATTTTTAATTAAGTTGCATACAAATGTTGTTTTTCCACATCCAGATGACCCCGCTACCATCATTGTAAACGGATGATTAAAATATATCATTATCGGCTCGTGTTTTAAAAGTGATTAAGAGGTAAAATAGTTTCGTTCTTGAAATATATATAACCAGCGAAACTGTAATATAGCTTATTCTCGGTTTAAAAGATGGAGGTGGAGGAAGTGAAAGAGTTCATAAAATCTTATTCCTCTGTGTTGTTGAATGAACATAAGCAGCGTATTTATTATATTTATAAATACATTAAAAAATATTCAGCGACAGAAAAATTTACTTCAATATACGGAACTCATTTTAGTCTTTGTCCTTGGGCTTACGATAACTCAACATCTGGACCGGATACATGTATCTGTTCTTTTATAGAAAATTATAAAATTGAGTTGAAAAATCTTATTAATTGGTACAAGCATAATGTCAAGGGAACAAATTGTATCTGAAATACATATAGGCGCCAGACGAAACTTTCGTCGAAGAAAATTCATTCAGAAAGATTTGAATGATACATGGCAAATCGACTTAGTAGAAATGATTCCAAATGCAAAGTTTAACAATGGAAATAAATATTTATTGACTGCAATAGACACCTTTTCGAAATATGCTTATGCTGAGCCAATTAAAAATAAAAATGCTAATAATGTGTTACTTGGTATGAAAAATGTTTTTAAACGTGCTGGAACACTTCCAAAAAATATTCAATCCGATCAAGG
Source organism: Dolichopus griseipennis (assembly GCA_963082915.1). Lineage (NCBI taxonomy): Eukaryota > Metazoa > Arthropoda > Insecta > Diptera > Dolichopodidae > Dolichopus > Dolichopus griseipennis. Next base: position 258,983,870 of record OY720441.1, on the reverse strand, counting down.
GAAAGAGTTTTTTAATAAGGAATTTAGAAAACTTATGGAAAGAAAAAAAATTAATCATTATCATACATATTCTGAAATGGAAGCATCCATAGTAGAACATTTTAACCGTACTTTAAAAAATTCAATGTGGAGGCAGTTCAGTTTTCAGGGTAATTATAAATGGATATCTATTTTATCCTCGCTTATTGAGAAATACAATTCAACATATCATCGTACAATTAAACTTCAGCCAAAAAAAGTTCCAAAAGCAAACGAGAAATATATACTGAAAAACATTTACATGCAACCGAAGTTTTATCAGAAGGCAAAATCTGAAGTTGGAGATTATGTACGCATAAGGAAATATAAGGGAACTTTTGCAAAAGGTTATCAACCAAACTGGTCAACAGAAATATTTACAATTAAAGAAGTAAAACGTACAGACCCAATTACTTACAATTTATTTGATTATACAAAAACTCCGATTTCAGGTTCTTTTTATGAGCCTGAACTTACTCGAGTCAAAAATCTTGACACTTTTCTTGTTGAAAAAATATTGGAAAGAAAAGGAAATCAGGTTTTTGATAAGTGGTTAGGTCACAATTCTTGGATAAATAAAAATGATATTATATGAAACTTAATTTATTTGTTTTTAGTTTTACAAGACTTTATTAATTTTTTTGCATCATACAAGGTAATTTACAATAGCATAAAAATTTTAATTTACATAGTTGTTTAAAAAAGTTTGTTTGAAATTCTATCTAACGCATATATTAATACTAAAAAATAAAACTCGTGACTGGCTACACCTAAATAGAATAAGTCTATTTTAAACTACTTTCATTTTCTACCGCATATTATACAAAGTAATTTACACGAACAAATTTTTTCAAAATATATTTCAGTTAAACATTTATCACTTTTTTTCCTTACTATTGTACCTCCCCCAAATAATAAAAATGATATTATATGAAACTTAACTTATTTGTTTTATTTTTACAAAATATTTATTAATTTTTTGCAGAGTATAACACACCTCCAATTATTTTTCATTTAAAATTACTTTAAACTAAAATACAAATAACAAGTTGAATATCTGCATTTTATTTGTTATAATAACTGGTTGATCGTGAAAACTAAATAAAACTTTTATTATTTACAATAATCTATGTTACTATACTATCACAACAAGATCATTGCACTTACTTGTTGTACATTATCTAGTTGACCTTGTCTATTATTTACAAAAGTGTTTTCTGGAAAATTAATTATGCCGGTATCACGACACCCGGAAATTAATTATGCCGGTATCACGATGCCGGTATGCCGGTTTAAATCATTGAACTTGGGTTGATACCTCATTTGCATAAATATTTTCCCACGCTCAAGTGGCGGGTATACTACTTTTATATATATACATCATAAATAATTTTGATTTAAAAGCAAACATTATTTAAGTAGAAAGGAGAGAATGAGAAAAAATCTTGAAGTATTGATAATGGTAACAATTAATAAATATATGATTAAATTTTTTTTTTTTTTTTTGGGTGATTTTGCATAATAAATATTTGAATTTGTAAAATTAAATATATTCTTATAAAACAACACTTCTTTAGCTTTACCGTTTAAATAAAAATGTAATTATATTATAAACTTTTACAAAATCATAGAGCATAGGCTAAAATCGATAAAACACAATTTAGTTTTTATAAACTACACAATTTGTGTTACATATTATACAACACAATGGACTGAAATAAAACAAAACTAAGAAGTGTACAGACTTTGAATTTGTACCTATTTCTAATTATTTTATCAATTCAAAAATATTAAAAATTCTTACTAATTTATTTTTTTTAAATATATTAAAAAACTAAAAACTTGAAAAAAATTTATTCATAAAATGCAATTACAAAATTACATAATTAACACTTTATAGGTAAAAGGGTATATTAACTTTGGTATGGTGTTTGTAACCACCAAAAAGAAGCGAGCTGGATATGGAAAAGTATATATATTTGTGATTAGCGTGACCTCCTGAGTCGATATAGCCATGTCCGCCCGTCCGTAGGCACGATAACTCAAAAAATAATGGAGCTACCTTGATGAAATTTTAACTGTTGGTTACTAGGATAGAAAGTACGGCGGGGATTGCATATGGGCGAAATAGGCCTATGGGTTCAGATTCTGGACTTTTTAATCGATCAAATGACTAACGAACATATATAAATAATCACGATAACTCAATAACCAATGACGCTATTTTCATCAAATTTGTGCTGTAAGTTACTAGTAATCAAGCTACCGCGGGGATGGCGTACGTTCGGGATTGGACCATGAGTTCGGAACCTAGAACTTTTTGATCGAACTTAATCTGCTGCATATGGGCGAAATCGTACCATTGTTTCGTGTTCTGGAACCCTTGAAAAGTTCAAAGGCTAAAGAACATATATCTTAAAAACAGTATAACTCAAAAAATAATATCGCTATTTTGATGAAATTTAAACTCTAGGTTGTTGAAATTTAAACTCTAGGGTTAATTTAAACACTAGTAATGAAAGTACCATGGGAATTGGTTCTGGTCGAGTTCGAACAATGAGTTCGGATTCTAGGAGCTTTTGATCGACCTGAGGCCAAACGAGCATAATTAGATAGCCAAAGAATATATTTCCTATTTCCTATGTGTCCCCGAAATTTAGACTTAATTGTAGTTATGGTTCAGGTGCCTCCTAAGAAATCCCAAAATTCAAAAGCTTATCTTCGAAATTCATGAAGATAGAAACTTTTAATACACGAGGGTTCTCTCCTATTTCCGTTTTTATTTAACACTGTTATATTTTTAAAAGGCTAAGAATTTTATCATAAAACATATTTAGTATAATATTTTATAAATTAAAAACAATAGGTGATATATAATTAAGACATCGTGTACAATACTTAAGATATATTCAAAGGTACTTGTTGCATTTATGTAAAATTTATTGTTATATTTCAGTGAACTATATGAAAAGTTCTAAATTTGTAATTATATTTTAGAAATACATTTATTACATATTTTGCGTTTATAAGCTTTTCTAATAGGTACATAAACTAACAATTTAAAATAATTGCAATTTTGAAAAATTTGAATTATTAAATATATTATGCTTGGATTAGCTTTTTATGACAAAATTTAAAACTTCAAATTTTTTCATTTTGCAATTATAATAAAAATTTGTTTTCATTTATTTCAAGATTTTTTGTTTTTTAATATTTTTAAATAGATAAATTAGTAAGAATTTATAAATAAATTAGAGAAGTATTTAGAAAATGTTTTAAGTATTATAAAGTTAATTTGGTTAGCTACGTCTTACGATCAAACTAATAACAGCTTTTATGGTTTTAAAATGACTTATGGACTTTTCATTAAATTTGAACCAAATAGGTATAGGGTATTTCTAAGTCGGTTGCACCGACTGACTGTTTCTTTATTTGTTTTGCTCTCAAATAGTCTCAAATAGTGCAAAAGCTATATTAATAATAATAACAATAAAGCTAATAAAGAATCCGAATAATAATATCTTTTAATTTAAATAACATAACATGTATTTTTTATCTACTTTGCAGTTAAATTTTTTTTGACCATCCGTCGACATGGGTTAACAAATTGCAAAACTGTTAATAGTGTCAACTCAATTCTCAAAGAGCATCACGTATACAAAATTTGAAGTCAATCGGTCAAACCGTTTTCATTTTAGAACAAAGAAGTTTAAATACTTGCACCACAGCCCCAACTTGGCGATCCGTAGAGCAAAATTTTTGGGCCATGATTTCTTTCCGTACTCAAAATCCTCTATATACAAATTTTCACGAAAATCGGCTGGGCAGTTTAGGAGTCTATTCGCTACATACAAACAAACAAACAAACTTTCGCTTTTATATACAATATAGATTAACAAAGAAAAGGTAGAAATGAAAAATTTAAAAAAAAAAAAATTATTTTTAATATTTGTTTATTTCTAATGTAATATTAACATGAATAAGAATTAAAAAAAAAAAAATTATTAAAACACTACTTTAAATTTTCAGTTTTATTATACCAAATTTATTATACCCTACACCTATAGAATAGGTAAAGGGGTATATTAACTTTGGTATGGTGTTTGTAACCACCTAAAGGAAGCGAGCTAGATATGGAAAAGTATATATATTTGTGATCAGCGTGGCCTCCTCAGTCGATATAGCCATGTCCGTCCGTCCGTCCGTCCGTCCGTAGGTACGATAACTCAAAAAATAATGGAGCTATCTTGATGAAATTTTAACTGGAGGTTACTAGGACTGAAAGTACGGCGGGGATGGCATATGGGCGAAATCGGCCCATGGGTTCGGATTCTGGACCTTTTAATCGGTCCAAGGGCTAACGAACATATATAAAAAATCACGATAACCCAACAACTAATGACGCTATCTTCATCAAATTTGTGCTGTAGGTTACTAATAATGAACCTACTTTGGGGATTGCGTAAGTTCGGGATTGGACCATGGGTTCGGAACCTAGAATTTTTTGATCGAATTTAGGCCAAACGAGCATAATTCCGAAACCAATGAAGATAGAACCTCCAAATTTGGTATCAAGGTGTCCCCTCCTATTTACTAAGTGTTTTGGAAATTTGGGCCTCATTGGAGTAGTGGGTCGGGGACCAGCCACACATTTCCGAAGACCTTAAAGCATATCTTTAAAATTAATAAAGATAGCAACTTAAAAAAACTTTAGAAGCTTCGAATTTGGCACAAGGGTGTTCTTTACTATCTCTTGCGTGTCCCCCTAATTTTGGATCAATTGGAGTGGTGGTTCAGTACCCCTCTTATCGATATAGCTTACGACATGGCTTAGACCTCACAAGTTTTAAAAGCTTATAATCGAAATTACTAAAAATAGTAACTTAAAATTAAGATAGAAGGTTCAAATTGTGTACAAGGGTTAACTTGTACTATAAGTACAGCGCAGACTATATAAGGGCGTAATCAGACCAAGGGTTCGGATTCTGAACCTTTTAATCGGTTTCAGGGCTAACGAACATATATTAAAAATCACGATAGCTCAACAACTAATGACGCTATCTTCATGAAATTTTGTGCTGTAGGTTATTGGTAATGAAACTACGGCGGCGATTGTGTACGGTGAGGAGTGGACAATGGGTTCGGAACTTAGAACCTTTTGATCGAATTTAGGCCAAACTAGCATAATTCCGAAACCTACAATACAATGTCAAATTTAGAATTTTTCCTATAATTTATTTAGTTATAAAAATAAATTTAGTACCTTGGATCACAATTATATGACACTAGCAGATTTACACGGCGTTGCCCGAGAGCGTGCAAATTGCAAAAATACAAGTTTCGGCCATTTTTTCGAAGTACTGCTTTAATTAAAAAAAAAACCTCAAAAAAATATTTGTGGAGTTCCGTTAACCCGTTGCGGCCCAACAGCTTTCTATAGGTTTTTTCGTTACTTTACTATAAATTAGAAATTGTTTAACCGATTGACTTCAAAATTGTATATGTGTTCGTCTTTCACAATGGAGTTCACTCTATTAACAGACTTGAAATTTGTTACCCCTTGCCGCCCGACAATTATTAAAAAAAAAATTTTTGTGAGTAAATTACGTCCAATTTTTGTGAGTAAATTACGTCCAATTTTTGAAAGTAGGTAAAACTTCTTTGAATTAGTGGAATGTTTAAAAAAATGTTTTGTCGAGTTCTTTTAACCGATTGCGAAACAAAAACTATTAAAAACAGTTTTCAAAACAGTTTTAACGATTATCTCTAATTTTTCTATACGTTTTTCTTCTGCTTCTTGACAATTTGGTGCTGCTTGAATTTTTATTGTTATTATTTAATAATTATGGAAATTTTCAAGTGAAATTTGATAAATATGTTGAAAAATCCCTAAAAAACTCGTTTTAAAAAAAATGGTTTATGTATCAAATTTAAAGTTTCTATCTTCATAATATTCCAAGATCAGCTTTTTAAATTTGGGACTTCTTAGAAGACACCTGAACCACCACTATCATGAAGTCTAAATTTCGGGGACACAAAGGAAATTGGAAAAAACACAATTAGACCAAACTTAAGATTCTATATTTATTTCAAGTTACTATCTTTATTATTTTCGAAGATATGCTTTAAGGTCTTCGGAACTGTGTAGATGGTGTCCAACTCACTACTCCAATTGGTCTCAAATTTCGAGGACACTAAGGGAATAGGAAGAGACACCCTGACACCAAATTTGAAAGTTCTATCTTCTTTGGTTTCGGAATTATGCTCGTTTAGCCTAAATTCGATCAAAATGTTCTATGATCCGAACCCATATCCAATCTTGACAGCACGCAGTCCCCGCCGGTATAACAAATTCTTTCAATTTTCAGGTATAACAAATTTCTTTTATTTAATGCTTTAGTGTTTGAAAAGATAGGAAAACAAATCAAATGTTTAAAAGTTATTTCTAACATTTACGTATTTCAAATAAAAGATTTAAATAAATAAACATAACTAAAAAAACACTATTAAAATGTTAATTTAAATTTTCAATCAAATTAAATAACTATTAAAATGTTAATTCAAATTTTTCTCTGCTCATTCTTCAGTGTTTGAAAAGAAAAAGATAGGCAAGAAATCAAAAAGTTTAAAATTTATTTGTAACACTTAAGAATTTCTAATTTCATAATTACATACATAGCCATAACCAATAAAAAAGAATTAATTTTTAAAATGTTAATTTCAATTTTTAAGTATAACAAATTTCTTTTCGTTACTTTTTTACTCTTTGAAAAGAAAATGATTGGCAAAAAATCGAAATGGTTAAAAGTTATTTCTAATATTTATGTATTTCTAATGTAATATTTGTAAGCACAGTGAAAAAAAACATTTTTCAAATGTTAGTTTAAATTTTCAGGTATAACAAATTTCTTTTCGCTAGTTCCTTAGAGTTTGAAAAGAAAATGATAGGAAAAAATCAAAATGTTTAAAAGTGATTTTTAACAGTACTGTATTTCAAATGTAACATTACATTCTTAAATATCTCCAAATGCTAATATAAATTATCAGGTATAACCAATTTCTTTTTGGTAAATACTTAGTGTTTGAAAAGATAAGAAAAAAAATCAAAATGTTTAAGTTTTTTCTTACATTAATGTATTTTAAATGTAATATATTTATATACATAAACATAACCAAAATAAACAATATAAAAATGTAAAAAACAAACAATAGTCAAAACAAAGTTATTAATATTTTAATTTAAATTTTCAGATAGAACAAATTTCTTTTCCTTAATTCTTTAGTGCTTGAAAAGAAAAAGAAATAAAAAAACACATAATGTTTAAAATTTATTTCTAACAGTTATGTATTTCTTGTATCATAATTACATTGACATACATAAACATAACTAAAAAATAAACACATTATTAAAATGTTACTCAAAATTTTCAGCTATAACAAATTTCTTTTCGTTAATTCTTTAGTATTTGAGAAGAACACGACAAGAAAAAAGACAAATAAATATAACAAAAAAACCAAAAGGCAAATAATATTCAAAACGAGGAAGATTATAGTTGCCCTTGTCAACTTTTAGATACCCGTGCATACCCACTATGGTGTATAAAATAAACCGTAATTTACTTCCCTTATACATTTAACTCATTACCCCATAATTTTGACGTAAAAAAAAAAAAAATAAATTAACAAAAAAAAAAAAAAAATCGAAAAACAAAAAACAAAATTTTCATTCATTGCCCCATAGAGCTTAAAAAAAAAAAAAAAAAAAATTAACAAAAAAAAAATAATCACAAAAAAAATAAACAAAATTTTCATTCATTGTCCCATAACTTTAGCTTAAAAAAAAAAAAAAAAAAATAAAAAAAAAAAAAACAAAAAAAAAAAAAATTGGCCCACCCTAAAAGTCCGAAGGTCCGAGTGATGTCCAACTTTGCCAAGTAACTTGCCCTATTAATTTATCTGCCCAATTTTAATTTTAACCTTGTAGCTTCATTAGATTCAAAGTTATTGAATCGAAAACTTTGTATGGCAGCCCCCCGAAAATGGGGCCCTAAAGTTTTGAAACTTCATATAAGTGCTCGATTCATTATATAACTAACCGTGTGTAATTTTCAGCCTCGTAGTATAATTAGTTTTGAAGAAATTCATATTGGTGCAAAGAAGTTGTATGGCAGCCCCCCGAAAATGGGGCCCTAACATTTTGAAACTTCATATAAGTGCTCGATTCATTATATAACTAACCGTGTGTAATTTTCATCCGCGTAGTATAAATAGTTTTGAAGAAATTCATATTGGTGTAAGGAAGTTGTATGGCAGTCCCCCGAAAATGGGGCCCTAACATTTTGAAACTTCATATAAGTGCCGCAGTCATTATAAAACTAACCGTGTGTAATTTTCATCCCCGTAGTATAAATAGTTTTGAAGAAATTCATATTGGTGCAAAAAAGTTGTATGGCAGCTCCCCGAAAATGGGGCCCTAACACTTTGAAACTTCATATAAGTGCTCGATTCATATATAACTAACCGTGTGTAATTTTCAGCCTCGTAGTATAATTAGTTTTGAAGAAATTCATATTGGTGCAAAGAAGTTGTATGGCAGCCCCCCGAAAATGGGGCCCTAACATTTTGAAACTTCATATAAGTGCCGGAGTCATTATAAAACTAACCGTGTGTAATTTTCATTCTCGTAGTATAATTACTTTTGAAGAAATTCATATTGGTGCAAAAAAGTTGTATGGCAGCTCCCCGAAGACTTGGTCCGATTTTAACCAAAAACAATAGGGAACCTAGAAATTGTCTAAAAATCACTTTGTGTGAATTTCAAGACTCTAGCCCTTTTAGTTTTTGAGTTATCGTGCTGACACACGGACGGACGGACGGACGGACGGACAGACGGACAGACACACATAGCTAGATCGACTAATTTTTCGATTCTGAGCCGATACGTACCCTTGACACTATATCTAGCTCGTCTAGATTGATGCGTTACAAACGGAGGAGCAAATCTAATATACCCGATGTCATATATGTATGCACGGGTATAAAAACATTATTAAAATGATAACTTAAATGTTCAGGTGTAACAAATTCCCTTTCGTTAATTCTTTAGTGTTTGAAAATATAGGGAAAAAAATCAAAATGTTTCGAGCATACTTCTAACACTTATGTATTTCTAATGCAATATTTAGTAAATAAAATCAAAATGTTTAAAATTTATTTCTAACATTTATGTACATGTTTGTAATATAATATTTACATACAAAAACAAAACTAAAAAACACATTATTAAAATTTTTATTCAAATTTTCAGATATAACTTATAAGAAACTTCTTTTAGTTAATTGTTTACGGTTTGAAAAGAAAAAGTTAGGAAAACAAATCAAAATGTTAAGTGATGTTTCTAACATTTATGTATTTTGAAGTAACATTATATAGATAAACATAGCCAAAGAATACATTATTAAAATGTTAATTTAATTTTTCAGGTATAAAAAATTTGTTTTCGTTAATTAGTTAGTTTTCGAAAAGATCTAAAATTTATTTATTTGTAATGTAATATTAACATCAAACGTCAAAAGTAGTATACCAAAATTTTTTTGCTCTAATAATAATAATTAAAATAAAATATTTTAAAACAATATTAAATATTAATATAATTTTTTTTTTTTTTAATTTAACAGAAATAATAACAAAAATTACAAATAAAATTAATTTATTTGGATAGTTTTTTCAAAAATTTGTAACTTTTAAAACTAAATAATTCACTTTGATAATGTAAAACCATAGACTTGTGGTCAGATTTCTAATATTAAGAACTCACAGTGATACAGACGGAAAAATAAATTCCTCATATAATACGTAAGAAATAAATAACTATTTAAAAAAAATAAACCTATAAAAATTTTTAATTTTTTTATTAACAAACAAATATTTTATCAATTGGCTTATTCATCTAAAATTTAAACAAAATTAAAAAAAAACTATCACCATGAAGGGAATTTGAAACACGACCCCAAATTTTAGAAAAATAAGAAATATACAAAAAGTAGACTACTAACTTATACTTCTTCAAATTAAAAAAATGCAACAGTGCGTTTACAAAACAAACACTTTTATTATATTTCCTATTCACAAATGCAATGTTTTGATCTGATTGATCTGGCTGATTTTACATGACTGAATTTTATAAAATATTCTTATAATTAACTAGCTAATACCCGGTGCGCGTTGCTGCACCTCTCAATCGAAGTTGAGGAGGTTTAATCGAAGTTGATGTTACTGCAAAAAGTTAACACAAAATTTACACATGGTGTAAATGTTAATTTTAAAATGTATGAAAAATTTTTTTTTAAAACGATTTTTCTAGGATTATTCTAGTAATTTTTGAAACTTTCTGGAACTCAAAGCAGTACTAGTGTAAGCATAAAGGTTCCAAAACTGGACGTAATTTACTTTCAAAAAGTTTTTTTTGACCAATTGTAGGAACGACATGTGTTACCAAACAAAAAGCCTGTTCTATTTTCAAGATGCTTCACGCATACAAAATTTGGAGTCAACCGGTCAAACCGTTTTTATTTTAGAGTAAAGTATTGAATAAACCTATAAAAAGCTGTTGGGTCTCAATGGGTTAATGGAACTCAACCAAATTTTTTTTGCGGCTTTTTTTTTAGCCAAAGCGGTATTTCGTAAAATCGGATAAAGTTTCGACCCAAAGTTTTTTTTGACCAACCGTCGGGCCGACATGGGTTAACGAATTCCAAAACTGTTAATAGTGTCAACTGAATTCTCAAGGAGCATCACGTATACAAAAGTTGAAGTCAATTGGTCAAATCGTTTTCCTTTTTGAAAAAAAAAGTTTAAATACTTGCACCACGCCCCAACTTTGCGGTTCGTTAGATCAAAATTTTTAGCCCACGATTTCTTTCCGTATCCAAAAACACCTATATACAAATTTTTATGAGAATCGACTGAGCAGTTTAGAAGTCAAAACAAACAAACCTTCACTTTTATATACTCGTATATAGATTAAGGTAAATTGCTTAGAGTATCATTTTGTCAATTAAGCATGATTTTATTAGAAGCTTGTAATTGGAGTATTTGCATTATGAAATATTTTAATATAAAAACGAGGAAGAGTATAGTAGAGTAGACTGTGTCAACTCTGGGATACCCGTACGACCGTAACATGTACATTATATCATCCGGTTAATTACTTTTGGTAAAACAGCTTTATTAGGTGTAGTAGAATACTCATATAAAAGAAGGAGTTGTATGGCAGCTACTCGAATCCTCTGCAGTAGACCAAATTTTGCAAAAACTTGGCCATTACACTAAACTAATTTTAACAAAATTTCAGACACCCAGCTTCATGAGGTGGAAGGTAATGCTCATATAAAATAAGAAGTTGTATGGCAGTTACTGGAACCCTTTGCAGTAGACCAACCAAATTTTGCAGGAACTTTAGCCATAAAACTAAGCTACTTTTGGAAAAATTTCAGACACGCAGATTTAATAGGTACAGAGTAATACTCATATAAAACAAGTAAAGAAACAGTCAGTCGGTGCAACCGACTTAGAAATACCCTACACCTATTTGGTTCAAATTTAATGGGAAGTCCATAAGTTATTGTAAAACTATAAAAGCTGTTTTTAGTTTGATCGTAAGAAATAACTAAACAAATTAACTCTATAATACTAAAAACATTTTCTAATTACTTTATCTACTCAAAAATATTATAAATTCTTACTAATTATCGATTTAGAAATATTAAAAAACAAAAAAACTTGAATCAAATGAAAATATATTTATTTCAATTCAATTACAAAAATGAAATTATTTTAAATTGTTAGTTTCTGTACGTATTAGAAAAGCTTATAAACGCAAAATATGAAATAAATGCCTTTCTAAAATATAATTACAAATTTAGAGCTTTTCATATAATTCATTTAAATATAAAAATAAATTTTACATAAATGCAGCAAGTACCTATGAATATAGCTTAAATATTGTACACAATGTGTCCGAACTCGACCAGAACCAATTCCCATGGTACTTTCATTACTAGTAACCTAGAAAGTTACTAGTTTACCTTTCATCAAAATAGCGGCAATGTTTTTTTAGTTAACCTGCTTTTAAGATATATGTTCGTTAGCCCTTGAACTTTTCAAAGGTTCCAGAAATCGAAAACATGGTACGATTTTGCCCATATGCAGTCCCCATCATACTTTCAATACTAGTTAACCCTTGTACACAATTGGAACGTTCTATCTTAATTTTAAGTTACTATTTTTATTAATTTCGATGATAAGCTTTTAAACCTTGGGGGTCTAAGAGGGGTACTGAACCACCACTCTGATTGATCCAAAATTAGAAGAACGAGCAGGAAATAGTAAAGAGCACCCATGTGCCAAATTTGAAACTTCTCAATTTGTTTGAAGTTACTACCTTTATTAATTTCGAAAATATGCTTTAAGGTCTTCGGAATTGTGTGGCTGGTCCTCAACCCACTACGGCAATTGGTCCCAAATTTCAAGGACACTAAGGAAATAGAAAGAGACACCATGATACCAAATTTGGAGGTTCTATCTTAATTGGTTTCGGAATTATGCTCGTTTGGCCTAAATTCGATCAAAAAATTTTTAGTTCCGAAAACATTGTCCATTCCCAACGTACGCAATCATCGCCGTAGTTTCATTACGAGTACTCAACAAAACAAATTTAATGAAGATAGCGTCATTAGTTGTTGAGTTATCGTGATTTTTTATATATGTTCGTTAGTCCTCAGACCGATTTAAAGGTCCAGAATCCAAACCCTTGAACTGATTTCGCACATATGCAGTCTGCGCTGTACTTTAAATACTAGTTAACCCTTAAACACAAATGGAACGTTCTATATTAATTTTAAGTAACTATTTTCAGTAATTTCGATTATAAGCTTTTAAACCTTGGGTGGTCTAAGAGGGGTACTGGACCACCACACCAATGGATCCCAAATAAGGGGGACACACAAGAAATAGTAAAGAACACTCTTGTGCCAAATTTGAAGCTTCTACATTTTTTGAAGTTGCTATCTTTGTTAATTTTAAAGATATGCTTTAAGGTCTTCAGAAATGTGTGGCTGGTCCCCGACCCACTACTCCAATAGGGCCCTAAGGAAATATGAAGGGACACCGCGATACCAAATTTGGAGGTTCTATCTTTATTGGTTTCGGAATTATGCTCGTTTGGCCTAAATTCGATCAAAAAGTTCTAGGTTCCGAACCCATGGTCCAATCTCGACGGTACGCAATCCTTGCCATAGTCTCATTACTAGTAACCTACAGCACAAATTTTATGAAGATACTGGACGCACAGACGGACGGACGGACATGGCTATATCGACTCAGGAGATCGCGGTGATCACAAATATATATACTTTTCCATATCTAGCTCGCTTCCTTTAGGTGGTTACTAACACCATACCAAAGTTAATATACCCCTTTACCTATTCTATAGGTTAGGGTATAAAAAGAAGTTGTATGGCAGCTACACGAAACCATGGACCAAAATGGTTGGATTTAAATAACAATTTTTCAATATTTTTTACAATATTTAAGTTTTCTATTACAATTTCATCAAATGTTAACTTATTTTTAAAATTATTAAAATCTTGATTAAACGATAGTAAAATCTTTGATTTAAATTATATGTTATTTTTGCAACGTTCTTCTAACTAAAAATTTTTCTTTGGATTTTGTTTTTAGTGCAAATACCTTAATTATTACAATGGTAAAAATTATAAAAATTATTATGATAGTTAAACCATATGATATATTGTTATGGTAATACAATTTTTCAATATTTTTTACAATATTTAAGTTTTCTATTACAATTTCATCAAATGTTAACTTATTTTTAAAATTATTAAAATCTTGATTTAACGATAGTAAAATCTTTGATTTAAATTATCTTTTATTTTTGAAAAATAGTGATCTAAAATTTTATAAATATTAAGTTGTTCCGCTTCTGCCGAGTAAACAGTAGAATAACAATGACTTCTTTCATTTTCAATATTAAAATTTTGAAAAGTTTGAGATTTTTTCTCATCACTCTCTCCCTCATTTAGATTAATGTTTTGGATTCTACTAAGAAAATCTGCTACGCGATTTTCTTTCTCCTTTAAGTATTCCATTTCGAATTGGTATTCGCCTAGTTTAAAAAGCCACCTTTGGTGTCTAGGTGAAAGGTCTCTGTCTTTATACTTTGCATGAAGATATTTAATTGGTTGGTGGTCAGTTAAAATTTTGAATTTTTTTCCATGAAAGGCCTAAAATAATTAATAGACCACATTATTGCGAGAAATTCTTTGTCGGTTGCTGAATAGTTCTTCTCGTGATTGTTCAATGTCCTTGAAGCAAAACAAACAAGGTGTCCCTCTTGTGAGAGAACAGCACTCACCACATAATTTGATGCGTCTGTTGTTAAGGTAAACGTTTTTTCAAAATTAGGTTATTTTATAATTGGATGTGTTGTAATTAAAGTTTTTAATTTTTCAACTGCGTCTATGTAATTAGGGTCATTTATGTTAATTTTTGCGTCTATCTTTAAATATTTGGTGATAGGTTATGCTATTTTGTCGTAATCCTTCACAAATTTTCTGTAATAACATGTAAGTCCGAAAAAACTTTTAATTTGTTTAGTTGTTTTTGGGAACTCTAAATTTTGTATAATTTTAATTTTTTCTGGTTTTGGATAGAAATCACTTGTAAGGGTATGTCCCAGAAACTGTGTTTCTTTTCTTAAAAAATTGCACTTTTCTATTTATATTTTTAGATTTTTATCTTCTAAAACTTTAAATATTTGTGAAATAGCGTAAAAATGTTCTTTAAGACTGGTACTGAATATCAATATACCATCCAGATATACGACACAGTTTTTATTTATAAAATCTCTGAAAATTTCATTCATTAAACGTTGAAATGCTGCTAGGGCCTTTTTAAGCCCAAACGGCATTCTATTGAATTCATATAAACCGTGTGCAGTGACAAACGCGTTTTTTTTCTATCCTCTTCCCTTATAAGGATTTAATGCTATCCCTAAGTTAAATCAATTTTAGTGAAGAACTGGGCTTTTCCTAACTTGTCTAATTAGAATCTATATTAAGAAGTGGAAATTTATATCCACAGTCACTTCGTTCAATTTTCTGTAATCAACTACTAACCGAAATTTCTTTTTCTTTGAATTATCACTTTTCTTTGGAAATATAATCAGAAGACTAGAATATTTAGAATTACTTTTACGAATTATACCCTGATCTTCCATATCTCTGATTTGTCTCCTCACTTCTTCTTCATGTTGAGGGGGGTATCTATAAATTTTCGACTTAATTGATTGTTACTTGTTAATATGTCACCGTTTTTAAAAAATAATTTACTAAATCTTTTCACAATTTTTTCAATTTCTTTATATTTCAGCATTTAAATAGTTTAAGTTTAGGTAATTTAAATTTTTATGATAGTTTCTAAAGTACATATTTCTTTTATATTATAAGGGTTATTTAAAAATTTACTACTTTTCATTAAAATAAATTATTTTTTCTTCTAGATTAATAACACTTTTTAAATTTTTTAATAAATTAAAACCGAATATAAATTCATATTTTCGATTTGAAAGGTTTTTCCATCTCACTGCAGCATTTTGTGGAAAATTAAATTCAATTGGTGCTCGAGTGTGAACTTCAAAATTAATTAAATCTTTTCCATTTATTGTAGAAAAAGCGATTGGTTTAATTTTAATTTTTTCAAAATCTTTTACAATATCAGTGATTATACTAAAGCTTGATCCTGTATCAATGAAAACTTTATATTCTTTATTTTTAATTCTTCTTTTTGATTTTTTTGAATGTTATCTACCTCCATAGATTTAAACTTTCTTTGTCTAAAATCTGTTCTAAGCGATTTTTGCCAGAGTTTTGACTAGAGTTTCCTGACGTTTGATATGTTCTACGAAACTGACCTGAATTAATGTTATAATTGTTATTATTATAAGCTGTATTATTATTTCTATTATATTGGTTACCATTTTGGTAATTCTAACTATAATTGTTCTTATTTTTATTATAATTATACCTATCGTTATAAGAATTATTGTTGTTGTTATAGCTTTCGTTATTATTTAAATTATTATCACCGAATTTTTTTATTTGAAACATTTGATTTTTATTTTTATTTTGTTTATTATTATTAAAATGATTATTTTTTTTAGTATTAATATTATTATAATTATTAAAATTCTTTTTGAACTCTGGCCTAATTCAAGAGTCTTCATAAAATCTTACATGCATAATTTCTATTACGTCATTTAAATCATTTTTCTCATAAATTTTTTCTAATAGAGTACCCAGACTCATTTCTTTATTTGTATTTAACCAAAATGTATCTACATTATTTAAGTCTATAAAATTATTATCATTAAAATTAATTTTTAATTCATCTGCTTTGTTTTTTAAATCTTACATGCATAATTTCTATTACATCAATTAAATCATTTTTTCCATAAATTTTTTCTAATAGAGTACCCTGACTCATTTCTTTATTCGTATTTAAGCAAAATGTATCCACATTACTTAAGTCTATAAAATTATTATCATTAAAATAAATTTTTAATTCATCTGCTTTGTTTTTTAAAGATTGAATTATAATTGATAACTCACTTACCGAATTAACTTTTATACTGCCAATTCTTCTATATAGCTCAACTGGTTCCATATCAGGTCGGAATCTGTGTTTTAGATGTCTTTAAATTGATTCCCAGTTATCTGGATCTGGTAAATTAATGATAGAATGCTTTGCTTCACTCTGAATTTTTTCATAATAAATTGATCTCACAGCTTGTCTTTTTATGTTTAATTTCTGAATATTTGCTAAATAATATTCCACACCATTAAATGAATTTATGGTAACTTCGCTATATCCGTTAAATGTGGACATATAACGAATTTCCTTATGAAGTTTTTCCTTGTTAATTTCTTTACTTAATAACGAATTTCCTTATGAAGTTTTTCCTTGATCTTGTTGATTTTGTTGGTTTTTATTTTAATTATTTTGATGTTGTGCTGCTTGGTGTTGATATTGTTGTATAACTGTAGTTATTCTTTCGACTTGTTGTGTTTGCATTAACAGTTATTCTTGAAGTTGTTCCATTGATAATTAGTTTTCTTGTTGAGCCATGTTGATCTTATTGCTGTCGTATATTTGTGAACGAATGAATGTTATCTACCAACGAATGAATGTTTTTAAAATTCGCTGTTTTTTTTGTTTTTTTTTATTTTTATATTTTTACTTTAGCGTTCTTAATTTTTTTTTTTTTGTTATTGCCTTTCCGGACTGACCGTAAGAAAGTGAATTATGAATGCACACAATTTTTTTTGTTTTTTTTATATATATTTGATTATATATATTTTATTTTTTTTAAATATAATTTTATTTAAAATTGTTTTTATTTTTAATTTTAATTAAATTTGTAGAGTTCGTATCACTGGATTGCACTTTTTATTTTAATTTTGTACAATCCTACCGACTGCGCTACTTTAATAAACGATTTTTTTTTATGTTAAAAAAAAATTAAATAAAAAAACAGTTATTAATTTTACAAAACAAACACTTTTATTATATTTTCTATTCACAAATACAATGTTTTGATCTGATTAATCTGGGTGATTTTACATGACTAAATTTTATATTATACTAGCTAATACCCGGTGCGCGTTGCTGCGCCTCTCAATGGAGGTTTAATTGAAGTTGATGTTACTGCAAAAAGTTAACACAAAAATTACACTCGGTTTACACATGTAAATTTTAAAATGAATGAAAGCAATCTTTTTAAAACCATTTTTCTAGGATTGTTCTAGTAATTTTTGAAACTTTCTGTAATTCAAAGCAGTACAAACTACTTTCCAAATTTTGACGTAATTTACTTCCAAAAAATTTTTTTTGAAAAATCGTAGGACCGACTGTTAGCAGACTCAACTCTATTTTCAAGTTGTTTCACACATATAAAATTTGAGGAAAACCGGTCAAATCGTTTCTAATTTAGAGTTAAGTAACGCAAAAATCTATTAAAAGCCACTGTGCCCCACTGGGTTAACGGAACTACACTTTCTCTTTGGGCAAAGCAGTATTACGCAAAAATGGACGTAATTTGCTTCCAAATCACTCAACAACATTTTTTGAGGCTTTCTTTTTAGTCAAAGCAGTACTTCGCAAATTTTGACAATATTATCTTCCAAAATTATTTTGACCAACCGTCGGGCCGACATGGGTTAACAAATTCCACATCTGTTAATAGTGTCAACTCAATTCTCACAGGGGAGCACGTATACAAAATTTGAAGAAAATCGGTCAAACCGTTTTTAATTTAGAGTTAGGTATTGAAAAAACCTATAAAAAGCTGTTGGGCCCTAATGGGTTAATGCAAGTCAATAAAATTTTTTTGTGGGTTTTCTTTTTAGCCAAAGCAGAATTTCATAAAATCGGACAAAATTTGAACCCAAATTTTTTTTTGACCACCCGTCGGCCCGGCATGGGTTAATAAATTCCAAAACTGTTAATAGTGTCTACTCAATTCTCAAGGAGCATCACGTATATAAAATTTGAAATCAATTGGTCAAACCGTTTCGAATTTAGAGTAAAGTATTGAAAAAACCTATAAAAAGCTGTTGGGCCGCAATGGGTTAATGGAACTCACCAAAATTTTTTTTGGGGTTTGCTTTTAAGCCAAAGCTGAATTTCATAAAATCGGACAAAATTTGGACCCAAAATTTTTTTTGACCACCCGTCGGCCCGACATGGGTTAACAAATTCCAAAACTGTTAATAGCGTCTACTCAATTCTCAAAGAGCATCACGTATACAAAATTTGAA
Source organism: Dolichopus griseipennis (assembly GCA_963082915.1). Lineage (NCBI taxonomy): Eukaryota > Metazoa > Arthropoda > Insecta > Diptera > Dolichopodidae > Dolichopus > Dolichopus griseipennis. The sequence continues at coordinate 258,964,956 of OY720441.1, read as the reverse complement.
GTCAATCGGTCAAACCGTTTTCATTTTAGAACAAAGAAGTTTAAATACTTGCACCACAGCCCCAACTTGGCGGTCCGTTAGAGCAAAATTTTTGGCCCACGATTTCCTTCCGTACCCAAAAACCCCTATATACAAATTTTCATGAAAATCGGCTGGGCAGTTTAGGAGTCTATTCGCTACAAACAAACAAACATACAAACAAACAAACAAACAAACAAACAAATAAACAAACTTTCATTTTTATATATATAGATTCTTATAATTAATTAAGGTAAATTGCTTAAAGTAGCATTTTGTCAATTAAGCATTATTTTATTAGAAGCTTGTAATTGGAGTATTTGCATTATAAAATATTTTAATAAAAAATATGTTATTTGATGGGAAAATTAATGTTTCCACATTTTGAATAACAGGAAATAGTGAGTAAGCGTCTACAGCTATACATAACTCGTGTGCGTATTTTGTTTTTAAAAAGTATTTTAATGAATATTTTCATTAATGAACATAATATTTCTAATTAGATTTACTACCATGTATTGTCATATTAGTATCAGCATATGTATGTGTGTATGTCGTTTTACTATTATAGAAACTATCATATTTTAGTTTTGCTGTCAAACAAAATTTGAGTATTTCTACCAAGTTTCTTTAAAAACGAATAAATAGGTATGTATGTATATATTCAAAGCCATAAGTAAAAGTATTAATTAAGCAATTTTGAAATCTAATATTTGGATTGGAATGGTTTTTAGTTTTGAAAAACAAAATAGTTTCGGAACAATTTTGAAAACATATTAAATAAGTATGTTAACTGATAGGTATACATATCTAAGAGCTAGGTACATAGTGTTATACTAAACGTGGTACATTATTTATATGTGCAAAAATGTATTCAGACTGAAAGATACCTATTAAATATTAAACAATTTTATTTAAGTTTTGTTAAACCACCTAGACAAAGATTTTAAAAAATACTTATAACGCTTTTATGTCATCTTTCCAGCCTCTTTGAATATTCGTAATGTGTATAACAATTTGTGATTCAGTTTAATAAAATTTAAATTAATTAATTAAATTTACTAGGTGGCATAATTTTAATAATTTATGATTAGTTAATAATTAAATCTATTTATAATATTAATGAATTGGATCTTAATTAGAAATACTTAAAATATTTAAGAGTAAAGAAAAAAACTAAAAAGTATAAAATAAAATAAACTAAAAAAAATTTTCATTAACCAAAAATTGATGGTAGATCTTTTGCATTTAAAAGTGTTTTAATAAAAAAGTAAATTGCTAGATCAAGATTAACTAAAAGGAGAACTGCCTCAGATTTCAGCAATTTACTTGTATACTAAAACACTTTTAAATGCAAAAAAAATACCATCAATTTTTGGTTATTGAAAATTTTCAGCATTTTAAGCTTAAAAGTTTTCAAACATTAAAAGAACTGTTTCTTATGCCAGCAATTACTTTTATATTAAAACAGTAACAAACTCCCAAGATCTACCTTCAATTTTTTATTTTCTACATTTTAGGGGGCTAGTACTTTTAATAAAAGTATATATTGAAAAAAAAAATTTTTTTATTTTATTTTTTTTTACTTGTAATTATTAAAAACTTTAATTTTTATTATATTGTTAGATAGTAAGAAATGTATTATACTTATTATTTTTATTACACTTCAAAGCAATATTTGTAAGATCTGATAGCTTCGGATTAGATCTGCTTGAATTAACTTTTTAGAGCTAATAAAAAAAAAAAACAAAAAAACATTATTAAAATGTTCTTAATAATTCAGGTATAACAAATTTCTTATCGTTATTTCTTAGAGTAAGAAAACATAGGGAAAAAAAATCAATATAAATGTTTAGAAGTTATTTCTAACATTTATGTATCTCTAATGTAATATTTACATACATAAACATAACCAATCAAACATTCAAGGTTTTTTCACCTTCCATTGATACTGTGCGGTGTTTCTTTGTGTAATGTGCGACTTTAATACACCAAAACCTCACCCTTTTTGAACCCATCGGAGGAACCTCTGATACAAATGAACAGCTTGGTTACAGGTATGGGAATATGCAAGCATTTTGGGATTGACGGGAGGTTTCTTTGCAATTTAGGATTATGGGGAATAGACAGAATTTGGAGGGATATTGAGGAGAAAGATGATAATATTCTTCTTAAGTTTAATTAAGTCGTACACTTAAGAATTACCAACCTTAGCAAACACATTGGACGGAATTTGGTAATCTTCAGAAGACATCTTCAATCCATTTAAGAAAAACACTACCTAACCCTAAAGCAATGCATTTTACTAACAAATAAGCCTACCATATACGGTCGAAAACCTTAGAAATATTCAGCGCTACAACATCAGATTTACTGGAGCGGTGAAGGCTAATATTGAGCTTCCCACAAGGATAAGTTATGAGATCACCAGTTGAACGACTGGCTCTGAACCCGTATTGTCGAGCATGAAGCAAAAATTTAAGATCCAATTATTTCAATAGCCTTTGGTTTACAATATTTTTTACCTTTTTTGGAATTTCGAAAACTTGAATAATCTTTGATTGGGCAGGATGAATACCCGAAGTAAAGGATAAATAGAAGAAGTTGTGTAGAGATTTTGAAATGGTAGAATAGGTTTTTTTAAGAACCATCGTTGTGATTCTATCGGCCAGTCCTGGTTTGTTGGTATGAAGATTCTCCAAAATTTTCATCATTGCTCGTGTTCTAAAGTAGACTCTACCAAAACACCAGCCCTCTTCTGGAATTTTTAGTGGTCTTTGAGTTAACTGTGGCAATGTTGAGTTAAAAGAAAATGTCAGTTTCAAACCACAATATATCTGGTCCTCGTGAGACTCTAACTAGCTGTTCTGGTATTGCTTGAAAGCCTCTTCCTTTTTTCTTCCTCTTGTTTACGAATGGCTTCTTTGCTAGTGTAATTAAACCATTCTTTGGAATCCCGTTTAATACTTTTCATTGAGTGAGGAATATACAACCTCATTCCAAGTAAAATTGTTTCACTAATTGCATGTGCAGCGAAGTTGGCATTTTTACAGCGGAAGAAAAATTCAGTCAAAAACTTTAAAAAAATTGTTCAAGCCTTCCCAGTTAGCACGACTATATTGCCATACTAGATTTTTGGAAGCTTGTGCTTACCAAACAGTGGTTAGAGCCCCCCAAGGAAAAACCAACTGAACCCACATAATTTTCAGGGTGAGTGGTTAAAAACAGATGCAGGACGTAATTCTTTTAATTTGCTCAGTCGGTGATCCAAGTGCTATTTTGAACAAGTTGAGAAGATGGAAAATTGAGGAGAGTAATTCAACCTCTTTCCCAATTGAGTTTTAACTCAAACAAGAGTTACTTGAAAATATGAAGCCAGTTCTTGTTGTGTGTGTTGATCTGGTTTGAAAGATTCAAAATTTTCACAGCAGTTTTCTGTTCATTAGAGTTGGGGAACGAAAGTGCATTACATACTTTTCAACTAGAATTTTATCTCAAATATAGTGGATGGTTGGGCTAGAAGGTTTGCATTTATCAAGGATGTTGAAAGCAATGTCATTGTCAATGTACATCGCGATTTTTCTTTTGGGTACGAAGTGTGAAACAAAAGAGTAGCCAGTAATATTACAATTATCGTTTTGTCCACTTACTTGTGTTTCACCAGGACTAGGATTACTGGTTTTGTAGAGTTAACACTTTACGGCATGAAAATTTGCTTTTAGACCCCGAATATTATAACATATAAAACGAAAATGGGGAAATAATAATTTTAATAATAATTATAAAATATAGATAAAAAAAAAAATTTTTACTTTGGAATAGATTAAGAAAACAAGAATCAAAATTTTATAAGAAACGTAATTTAAAAATCAATTTTTTTTTGCAATAAAAAAGAATTAATTATTATATAAAAATTAATTAAATTAAAATTAAAGTTAAATAATATATGTGTACGATTCATACAACCCCTATAAGTTACCATCATTTTTAAAAATAAAAATATTATTAATAATATTTACAAAATATTATCAACAATTCCTTAAATATATTCTGCTATGAGTGAGCAATCGGTTTATATCATCATTCAACAGTTTTTAACTTCACCTTATTGAACTTTGTGACAACCAAAAACTCACACACAGCACAATCTAGGTGCAATAAAAATACGCACGTATATGCAAATAAATGAATTTAATTTAAATAGTTTCAATTAATTGAAAAGAAAATTTCAGTACTTTCCTTTCTTTTAAGAATAAAAAAAAAAATAAGTAAATTTAAAGTATACCATCAAAAATTAAAAAATACAAATCAGAATTACGGTGACATTGTACCGATGGTAATAATTAATGAGCGAATTGAAAAATAAGAATATTACCATCCGGGAGAGAGGGAATCAGAAGGATATATTTTAATTGAATTGTTTACAATTAGTAGATGTTAAATGAAGAGTAATATTCAATAAAATAAAACTGTTTAATGAGAATAAAAATTTAACCAAAGGAATTATATTAGTATATTAAGTAATAAATTAAAAGAAATATCAGCTTGCCGCCATAGGAGACGCGGCCATATTATCCGTATTACAACACTTAATTTTTATTTTTTTTTTATAAATACAAATCAATATTAATTTTCAAATATAATAAAAATATTTTAAACTAACAAAGAAAAAACAAGTAAAGAAACATTCAGTTGGTGCAACCGATTTATAAATATCCTACACCTATTTGATTAAAATTTAATGAGAAGCCCATAAGTCATTTTTAAACCATAATTAACTTTTATTAGTTTAGTCGTAAGACATAGCTAACCAAATTAACTTTATAATAACAAAAAATAATTTTATTAACTCAAAAATATTAGAAATTCTTACTAATTTATCTATTTGAAAATATGTATTAAAAAACAAAAAAAACTTAAATGTATTCATAAAATGCAATTACAAAATTATATATTTAAAATATTTTATCCAATTCAATAAAATTTTACACACATGCAGCAATTACTTATCCTCAGGGTTAATAATTTTCGCTGTACTGCATTTACTGTTAAATGATTATACCATGATCCAGGTTACAGGTATGGAAACGATTAATTTCAGATTAAATATTGCGATTAGAATTGGTTAGTTCTGATTTTAATAATTATGATAAAGAATTTTGAGCACTTTTTTTATAAACAAGTATTACAATCATAATGCTGCTGTTATCTGTGTCTCTAACTTTCATTTAACTTAAAGTTATTCAAAAGAAATAGTAGTTTGTGATAATATATATATATAAAAGGTTATATAATTTGATGGTTTCTAATGTTAATTAAAATCATTAATGCTTTGATTAGCTTTATATCACACAATTTAATTTGTAAAATTTTTCAAAATTAAAATTAATTTAAATTCGTAGTATATATACAATAATTTAAATACAATACTTTCATATGTTATTAGAAAAGCTTATAAATGCGAAATATGCAATAAATGTATTTTTAAAATACAATGACAAAATTTAGAACTTTTCTTATATTTCATTTAAATATAAAAATAAATTTTACAACTTAAGTATCGTACACAATTTCTTAATTATATATTACATATCGTAATAATACAATAAAATATTTGATATAATCAAAATTAAAAAAAAGAAATTTAGTCGTTCATTAAAAAAATATTTTGTTTTTAATTTATAAAATATAATTCAATAATATGTTTTATAGTAAAATTCTTAGCCTTTTATAAATAATAATAAGAACGAAAATAAAAAAAACCCTTATGTATCAAATTTAAAGTTTCTATCTTCATGAAACTCAAAGATAAGCTTTACAATTTTGGGACTTTTTAGGAGGCATCTGAACTACCACTATAATTAAGTCTAAATTTCGGGGACACAAAGGAATAGGAAAAAACACCTTTATACCTAATTTAAAACTTCTTTATTTATTTCTAGATACTATCTTTATTAATTTCGAATATATGCTTTAAAGTCCTGGGAATAATAGTGTGGTACACAAATCACTATTTCAATTCATCCAAAATTTTACGGACACAAAGCAAATAAGAAAAAACACTTGTGCCCCAATTTTTAAAGTTCGATCTTCTTTGGTTTGGAAGTTATGCCCGTTTGACCTCAATTCGATCAAAAGCTTTTAAAATCCGAACCAATTGTTCAGTCTCGACCATAAGCATTCGTCGCGGTACTTTCAATATGAGTAACTATATGGATGGACCCCGACCCACTACTCCAATTGGTCCTAAATTTAAAAGGCACTAAGGAAATTGGAAGAGGCACACTGATACCAAATTTGGAGGTTCTATTCAATCGTCATTGGATTCTGAATTATGCTCGTTTGCCCTAAATTCGATCAAAAAGTTCTAGATTCCGAACCCATAGTCCAATCTCAACCGTACGCAATCCCCGCCATAGTCTTATTACTTGTAACCTACAGCACAAATTTGATGAGGATAGCGTCATTAGTTATTGACGTACTTTCAGTCCTAGTAACCTACAGTTAAAATTTAATCATTATAGCTCCATTATTTTTTAAGTTATCATGCCTGCGGACGAACGGACGGACGGACATGGCTATATCGAATGCGGAGGTCACGCAGATCACAAATATATATACTTTTCCATATCTAGCTCGCTTCTTTTAGGTGGTTACAAACATCATACCAAAGTTAATATACCCCTTTACCTATTCTATATGTGAAGGCTATAAAGAATGATTAAATATAAATAAATGATATTATTTAGATTTCATCAGTTCATTATTAATTATGAATAATAATGAAATCAATACTTACAATATAATCACAAGGTAAATATAATGTGAAATATAATAGTCGGAATATAATGTTTGAGCTTCAATGTTAACGTTTAATTTTGGGAAAATATGCAATGGTGAATAAGTTAATAATTTATAAAAACATAAAAGTTTTAATTTTTAAATTCTAATAGCCCTTGAATGGGGAAATTTTTTGGGACGAACGGACAGAGTGAAGCCATATAGGCCAATTTTTACAAAATTTTTTGAAAATGTACTAAAAATGAGTAAATTTAACGTATACCATCAAAAATTAAAAAATACAAATTGAAATTACGGTGACATTGTATTGATGGTATTAATTAATTAGCGGTTTGAAAAGGATATATTTCAATTGATTTGTTTACAACTATAGATGTTAAATGAACTAAAATCTTCAATAAAACAAGTAATGAAAAAACAAGGGTTTTTAAAAAAGCACATTTTCAAAATAATATAGTGTTTCATACTGAGAATTTTATCGAAATATAATGTTGTAGCTTCAATTTTAACGTTTTCACTGACAAATAGATTTTCTCCACAGCAACTTCCGGCATAAGAAAGTTATATATAGAGCTTCACAGCAAAGGTTCTGCCCTTCTTCATACTAATGTGGATTACCGTGGACATGGAAAAATTAATATTAAATTAAATCATCATCATTAATTTAAATCAATTTAATATTCAATTAAATATAAATATTAAATTAAACCATCATAAATCATTAAATTAAATCAATTTCTTATTCAATTTTATATAAATATAAAAAAAAACCATTAAATGATTAAAAAAATCACAAATGTTCGAAAAAAGGAGTTAAATTACGTGGATGAAGAAATTATTGAAGCAAAAATTTTACGAGTAATATTTAATCTTATTATTATATTTACGAGTCCTATCCTACTTCTGAAAAATTTACTTATTTTAAAAATTTCGTTCGGAATTAATAAGTGAAATTTTTTACATACATTAAGCAGTATATACAATCACCTTACGTACATAAAATTAATTTAAAATTTAAGATTTAATAATATAAGCATGTATCCGCAATAAATATTAAAACAAAAGTAAGAACAAAAAATTATTATAAATCTTGATCAAAAACTTGAATTTAATACATATATATTTTATTTGGACTTAAAAAATTATGAATTAGCATTTTAAATTTAACATAGTATAGTTATTTTATTTGAATTTAAAAATTATGGATTAGCATTTTGAATTAACATACTATATTTTATTTGTATTAAAAACGAGGAAGAGTGTAGTAGAGTAGACTGTGTCAACTCTGGGATACCCGTATGACCGTAACATATACATTATATCATCCGGTTAATTACTTTTGGCTTTATTAAGTGTAAAGTAACTCATATAAAATAAAGAGTTGTATGGCAGCTACTCGAACCCTCTGTCGTAGACCAACCAAATTTTGCAGAAACTTTGGCCATTACACTAAACAATTTTTGGCAAAAATTCAGACACCCAGCTTCATTAGGTGCAGAGTAATGCTTATATAAAATAAGGAGTTGTATGGCAGCTACTCGAACCCTCTGCAGCAGACCAACCAAATTTTGCAGAAACTTTGGCCATTACACTAAACTAAACAATTGTTGGCAAAAATTCAGACACCCAGCTTCATTAGGTGGAGAGTAATGCTCATATAAAATAAGAAGTTGTATGGCAGCTACTCGAACCCACTCCACTAGACCAACCAAATTTTGCAGAAACTTTGGCCATAAAACTAAACTACTTTTGTCAAAATTTCAGACACGCAGCTGTAATAGATACAGAGTAATGCTCATATAAAAAAAGAAGTTGTATGGCAGCTACCCGAACCCATGGACCAAAATGGCTGGATTTAAATAGCGATGACGGCTATTGCAAAAAAACGAATTTGCGAAAATTTCAAGATCCTAGCTCCTTTAGTTTTTGAGTTATCGTGCGGACGGACGGACGGACAGACGGACGGACATACATAGCTAAATCGATTTATTTTTCGATTCTGATCCGATCCATACACTTGAGTCTATATCTACCCCCCTCCTTCTCTGCGTCACAAACGTAATGGCAAATTTATTATACCCTTTGACTATATAGTCATACGGGTATAAAAAAACAAGCGGGAATTAATATCATATCATATATCTTGAAGACATAATTATTATTATTAATATATTTGTCTAGAATGAGGTGTAACAAACGCATTCAATTAAATGTGTTTTGTTGGATGTGTTCAATTATAAAAAAATAAAATATTAATATTTTGTTGGATGTTTTTTATTTTAGAAAATAAAATATCATAAATTATCATAAGCAGGCCAAAAAATATTTTTATAAAAAAAAAAATGTTTTTTGAAGTAAAATTTATTTATTAGTTTATGAACAATTTCATTTCAGTTTTAAAACTCACAGAAGATTTTCTGGAAATTTTAAGTAAATAGTAAGAAATTTTGTAAATAAAAATTAAGAAGACAATGCTTCACAAGAACATATTATGTGTAGTAAGTCTTAATAGTTTTCAGTGAAAAATCTGAAATAAGGGCGAAAGCCCAATTTACGCTTTGATGCATTGCTTGGTTTGCTTAAGGAAATAAACCAAGCAATGTATTAAAGTCATTTCAACGTTTCCCCTCATCTCGCTCTCAACTCTCTCTTATCCATCCCTCATCCCTTCCTTCATAACCTTTTAATTATTTATCTATTTAAAAAAAGTTAAAAATGGAAAAAGATTATGTAACGACTAACTGTTGGGAAGGTGGATTCGGGTATACAATACCCTGAGTTCAATGCACCATAGAAACCAAACAAAATAAATTTTATTTAAACTTAGTTAGGTTAGTTATATTAAAAAAATTTCAAATAAAATTTATAATTTGCATTTGATAATGCAAAACTCAATTCAACATTTATTTAATACAATTTTACGTACATATAAATAGATACATTATTTAGCATGTTGAGTGGTACATTATAGAACGTTAGCATTCAAAGAAGTATTTTGATTTGAATCTAAACAAAGGAAACAATATAGAATGTATAACAACTTTAACATTAATAGATGGAAAAATAGATCATTATTGAAACAAAATAAACCTTTAAAAAAATTTAAAATCTTTTATTAATTTATTTAATTTAAGCAAGCGCGCACTTAAATAAAAAAAAATATTAATTGAAATTAAAAAAAAAATTTATACCAAGAAAGGATTTGAACTAACGACATTTTATAAAATACGAAACATAGAAAAAGTTGACTACCTAACTTATTCGTCATCAAGTTTTGAAGATACACCAAGAAATTATATGTGTCATTTATTTATTTTTTGTGTATCTATTACTAGAATCGAAGCATAACACGTGTTATACAAAATGTAACGCTTGCAATTTTATTTAACATACTTTTAACATAATGTACATAATGAAATTAGAAATAGTTCTTAATTAGAAAAAGTTCTTCTTTCAATTGACCTTCCGTCATTCTGTGACGGGCCAACAGCTAGTATAAAATATTAAAATTTAAAAACAAACATATTTATACAAACTTATATTATAAATAAAAAATTTTGTTATTTAAATTAAAACCTTAATTAAATTATTTAATGCTATTAAATATTATTAATCAGTAGATTTATTAGTTTACTTAATAAAATAACAAGTAAAGAAGCAGTCACTCGTACAACCGACTTAGAAATACCCTACACCTATTTGGTTCAAATTTAATGGGAAGTCCATGAGTCATTTTAAAATCATAAAAGCTTTTATTAGTTTGATCGTAAGACATGGCGAACCAAATTTTTTTTATAATACTAAAAACATTTGCTAATTATTTTATCAATTCAAAAATATTAAAAATTCTTACTACTTTTTAAAATATTAAACAACAAATTAAATTGAGATAAATGGATTCGTAAAATGCAATTACAAAATTACATATTTAAAACTTTTATCCAATTCAATAAAATTTTACACACATGCAGAAATTACTCCTTTTCAGGATATTAAGCGGTAGTGCATTTACTGTTGAATGATTTAGTACCCTTGGTTAATAATTTCAATTTTCGATAATTTTTAAATTTATACTCTTATTTTACTTATTTTTCAATATTCTATAGAATTAAACTCAAAGTTATTCGAACGAAATATTAATTTGTATAATCTATCTATCTATATATATAAAAGGGAATGTTTGTTTGTATGTTTGTTTGTTTGTTTGTTTGTTTGTATGTAGCGAATAGACTCCTAAACTGCACAGCCGATTTTCATGAAAATTTGTATATAGGGGTTTTTGGGTTCGGAAAGAAATCGTGGCCCAAAAATTTTGCTCTAACGGACCGCCAAGTTGGGGCTGTGGTGCAAGTATTTAAACTTATTTGTTCTAAAATGAAAACGGTTTGACCGATTGACTTCAAATTTTGTATACGTGATGCTCTTTGAGAATTGAGTAGACACTATTAACAGTTTTGGAATTTGTTAACCCATGTCGGGCCGACGGGTGGTCAAAAAAATTTTGGGTCCAAACTTTGTCCGATTTTACGAAATTCTGCTTTGGTTTAAAAGAAAGCCCCAAAAAAATTTTTGTTGAGTTCCATTAACCCATTGCGGCCCAACAGCTTTTTATAGGTTTTTCCAATACTTTACTCTAAATTCGAAACGGTTCGACCAATTGACTTCAAATTTTGTATACGTGATGCTCTTTGAGAATTGAGTAGACACTATTAACAGTTTTGGAATTTGTTAACCCATGTCGGGCCGACGGGTGGTTTAAAAAAATATTGGGTCCAAATATTGTCCGATTTTACAAAATTCTGCTTGGCTTAAAAGAAAGCCCCAAAAAAAATTTTGTTGAGTTCCATTAACCCATTGCGGCCCAACAGCTTTTTATAGCTTTTTATAGCTTTTTTCAATATTATACTCTAAATTCGAAACGGTTTGACCGATTGACTTCAAATTTTGTATACGTGATTCTCCTTGAGAATTGAGTTGACACTATTAACAGTTTTGAAATTTGTTAACCCATGTCGGGCCGACGGGTGGTCAAAAAAAATTTTGGATCCAAATTTTGTCCGATCTTACGAAATTCTGCTTTACCGTTAAAGAAATCCCCAAAAAAAATTTTTTTGAGTTCCATTAACCCATTGCGGCCCAAAAGCTTTTTATAGGTTTTTTCAATACTTTACTCTAAATTCGAAACGGTTCGACCAATTGACTTCAAATTTTGTATACGTGATGCTCCTTGAGAATTGAGTTGACACTATTAACAGTTTTGGAATTTATTAACCCATGTTGGGCCGACGGGGTGTCAAAAAAAATGTTGGGTCCGAATTTTGTCCGATTTTATGAAATTCTGCTTTGGCTAAAAAGAAAACCCAGAAAAAAATTTTATTGACTTGCATTAACCCATTGGGGCCAACAGCTTTTTATAGGTTTTTTCAATACTTAACTCTAAATTAAAAACGGTTTGACCATTTTCTTTAAATTTTGTATACGTGCTCCCCTGTGAAAATTGAGTTGACACTATTAACAGATATGGAATTTGTTAACCCATGTCGGCCCGACGGTTGGTCAAAATAATTTTGGAAGCTAATATTGTCAAAATTTGCGAAGTACTGCTTTGGCTAAAAAGAAAGCCCCAAAAAAAATTTTGTTGAGTGATTTGGAAGCAAATTACGTCCAATTTTGCGCAATACTGCTTCGCCCAAAGAGAAAGTGTAGTTCCGTTAACCCAGTGGAGCACAGTGGCTTTTAATAGATTTTTGCGTTACTTAACTCTAAATTAACAAGTGATGAAAAAAACCAAGGGTTTTTAAAAAAGCACATTTTCAAAATAATATAGTGTTTCATACTGATTATTTTATCGGAGTATAATGTTGAAGCTTCAATGTTAACGTTTTATTAAGGAAATATATACGTTGGTGACTAAGTTACTACTTACTTATAAAAACCGTATTTTTTTTATTTTTTAAGTCCTAATAGCCCCTCTATGGGGAAGTTTGCCCAATTTTTCAAGGATCTAATCCTCACTACTCCCCTTCCCCCAATTTTTTTAGGTTCAAGAAATTAAATTGGGAATTCTACCAAAATTTGGAATTTTATTTTGAATTTTACTATATAAGCAAAAATGGTTAAAACTGACAGACACTTTCTTCAATTTAAAGAACCACTTTTGAATTTAAGAAAATCTTTTAACATATGTTAAAGTATAATGTAGGACCTTAAAATTTTGTATATCAACAAAAAAAAATTTGAACGGGTATTCAAGTTACAGGTGTTTAAATATAGCAAAATTTCAATTTTCGTGCTCTTATAGCTGCTAAACAGGGGACGTGACAAAAAAATTTTGTTATCTGACTCCTACTAATTTTTGAAGTTCTAACTTCTCCCAAAATTCCAAGACCCTAGCTGGAACTGTTTAGGAGATATGTGGGGCCAAAAATTTTGCAAAAATTGAGTTTTGCATAATGATAAATTTTAGTACCGTATGGCAACCCTGTACATTTAAGTGATATATTTTTGTAAAGCCTAAGAATGCAACTCTCTTCTACCGTTTTTAGATTGAAAATATAGCTAACAGAACTCTTATTATATCAATTTAAATATAGGGCTTTTTTGAAATTTGCGGGGGCTGTAGCTTCGTCACCCTTTAAAATTAAGAAAAACCTTTGACACATGTTGAAATATATTTAAAGAGCTTTCAATTTTGCAAATCACAAAAAAAAAATTTGAACAGGTATTCAAGTTACAGGTGTTTAAAAATAGCAAAATTTAAATTTTCGGGCCCATATAGCTGCAAAACAGGGGACGTGACAAAAAAAATTTGTGAACCGACTTTTATTTATTTCTAAGGATCTAACTACTCCCAAAATTTCAAGACCCTAGCTTGACCCGTATAGAAGATATGTGTAGCCAAAAATTTTGCAAAAATTGAGTTTTGCATAATGGTAAATTTTAGAACCGTATGGCAACCCTGTCATGGCAACCATTTAAAAATTTATAAAGTTTATAAAACCAGCTATCTTTTGCCGTTTTTAGATTGAAAATACACCTAATAGAACTCTTGTTATAACAATTTGAATATAGGGCTTTTCCCAACTTTGGAGGGCTGCAGCTCCGTAACGGGTGGGGCTACTGAAAAAAATTCTTCTACGAAATAATTTTTTTTGTAATACCTACTCGTGGTTAAAATTTCTTTTCTCTATTTCAAACTATGTAAAAGTTTTTGTAAACATACGGACAGACAGACAGACAGACAGACAGACGGACGGACGGACGGACAGAGTGAAACTATATAGGCACATTTTTACAAAATTTTTTGAAAATGTGCTAAAAACGATTTGACCGGTTTACCTCAAATTTTATATGTGTGAAGCTACTTAAAAATGGAGTTGAGTCTGTTAACAGTCGGCCTTGCGATTTTTCAAAAAAAATTTTTGGAAGTAAATTACGTCAAAATTTGGAAAGTAGTTCGTACTGCTTTGAATTACAGAAAATTTCAAAAATTACTAGAATAATCCTAGAAAAATCGTTTTAAAAAGATTGCTTTCACACATTTTAAAATTTACATGTGAATTAAAGTTTACGTGTGAAGTTTTGTGTTAACTTTTTGCAGTAACATCAAATTCAATTAAACCTCCATTGAGAGGCGCAGCAACGCGCACCGGGTATTAGCTAGTCTATATATATAAAAGCGAAAGTTTGTTTGTTTGTTTGTTTGTTTGTATGTAGCGAATAGACTCCTAAACTGCACAGCCGATTTTCATGAAAATTTGTGTATAGAGGTTTTTGGGTACGGAAAGAAATCGTGGCCCAAAAATTTTGCTCTAACGGACCGCCAAGTTGGGGCTGTGGTGCAAGTATTTAAACTTCTTTCTTCTAAAATGAAGACGGTTTGACCGATTGACTTCAAAATTTGTATACGTGATGCTCTTTGAGAAATGAGTTGACACTATTAACAGTTTTGGAATTTGTTAACCCATGCCGGGCCGACGGGTGGTCAAAATAATTTTGGGAGCTAATATTGTCAAAATTTGCGAAGTACAGCTTTGTCCGATTTTACGAAATTCTGCTTTGGCTTAAAAAAAAGACCAAAAAAAAATTGTCTTGAGTTCCATTAACCCATTGCGGCCGAACAGCTTTTTATAGGTTTTTTCAATACTTTACTCTAAATTCGAAACGGTTTGACCAATTGACTTCAAATTTTGTATACGTGATGCTCCTTGAGAATTTAGTTGACACTATTAACAGTTTTGGAATTTATTAACCCATGTCGGGCCGACGGGTGGTCAATAAAAATTTTGGGTCTACATTTTGTCCGATTTTACGAAATTCTGCTTTAGCTAAAAAGAAAACCCCAAAAAAAAATTTGATGAGTTCCTTTAACCCATTGCAGCCCAACAACTTTTTATAGGTTTTTTCAATACTTTACTCTAAATTCGAAACGGTTTGACTACTTGACTTCAAATTTTGTATACGTGATGCTCCTTGAGAATTGAGTTGACACTATTAACAGTTTTGGAATTTGTTAACTCTTGTCGGGCCGATAGTTGATCAAAAAAAATTTTGGGTTCAAATTTTGTCCTATTTTATAAAATTGTGCTTTGGCTAAAAAGAATGACCCAAAAAAAATTTTGTTGAGTTGCATTAACTCGTAGTTATGCGGTTTTTTCAATACATAACTCTAAATTAGAAACGGTTTGACCGATTTTCTTCAAATTTTGTATACGTGATGCTCCTTGAGAATTGAGTTGACACTATTAACAGATTTGGAATTTGTTAACCCATGTCGGCCCGACGGTTGGTCAAAATAATTTTGGAAGCTAATATTGTCAAAATTTGCGAAGTACTGCTTTGGCTAAAAATAAAGACCCAAAAAAAATTTTGTTGAGTTTCATTAACCCATTGCGGCACAAAAGCTTTTTATAAATTTTTTGGTTACTTTACTCTAAATTAGAAACGGTTTAACCGATTTTCTTCAAATTTTGTATATGAGTTCCGTTTTGAGAATGAAGTTAACTCTCTTAACAGACTTGCAATTGGTTAACCCATGCCGGCCCGACGATTGGAAAAAAAAAAGATTTGGAAGCTAAAATTTTGGAAAGTAATTTGTACCGCTTTGAATTACAGAAAGTTTCAAAAATTACTAGAATAATCCTAGAAAAATCGTTTTAAAAAGATTGCTTCCATACATTTTAAAATTTACATGTGTAAACCGTGTGTAATTCTTGTGTTAACTTTTAGCAGTAACATCAACTTCAATTAAATCTCAATTGAGAGGCGCAGAAACGCGCACCGGGTATTAGGTAGTATAAATATAAAAGCTTATATAATTTCATGGTTTTTAATGTTAGTTAAAACAATTAATGCTTTCATTAGCGTGTTGTCACAAAATTTAATAATCAAAATATGCAATAAATGTATTTCTAAAATACAATTATAAATTTTGAACAGTTTCATATAATTAATTTTAATACAAAAATAAATTTTACAACTTAAGTATCGTACACAATTTCTTAATTATATATTACCTATGGTAATAATTCTATAAAGTGTTTTAATAGGAACTAAAAAATCATTAATAATAAAGTGTTAAATAGGAACAGAAATAGGAAATAGTATATATATCAAATTTGATTTTTTCATCTTTATTAATTTCGAATATATTATGCTTTAAGGTCTTGGAAGTAGTGGGGGTATATACATTTCATCAAAATAGCGTAATTAGTTTCTGAGTTTTGGTGTTTTTAAGATATACGTTTGTTAGCTTTTGAAATTTTCAAAGGTTCCAGAACCCGAAAACATGGTGCGATTTCACCCATATGAAGTCACAGCCATACTTTCAATACTAATTAAACCATGTACACAATTGGAACATTCTATATTAATTTTAAGTTACTGTTTTTATTAATTTCGATGATAAGCCTTTCAACCTTTAGAGGTCTAAGAGAGTTACCTGAACCAACACTCCAATTGATCATACATTAAGGGAACACGAAGGAAATAGTAAAGAACAGCCTTGTGCCAAATTTGAAGCTTCTACATTTTCTACATCGTAATTATGCTTGTTTGGCCTAAATTCTATCAAAAACTTCTATGATCCGAACCCATGGTCCGAACTCTTTCGTACGCAGTCCCAGCCATAGTCTCATTACGGTTAACCTACATCATAAAATTCATGATTGTAACGCCATTAGTTGTTGAGTTATCCTTATTTTTTTTATATGTTCCTTGGCCTTTAGAACAATTAAAACGTCCAGAATCCGAACCCATGGGCCGATTTCGCCTATATGCAATTCCCGCCGTACTTTAAGTCCTAGTAACCTACAGTTAAAATTTCATCAAGACAAGACAGCTACATTAGTTTTTGAGTTCTCATGCCTACGGACGGACAAACGGACATGGCTATATCGACTCAGGAGGTCACGCTCATCACAAATATATATACTTTTCCACATCTAGCTCGCTTCCTTTAGGTGGTTACAAACACCATACCAAAGTTAATATGCCCTTTTCCTATTTCATAGATGGGTATAAAAACAGTGAATACGAAATTTAGTTCTAAATAAATTAATCTAATATTAAAAAGTCATAAAATATCACACACTTTCATTTCAATTTGAATCGAAATAAACTGCAAATGACAATAAAGAACATATTTAATTTTTTTATGGCTATATAGACTAAAGAACATTTTATTTAAACTTCATAAATAAATAAAATTATTTTACAAAAATTTATATATGAACTAATTAAAAACACTTCAAATTTTAAAAATAATAATAATAAAATACAAATATTTTATTTCACTAGAACTTTAAGTTAATACTATCAAATAAACTTTAAATATTAAAATTAGTTACTATTAAATCTCATTATTAAAAATTAGAATATTAACACTAAAAAAAAAATTTGTTATTCAAAAGAAAATGAATAGTAATACAGTTTTAAGTTGCTGAAAGAAAAAAAAAACAAAATAATACTTATATGGAAAAAAACACCTGGTTTTCCTTACAATTCTAATATATATGAACCATTTTTCTCTAAATTATATTGTATTTTTTAGAACATTTTCAAAACATTTTATAAAATTTGCCTATACAACTTCAATCTGTCCGTCCGTCTGTCCGTCTGTTTGTTTCAGAAATAAGTAGATGTCGGTTAACAAAATTTTTTTCTCAAGCCCCATGTTTAGTAGCTATAAGGGCTCGAAATTGAAAATTTGCTATTTTTAAACACCTGTAACTCTGAATACCTCTTTAAATATTTTTTCCCTCTTATATGAAATTTAAAGGTCCAACATTATATCATGTTAAAAAATTTACGTAAATTTAAAAGAGGTTCTTCACAATTCACAATTTAATTTCTCGAACCTACAAAAAGTTTTTGAAAGGGGAGTAGTGAGAATTATATCCTCGAGAAATTTGGCAACCTTCTCCATAGAGGGGCTACTAGGGCTTAAAAATTAAAAATTTTCTGTTTTTATAAGTAAGCAGTAACTTAGTCACCAACGAGTATATTTCCTAAATTAAACGTTAATATTGAAGCTTCAAATTATATTCCGATAAAATACTTAGTATCAAACACTATATTATTTTGAAAATGTGTTTTTTTAAAAACCCTTGGTTTTTTTCATCACTTGTTTTATTTAAAAATAGTTTCATTAAATCCTATTTTAATTATAACAAACAAACATACAAAATTGTTTTCTTTATTTTAACTGTTTTAATATATTAAACAAAATTTGTTAAATAATAAATGCGAAGGCACAATTAGAGGTAGGTGCCGTGAAATAACACCATACGATAACGCCATATGGCTTTATTTCCTTTTTTAAAATTGTAATTTCATTTGTGAAAATAACAGCAATTTAATTTTCCGAACAAAAATAACTATAAATAAAAATACCAAAAACAATAAAAATTCTAAAAAACCTCTTTTAAAATTCAATTAATAGGTATAAATATTCTGGAAAAAGCGGCAATCCTGATTTTGAATCCTACTCCAAAAACCCTCCTAATTGAGAATCTGACATATACACACATACAGATCTCATATATCACGTATATTAATTATTCTGTAAAAGGCGTATTCCCCTGCTTTTGAATCTAACTCTAAAATCCCTCCTAATTTGCAATTTCTTTTAAACATATAATAATATTTAATCGGCTTATTTTTTTCACATACAAATATACACATCCCTTTTCAGGGGAAACTATTAGACCAATTTTAATGAAACAAAAATCAAAAGAAATCCTTTTTTTCGTTTCATATTACAATGACATTCTTTTTTAGAATATTGCGTTTTTTCAGGTAAAAAGCCGTCTTAAATTTAACGTAAATTTGAATTTAACGGTCACGCGGTTCAAAGTCGTGGCTTATGACTCTAACATTATGCGCCGACTTTCTGTGTAAATGTAATTAAATTTTGGTTGTAACTCACAGGTCAATCAAACTATTTAAGGCGCCGACTTATATCTCCTTTTTTTTTGTTTAATTTAAAATGTTGAATGAACAAGGAGATTGAAATCTTTTTAAATATTTTTTTTTGTTTTTCTTTTCTTTTTTTTTCATATTAAAAAGTGAACGAGAAATAAGAATTAAAATTCTGGTGAAAAAAAATAAGTTCTGTTCGAAATGAAAGCAATACATTTTGTTTATACAGTAGTTTTCATTTATAACGAACTCGGTTTTACCAATATTATGTTGACAGCGTCAGATATTGACAGATAATGGTTTAGTTTTTAGCATTTGTTTTGTTATGTATTTATTAGAGTAACGTAACATAAAAATATGCTTCATTTGATGTACCTATCAATATTAGATATAATAAACGTTACACTTTTTGTCAAAGAATTAAATTTTACCTAAAAATGTAAGTTTTTTATTACATCGATATTTCTTTTATTTACACT
Source organism: Dolichopus griseipennis (assembly GCA_963082915.1). NCBI lineage: Eukaryota > Metazoa > Arthropoda > Insecta > Diptera > Dolichopodidae > Dolichopus > Dolichopus griseipennis. Next base: position 258,945,238 of record OY720441.1, on the reverse strand, counting down.
TATTATATCTAATTATGTTGCTTGGTGATTAATTTAGTGTTCTTTATTTAGTTCTGAATATAAAAAAAACATAATAACGCATGAAAAATACAAAAAAAAAATTTCATTAAAAGAAAAAGCACGGCTTAAGGCTGACACATCAAATAAAATTCTAGCAAATGAGTTCGAAGTGTCCATTCAAAAATTAGTACATTCTACAACGTTCAAGTCTTATACTAATTTTTCAAAATTCACAGCATTCTTTTAAAACGACATTCGTTTATTACGACGAATATTTTCCGTCCTATCATGGTCGTTATAACTGAAAAGTATTGTTTTTGTTTGCTAAAAAAAATTTTTTGTAAATCGTATATTGTTGTTGCTTTTTGTTAAATTTTTGTAAAATAAAAAACCGACGTCTGAAATATATTCTGTAGTTACCATTACGTTTGAGAGCAATGATATTAAAAAATATTTGGTTTGCAAAAAATTGAAAAAAAAAAAATTAAACAAATTTTTTAAAAAAATTATTTGTAATTTAAATGATTTGTTACTTAGGACCTAACCAAAATCAACTCGTACGGTGTATGATTTCTGGAAATTTCTAGAAAACTTTTAAATAAATAGTTAGGTACATGAATTTACATGTGAGCAAACGAAATACGCGACGTACTGGTACCTCGGATTTAAAAATAGCGAAAAATAAAAGTAGAAAATTTAAATAATATTTTTGTAAAATATTTATTTATTAAAAAATACCTATAATATGTTTGCAGAAACACAAAAAAAAATTATATATCTGAAGAAAACATAGGGATCAACCAAAATCAACGCGTACGGCGTACAATTTCTGTCAAAAATTTTGAATTAAGATATTAGGAATGTAAATAAATTTTCATGAAAGCATACGCGACGTACTGTACCCCGGAGTTTTAAAATTCAAAAATTCACAAAGCGTATAATAATATTGTAATTGTTTTTTCTTATGTTGCTACGATTAAATTAAAACAAAAAAAATATTTTAAAATAATAGTTTTTTTTAAATAATTTTGTTTAAAACATACATTTTATTCAAAATAATTGAACGTAGGTACCTATAATATGTTTGCAAAACTAAAAATCTTTCTTAAAAACAATGATTTGTACTTTAGGTACTAACCTAAATAAAAGCGTATGGCGAATAATTTCTGTCAAAAATTTAGAAATAAGTAGGTACCATAAAGAAATCATATACATAGAAAATTCATCTAGAACAAAAAATTTCGTATTTGGTATATTTCGTAAAAAGATACATAGTAAAATCAAATTGAGATTATTTCTTTGCTTTATTTTTATTATTCTTTTTATTTTGTTTGTATGTCAATCGATTTATGTACAATTGTTTATATTTCCTTATCAAGTTTGACGATTTCTTTTTAAAACATTTTATTTAATATTTTTTTTGTTGTTTTTTTTTATTTGTATGTTAATCGATGTATTTAATATGTATGTACATTTGTGTATTTCGTATATGGGTGATAATCAAAAAATTTATATATTTATATGTCAAAAAATGAACAAGTCGCTAAAATCTTTAAAAATAAATAAAATTAATTTATTTTATAATTAGTAAGTTTTTTATGCATGTCTAAAAGTGGAGCGTAATAGTTTTCTTATTTTTTTGCCTTTTTTAATTTTTTTAGAAAACAGGGGAATGATTTGTTGACAGGGGAATGGTTGTTTTTAACTGTGTACGGAATGAAAAATAAAACAAATTTATTTTTTATTTATTGAAAATAGAAAATTATATTATTTTATTGTTCAAAAATATCCAGTTGACAATTAAATTTATAAAAAGCACAAATGATATACGAAGTATCAGGCTCAACAAGTTTTAAAATTTGTTTAGTTTTACCAATTGACTTGAAGAAAGTCACTAAAACTTCATTATTGTCTACTTCACTTTTTGTAATTCCAGCATAGTAATACGATTTATTATTGTTACCTATAATTTTAATTAGCAGGTAATCATTAATTTTTACACTAAATTTATTGTTGTTATTGTTTGATAAGAAAGACGAGGTCGAAGATGAGGAGGAAGTTGATGATGGAGATGTTGTTGAAGATGATGAGGAAGTTGACGATTAAGTAATTTTGGAAGATGTTGACGGCATGTTAGATACGTCAGAGTAATTTAGTGTACCTAAATAAAAGTGTTTGCAGTTACGTATGAATTCAAAACAACTTACGAGTTCTGAATTCTAAACCTAAACTTTCTGTAGTACCCACTACTTGCTGGACTTTCAAAGTGTCTTTAAATACTTGAATATTTTGATTATTAGTGAATAATTTGGAAAACTCTTCAATTTTATTATCATTTTACATTATATATGAATTTTACATTAGGACAACTGCCCTTAAGTGCTGGTAAAAGTATTTGTAGACTGTTTACATCCTTGCCTAAAATAAATAAATGTTAAATTATAGGAAGCAAAATAATGTAAGCTAAATAATAATTCTAATAACGAAATCATTACCTTTAGCTACTAGTCTATCTGCTGTTCTTTTGCAAATACCGCCCACTCCATCTGGAGCACCTTTGCCATGTCCAGCTTCCAGATAATTCCACGAAAAGTTTTTTAAATGAATTGCCAAAAAATAGAAAATGTTTTTATTTCGATATTGCATAGCAGGGCTATCGCTAATAAAGTGTAGTGTAGTAATATTTTGTTCATCCATGTCTTTTAAAATTATGTCTAAATGAGCCCAAATAGCAGAAACCCCATGTTGGAGGTTTTCTGATAGGGTACAATAACATTGCTTAATGGTATTCTCTGCAACCTTCGTACACGTTACAACAGTGTGTAACGTAATCATCTTTCTAGCACCTCCGATCCGAAATGAAACGCTTGTGGTTCTTCAGAATACTTTAAAGTGTAGTTTTCACTGAAGTCCATCCATATGAACAACAGCTTCGTTAGATTTTAAATTCTTTTTTAGTATATCAAGACTATTATATTGATTCTTAATAATAGCTAAATGATTTAAAAAATTATTAAAAAAAAGAAAATTAAGTTCAAAAGTGTTTTTAATATATTCAAGGGAACAATCTAGTTTTACTTTTTCAAATTTTGAAACTGATTTTTGTACGTTTGTATTTTTTCAGTGTAAGTACCTTTCACGTTCATCCACTTATAAAGATGTGCGACGGCTTTAGGATCAAAAACTTCGTATTGTATGGAGTTATTTTTACAAATATTACATAGACTCAGCAAACATTGAACATTGTTTCCACAACAAAACAGGTTTACTATATCCTCGGTTTTCTTAACAGAAATTACCTTATTTTCATATAAGGATGACACAAGAAAATCAAAATTAGCGTGTTTTACACATTTACATGTCTCTCTGTCAAAAACTTTCATATATTTTATCCAAAACGGACTACGTTTACAGAATTTAGTGTAAGAAATTTTTTATTTCCCGATATCTTTCTTTAAAAATTTTAAACAAATTTAAAATTGTATTGCATAAAAATCGTTTTTGCTGGAGAATTTTTCCTTTTCTTACGAAATCCCTTTTTGCAGGACATAAACGGCTATGCATGTCTTCCTCTAAAAAGTTAGTTATAATATTTGTTATATCATCGGTTCTCTGACTTTTATTATGAATTGATTGATAAATAGCAGCGTGTGGAAGAATTGCTTTGCATATTTTTTGAGTCGGTATTTTTTAATTATTTTGTTAATGACTAGATTCTTTACCATCTATTTCTGTTTATGTGAGTTTGAACTTCTGTATGTGTCTCTTATTTGTCTAGAAAGGGCAGTTGAAAATAAAAGTTGTTTTTCAATAGTATTAATATTTTGATTTTTTAACATGTCGTCAACTGTACTATTAGGACTCTTTTCGGCACTTTTCTCATTTTTTTTATCTTTTAATCTCTGAATTCGTTTTGAAAGTTTCTGATTTCTTTTTTTTAAATTACTGATAATTTTATCTTTTCGTTTCAATTCTATATATTTTTGTTTCCTAATAGTTGCAATTAATTTTTCTTTTATACGTTTCAACTTATCATCATTCGTTTTGTTGTTATTCTGTACCACATTTTCCTGTTTATTTTCCCGATATTTTTTTTGAACTTTTTCTCCATTCTTTTCTTTTAATCCGCTTCTCCCTATTAGACATTTCACTGACAAGTTTTACCTAAAAAACAATAAAAATTTACGTTTACTACCATCATTTTTTATCTCTAATTCGGGCTTAGCATATACTTTTCTTTGTTCCTTTTTTTTCAAATATTTTTTCTTTTCCTTTTCCTGCTGAATTCTCCATTTTTCCGGATCTAATTTAATTTTTTGGTATCTTGCTTTCTCTAGATCTCTTTTTTTTTTTAATAATTCTTCTTTATTTGATCGCGGCATGTCTTTAAAGCGCAAAATATTCTACATATAAACTTGATTGTAAGAATGAAATCTACACCATTCCCCTGGTCATGTTGAAGCAGGGGAATGATATACAGGGGAATGGTGTTCCAGCGGAATTTTAATAATATTTTTAAATAAAAGTCATAATATGGCGTACTTTACTTTTGGGCGATTGTACAAAATTTCATTATGAATTACATTTGAAAACATTTAAAATGTTTTCTTATTAAAATAAAAAATTAAAACTTACCAGGGGGGAATGATTAATTTTCCGTTCCAAATAAAAATATTTTTTTTATAAACACCTCGAGCACTTGATACACGCACCAAGAGAAGTGAATATGCACTGACCGTAAAAATGACATTTTTTTGTACTGTAGGTATAGATATGTTTTTGTTTTTTTTTCTCTTTTTTCATTTTTACATAGATTTTAAGTAAAAACGGAACAGGCACAGGGTAATGTTGTTTGTTTGAGAGACATAAGGAAATTATGAATTTTTCTAAAAAAAAAAATAAGAGAAAGAGAAACACAAGATAGATAATGAAAGATAATTCATATTCTCATTTAATTAATGACATGTCTATAAAAAAATTTTATAGACATGTCAAATTTTGTTTTAAAGACATGCCAGGGGATTGATAATTTACACGTTTAAAGGCAAACTAGTATCGCCCTGTGCTCGAGATTCGAGCTATTTTTGCATTTAAATTTACATACAAAATTAGTTTTTTGAAATTTATAATAGACTAATTTAACACGAAAAATTATATTTTTTTTCCTATACGTAATAAAATATATTGCAACAATGTTGTCAACAATTCTTGCTCTTGAAATTTGCTAAAAAAAAATTTATAATTTTTTCAGTTATAAAAACGTTGTTGTATTTTTGAATTTTATTCCTATAGCTAGAGTCGCTTTAAAGAGAGTATAAATAATGTGGTACAGTTATTACACAAAAAAAAGCGATTTAAATTCTTAATATAAATATTGTTCTAATATACAATGTTCTGAGAATTTGATCATATTTCTACACATATACATATATTTACTGAAGTCAAGTAGCCAAAATTGGAGTTAATGCTGTCCGTCATATCATATAGAAAACTAAACATTTAGTACGATTTGAATTTTTTTGTATCCGTTCCGTATGTATTCTGTTTCCTAATTAAAAATTGATGAATACATGCTTCAGTTCCTTCAAAGGCATTTTTTAAATCGTGTTTTTTTTTTAGCTCTGAGCGCTCAGAGCGTGTGATTCATTTTTTTTCTTAAAGACATTTTGACGTTTGTTTAAGTTTGACGTTTGTAAAATAAAAATCAAAATGTTTTAATTTAATTTAATTTTTCGTGTTTTTTTATTAAATGTGAATGCTCTGAGTGTACTCTGTTCATGCTCTGTTCATTAGAACGTTCTTATATTGTTTAGAGCGTGCTCAGATCTCTGCTGTGATTTAAAAAAAAAAACTTATATATATTTATTATATAATATTATAATATATATAATAACCTTATATAATATTCGTTCGTTATGTCAAAGTAAAACTAAAAAAAGTTTTTATCATGAAAAAACATTATTCGATGTTTAAAATGTAAAATAAAATTTTCAATTATCGGGGCTTAACCTTAATCAAAACATACAAGGTACAATTTAAAAATAAACATTTAAAAATATAAGAAAAACCGAAAAATTTTCTTTTGATTTGTGATTTATAATATTTTATCTTGCTATTAGTCGTTTTATCTGTAATGTAGTTTTTATTTTTGGAATATACCTTAATTCTTTTATATTTTGGGCTATTTTTTGCTATATTTCTATGCTGTACAATATTCTTTGTGAGGTTCGGGTTTTGGTCTTTGTGTGTATTTAATTTTTTTATTCGTAGATATTTTTCTTTTTCAAGTTTATCTTTAAGGTTTTCTATGTCCGTTTTATTTAGGTTTTTCTCTATTGGTCTGAAGTTTGTTGTAGTGTGAATTGAATTATTGTAAGAAGTTATGATTTTAAATATTTTGTCATCTAATTCCTTTATGTTTCCTTCAGTATTAATTATTCTCATATGCTCATTTAATGTTCCATGTAATCTCTCTACATCACTGTTACCTGTTTTATGTGAAGCTGCAGTTTAATGAAAAATAATGGAATTTTCTTTCAGAAATAATTCAACAGTGTTATGAATTATGCACCTCTCTCCGTCCGAAATAAGTTTTTTCATTTTGCCTAAGAATCGTATCCTTTCTTTTATAGCCTCAAGAATAGATACCCATGTTCTATCGTTTAATTTATGTATGGAAGCTTATTTTGAGAAATTGTCTATGGTAGTTAGATATGGTTTGTTTCTCTCCGGAAACCGTATATCCATATGTACAATGTCATTAATATTACGGAGTGTTTCCGTTAACTTAAATTGAATTTTGGCGGGAGATCTATCATGTTTAGCGATATTGCAAATTTCGCAATTATTTATGATTCTACTTATTTCTACTGCTAAGTTGGGATAGTAGTATTTTTCTTTTATTTCTTTAAAAACTTCGTTAATGCCCTTATGATTATTTCGCGTATGTTCTTCTTTTATAATGGTGAGTATTTCATTTCTATCTGTAATATCTATTAGTTTATTTGAGGATTTTAAAATAGTTAGGTTTTTATTGCTTGAAAAATATTTTTGATATAGGTCTTGAAATTTTAAAAACAGGTTTAGATTATTGCAATATATGCACATTAAGCCTTTATCTATTATGACTCGCTTCATTAGATTCAAAAGATTACTACGACAGGAGACGGATATTGTATTCTGACATTTTTTATGAATAATTTTTAAAGAACATTTTTCTTTTTGCGATTCTTTTAAATAGATTTGATTCTTATAAAGGTTTATGGGTTTCTCAGTAATGTAAATAAGGTCGGATGGGTCTTCGTTTGCACTATGAATTGTAGCGTTAGTTGTCATAATTTCAGAATTGTTGCAACTTTCGTTACTAAAAATTTGAGATTGTTTTAATTTTGTGCTTGTGCTATTGACAGCTAATACATTTAGATTCTCCTCTAAATAAAATATTGGTGGTTCTTCGTTTTCTAGTTTTTCATCAATCTTTATACGCGATAAACCGTCTGCAACGTAATTTTGTCTTCCTTTTACATATTCGATATCAAAATCGAATTCGTTTAAACGGATTTTCCACCGTTTCAACTTACAATTTGGTTCTTTTAGTCTGTTGAGCCAAATAAGTGGCCTATGGTCAGTTTTAATTTTGAATTTACGTCCGAACAGATAGAGAGAAAAGGAATATTTTTTTCTTTACATAAAAATAAAATTTTAATATATAACATAAACAATTTTGAACATATATACTGTACGTATAATATAATAAATAGATTCAATTATATTTCTTGTTTTATTTGAATTTAACAATTTTAATTTGTTTTTTTTTTCTTTTATTATTATTAATTTTAATTTATTCATATAAAACGGTTTTTGAACAAAATAAATTAATTTCAAAAGTGTATGTAAAATCTAAAAATTGTATTAGAAAATATCAAATACAACTATATATAAAAAACAATAAAATTTTATTTATTCATTTATTAATTTTCAATTAAATAGGCATTTTCAATTAATAAATGAACAAATAACGAATTAAGTATATTTAAATAAGTATTTTATATACTATTATGTATAAAATATATCTATACACCTTGTTTTCCGTCTATTTTATTCTATTGTTTTCTAAAGTTTATACATTCTGAGTTAGTTTAAATTACATACATATATACATACGTATATATATAGAATTTTATATCGAAATTTATTTTTATACCCTACACCTATAGAATAGGTAAAGGGGTATATTAACTTTGGTATGGTGTTTGTAACCACCTAAAGGAAGCGAGCTAGATATGGAAAAGTATATATATTTGTGATCAGCGTGACCGCCTTAGTCGATATAGCCATGTCCGTCCGTAGGCACGATAACTCAAAAAATAATAGAGCTATCTTGATGAAATTTTAACTGGAGGTTAATAGGACTGAAAGTACGGCGGGGATTGCACATGGGCGAAATCGGCCCATTCGTTCGGATTCTGGACCTTTTAATCGATCGAAGGGCTAACGATCATATATAAAAAATCACTATAACTCAACAACTAATGATGCTTTCTTCATCAAATTTGTGCTGTAGGTTACTAGTAATGAAACTACTTCGGGGATTGCGTAAGTTCGGAATTGGACCAAGGGTTCGGAACCTAGAACTTTTTGATCGAATTTAGGCCAAACGAGCATAATTCCGAAACCAAAGAAGATAGAACCTCCAAAGTTTTTATCAGGGTGTCCCTTCCTATTTTCCTAATGTCTTTGAAATTTGGCCCCCATTGGAGTAGTGGGTCGGGGACCAGCCACACATTTCCGAAGACCTTAAAGCATATCTATAAAATTAATAAAGATAACAACTTAAAAAAATGTAGAAGCTTCAAATTTGGCACAAGGGTGTTCTTTACTATCCCTTGCGTGTCCCCCTAATGTGGGATCAATTGAAGTGGTGGTCCAGTATCCCTTTTAGACCGTATTAAGTATTAAGAGCTTATAATCGAAATTATTAAAAATAGTAACTTAAAATTAAGATAGAACGTTCAAAATGTGTACAAGGGTTAACTAGAGCTTAAAGTTAAACGTGGACTGCATAAGCGCGAAATCAGCCCAAGTGTTCGGATTCTGGACCTTTTAATCGGTTTCAGGGCTAACGAACATATATAAATAATCACGATAACTCAACAACTAATGACGCTATCTTCATGAAATTTGTGCTGTAGGTTATTGATAAAGAAACTACGGCGGCGATTGCGTACGGTGAGGATTGGACAATGGATTCGGAACTTAGAACTTTTGGATCGAATTTAGGCCAAACTAGCATAATTCCGAAACCAATGAAGATAGAACCTCCAAATTTGGTTTCAGGGTGTCGCTTTCGATTTCCTTAGTGTCCTTGAAATTTGAGCCCAATTGGAGTACTGGGTGTGGACCAGCCACTCAGTTCCAAGGACCTTAAAGCATATTTTCGAAATTAATAAAGATAGTAACTTGAAACAAATGTAGAAGCTTCAAATTTGGCACATGGCTGTTCTTTACTATTTCCTACGTGTCCCTCTAATTTTGTACCTTTCTTAGACCCCCCAATGTGTAAAAGTTTATCATCGAAATTAATAAAACTAGTAACTTAAAATTAAGATAGAACGTTCCAATTGTGTACAAGGGTTAACTAGTATTTAAAGTATGACGGGGACTGCATATGGGCGAAATCGTACCATGGTTTCGGGTTCTGCAACCTTTGAAAAGTTCAAGGGCTAACAAACATATATCTTAAAAACACCATAACTCAAAAAATAATGCCGCTTTTTTGATGAAATTTAAACTTTAGGTTACTAGTAATGAAAGTACCATTGGAATTGGTTCTGGTAGATATTGGTCAATAAATTCGGATTCTAGAAGCTTTTAATCGATTTGAGGCCGAACGAGTACAATTTCGAAGCCAAAAAATAGAAATCATATCATATGTGTTCCCGAAATTTAGACTTAATTGTAGTGGTTCAGCTTTCTTCAAAGGAACTTGCTGCATTTATGTAAAATTTATTTTTATATTTAAATCAATTGTATGAAAAGGTGTAAATTAGTAATTGTATTTTAGAAATAAATTTATTGCATATTTTGCGTATAAGCTTTTCTATTAGGTATATTAACTAGCCATTTAAAATAATTGCAATTTTGAAAAATTTGGGTTATTATATATATTATGCTTTGATCAGATTTTTATCAAAAAATGTAATAACTAGAATTTTTTAATTTTGTAATTGAAGTGGAATAAATATATTTTCAATTATAACAAGTTTTTTTGTTTTTTAATATGTTTAAATAAATAAATTAGTAAGAATTTGTAATATTTTTTAAGAGATAGTGTAATTAGAAAATGTTTTTAGTATTATAAAGTTAATTTGGTTAGCTACGTCTTACAATCAAATTAATAACAGCTTTTATGGCGTTAAAATGACTTATGGATATGTCATTAAATTTGAACCAAATAGGTGTCGGGTATTTCTAAGTCGGTTGCACCGACTGATTTTTTCTTTACTTGTTTTATTTTATTTAAATTCAATATTTAAATTAAATTTATTATGAGTTGCTTGTGTTTTATTTGAATTTATGGTTTTTTTCCTAATATTTGAGTTACATTTAGGACATATATTTTAATTTGAAACTAAAGAAATTCAATGTTATCAGAGTAGCATTGTGAACTTAAATTTATAATGACTGGATTAAAAAAAATTTATTAATTTAAATTTTTTTTATGTTCTTAATTACAATTATTAATTATTAATTTACCAATTTAAATTTAAATTAAAAATTATTTACCTATATTAGGGTTTTAGATTTTAGCACAGAGAAATATCTTTGTTTTATTTTGTTTCTTCTTAAACTTAAATTATTAATTATATATTATTAATTAATGTTTTAAAAGTAAATTTTTGATCAATTTTTATTTAATTCTATATTTATTTTTTTGTGTTATATTTAAAGAATATTTAAAATAAAACGCATTTCATTTTTAAAATAAAAAAAAATATCATTTTAGATATTATTCAATGATACATTTAAGTTTAATTATAAATTTAATATTACATCATTGCTTGTAGATTTAATTTTCTATAATTAAATAAAGTGTGTTTTTTTTTTTTTTGTTTTTATATTTTGTAAAATTGAAAAGCGTAAATTTGTTTTTATGATTTAATTTTATATTTAAAATTTTGCAAAATGTTTTCAAACAAATTTTAAATTTTTTTTTTATACCCTACACCTATAGAATAGGTAAAGGGGTATATTAACTTTGGTATGGTGTTTGTAACCACCTAAAGGAAGCGAGCTAGATATGGTAAAGTATATATATTTGTGATCAGCGTGATCGCCTTAGTCGATATAGCCATGTCCGTCCGTCCGTAGGCACGATAACTCAAAAAATAATGGAGCTATCTTGATGAAATTTTAACTGTAGGTTACTAGGACTGAAAGTACGGCGGGGATTGCATATGGGCGAAATCGGCCCATGGGTTCGGATTCTGGACCTTTTAATCGGTTTCAGGGCTAACGAACAAATATAAAAAATCACGATAACTCAACAACTAATGACGCTATCTTCATCAAATTAGTGCTGTAGGTTACTAGTAATGAGAATACTTCGGGAATTGCGTAAGGTCGGGATTGGACCATGGGTTCGGAACCTAGAACTTTTTGATCGAATTTAGGCCAAACGAGCATAATTCCGAAACCAATGAAGATAAAACCTCCAAATTTGGTATCAGGGTGTCCCTTCCTATTTCCTAAGTGTCTTGTGAATTTGGGTCCCATTGGAGTAGTGGGTCGGGGACCAGCCACACATTTCCGAAGACCTTAAAGCATATCTTTAAAATTAATAAAGATAACAACTTGAAAAAATGTAGAAGCTTCCAATTTGCCACAAGGGTGTTCTTTACTATCTCTTGCGTGTTCCCCTAATTTGGGATCAATTGGAGTGGTGGTTCTGTACCCCTCTCAGACCTCCCAAGTTTTAAAGGCTTATAATCGAAATTACTAAAAATAGTTACTAAAAATTAGGATAGACCGTTCAAATTATGTACAAGGGTTAACAAGTACTATAAGTACAGCGCGGACTATATAAGGGCGAAATCAGCCTAACGGTTCGGATTCCGGACCTTTTAATCGATGTCAGGGCTAAGGAACATATATAAAAAATCACGATAACTCAACAACTAATGAGGCTATCTACCGAAACCAATGAAGATAGAACCTCCAAATTTGGTATCAGGGTGTCCCTTCCTATTTCGTAAATGTCTTTGAAATTTGGGCCCCATTGGAGTAGTGGATCGAAGACCAGCCACTCAGTTCTTTAGGCCCTTAAAGCATATTTTCGAAATTAATAAAGATAGTTACTTGAAACTAATGTAGAAACTTCCAATTTGCCACAAGGGTGTTCTTTACTATTTCTTGCGTGCCCCCCTAGTTTGGGATCAATTGGAGTGGTGGTTCAGTGTAAAAGCTTATCATCGAAATTATTAAAACTATTAACTTAAAATTAAGCTAGAACGTTCCAATTGTGTACAAGGGTTAACTTGTATTGAAAGTATGACGGGACTGCATATGGGCGAAATCTTACCATGGTTTCGGGTTCTGGAACCCTTGAAAAGTTCAAGGACTAGCAAACATATATCTTAAAAACACCATAACTCAAAAAATAATGCCGGTATTTTGATGAAATTTAACACTAGGTTACTAATAATGAAAGTACCATGGGAATTGGTTCTGGTCGAGTTTAATTTCGAAGCCAAAGAATATATTTCCTATTTCCTATGTGTCCCCGAAATTTAGACTTAATTGTAGTGGTTCAGTTATTTTCAAAGGTACTTGCTGCATTTATGTAAAATTTATTTTTATATTTAAATGAATTATATGAAAAGGTGTAAATTTGTAATTGTATTTTAGAAATACATTTAATGCATATTTTGCGTTTATAAGTTTTTCTATTAGGTATATAAACTAACCATTTAAAATAATTGCAATTTTTAAAAATTTGGATTATTAAATATATTATGCTTTGATTATCTTTTTATCACAAAATTTAATAATTAGAATTTTTTCATTTTGTAATTGAATTGGAATAAATATATTTTCATTTATTTCAAGTTAGTTTGTTTTTTAATATTTTTAAATAGATAAATTAGCAAGAATTTGTAATATTTTTTAATAGATAGTGTAATTAGAAAATGTTTTTAGTATTATAAAGTTAATTTGGTTAGCTATGTCTTACGATCAAATTATTAACAGCTTTTATGGTGTTAAAATGACTTATGGATATGTCCTTAAATTTGAACCAAATAGGTGTAGGGTATTTCTAAGTCGGTTGCACCGACTGACTGTTGCTTTACTTGTTTAATATAAAAAATGACAAATATATGAAATTTCTAACACTACATGATTTTTATACTCTACACCTATAGAATAGGTAAAGGGGTATATTAACTTTGGTATGGTGTTTGTAACCACCTAAAGGAAGCGAGCTAGATATGGAAAAGTATATATATTTGTGATCAGCGTGACCGCCTTAGTCGATATAGCCATGTCCGTCCGTAGGCACGATAACTCAAAAAATAATGGAGCTATCTTGATGCAATTTGAACTGTAGGTTACTAGGACTGAAAGTACGGCGAGGATTGCATATGAGCGAAATCGGCCCATGGGTTCGGATTCTGGACCTTTTAATCGGTTTCAGGGCTAACGAACAAATATAAAAAATCACGATAACTCAACAACTAATGACGCTATCTTCATCAAATTTGTGCTGTAGGTTACTAGTAATGAAACTACTTCGGGAATTGCGTAAGGTCGGAATTGGACCATGGGTTCGGAACCTAGAACTTTTTGATCGAATTTAGGCCAAACTAGCATAATTCCGAAACCAATGAAGATAGAAACTCCAAATTTGGTATAAGGGTCTCCCTTCCTATTTGCTAAGTATCTTGTGAATTTGGGTCCCATTGGAGTAGTGGGTCGGGGACCAGCCACACATTTCCGAAGACCTTAAAGCATATCTTTAAAATTAATAAAGATAACAACTTGAAAAAATCTAGAAGCTTCCAATTTGCCACAAGGGTGTTCTTTACTATCTCTTGTGTGTTCCCCTAATTTGGGATTAATTGGAGTGGTGGTTCTGTACCCCTCTCAGACCTCCCAAGTTTAAAAGGCTTATAATCGAAATTACTAAAAATAGTTACTTAAAATTAGGATAGACCGTTGATATTGTGTACAAGGGTTAACTAGTACTATAAGTACAGCGCGGACTATATAAGGGCGAAATCAGCCCAACGGTTCGGATTCCGGACCTTTTAATCGATGTCAGGGCTAACGAACATAAATAAAAAGCACGATAACTCAACAACTAATGAGGCTATCTTTATGAAATTTGTCCTGTAGGTTATTGGTAATGAAACTACGGCGGTGATTACGTAGGGTGAGGATTGGACAATGGGTTCGGAACTTAGAACTTTTTGATCGAATTTAGGCCAAACGAGCATAATTCCGAAACCAATGAAGATATAACCTCCAAATTTGGTATCAGGGTGTCCCTTCCTATTTTGTAAGTGTCTTTGAAATTTGGGCCTCGTTGGAGTAGTGGGTCGCGGACCAGCCACTCAGTTCCGAGGACCTTAAAGCATATTTTATAAATTAATAAAGATAGTAACTTGAAACAAATGTAGAAGCTGCGAACTTGGCACATGGGTGTTCTTTACTATTTCTTGCGTGCCCCCCTAATTTGGGATCAATTGGAGTGGTGGTTCAGAACCTCTCTTAGACCCCCCAATGTGTAAAAGCTTATCATCGAAATTAATAAAACTAGTAACTTAAAATTAAGCTAGAACGTTCCAATTGTGTACAAGGGTTAACTAGTATTGAAAGTATGACGGGACTGCATATGGGCGAAATCGTACCATAATTTCGGGTTCTGGAACCCTTGAAAAGTTCAAGGACTAACAAACATATATCTTAAAAACACCATAACTCAAAAAATAATGCCGGTATTTTGATGAAATTTAACACTAGGTTACTAGTAATGAAAGTACCATGGGAATTGGTTGTGGTCGATTTCGAAGCCAAAGAATATATTTCCTATGTCCTATGTGTCTCCGAAATCTAGACTTAATTGTAGATGTTCAGCTATGTTTAAAGGTACTTCCTGCATTTATGTAAAATTTATTTTTATATTTAAATGAATTATATGAAAAGGTCTAAATTTGTAATTGTATTTTAGAAATACATTTATTACATATTTTGCGTTTATAAGCTTTTCTATTAGGTATATAAACTAACAATTTAAAATAATTGCAATTTTTAAAAATTTGGATTATTAAATATATTATGCTTTGATTATCTTTTTATCACAAAATTTAATAATTAGAATTTTTTCATTTTGTAATTGAATTGGAATAAATATATTTTCATTTATTTCAAGTTTGTTTGTTTTTTAATATTTTTAAATAGATAAATTAGTAAGAATTTGTAGTATTTTTTAATAGATAGTGTAATTAGAAAATGTTTTTAGTATTATAAAGTTAATTTGGTTAGCTATGTCTTACGATCAAATTAATAACAGCTTTTATAATGTTAAAATGACTTATGGATATGTCCTTAAATTTGAACCAAATAGGTGTAGGGTATTTCTAAGTCGGTTGCACCGACTGACTGTTTCTTTACTTGTTTTTTTTATTAGTTGAAATTTTAATGCTAGAATTTTGAAATGGATCTTTCGGATTTATTTTTTTTTTTACTTAATATTTTTTTAAATGCTTAAAATTAATATTTATAATTTATATAATCAGTAATCACAAATTAAATGTTTTTTGTTTTTGTTTTTGACTAATTATTGCTTGTTTAAAGTTTTTTTTTTTTTTTTTTATTTATTTCAGTTTATTAAAAATTATTTTTTTCCTTTGAAGGAAAAAATATTCTCGTAAAAGAATTTTTGATCTTAATATTTTATTTGATTTTGTTTTGTAATTATTTTGAAGTTTCTACACATTACCATGAAATTTTATTTTCTTTTTAATAAAATGTAAAGTTAAACTTTGATTTTTTGTTTTTTTTTTATTATAAATTTTTTTTTATTTTTGTTTTTTTTTTATACTAAATTATTTTATTTTCTTACGTAGGTTCTTTTAGTTTAGACTGCGCCAGTTACAATTGAAACTAATTTATTTCTGCTTTCAACTTTATTGATCTAAATTCAAATTAACAAGAGGACAACTTGCACTCAGGTTGCTCTTTTTATTAACAATATAACTGTACTTAAACTAAAGCTATATTACAATTGTATTAAATGACATGTGATTTTATTATTAACATGTTTGTACTTAAAGCTAATTGTATTTGATTTTTATTCATTAAAGATGTAATTGTAATTAACACGTTTTATTATTATATTTACATGTAGGGATGGCAAGTGTACAAATTATATGTAACAATATTTTTAAATTTATTGTCCCATATTTTTTCTGAAAAATAATGGTCAGTGTAACTATAAAAGTGTACTGGATGAAATTAGTGGTTTTTCTGATTATGGTTCCGGCAGAACAAAAGACATCGCAAAATACATATGTGTATTTTATAATGTGTATTTACATACCTAAAGGGTTTTTTATGCCGAGTGGAATATAAATTTTGAAAGCTTATTTATATACTTTTCCATAAAATATTTCACCCCACTTTTTCCCTTTTAGAATTCTAAATTAAATATTAAAACAAATTTTCAATCAGATAAACAAAAATTTTTAATTATATTTTTTTTGTAATTAAAAATCTAAAAATTATAAACAAATTTACTAACGAAAATTTAAAATACATAGGTACATTAGAAGACAATTTATAGAATTATTTTCTCACGATTTGAAAGATTTGGAGTAAGTAAAAATGCAAGTAAAAAAAATATAAAGCAATAAAAAGAAATTTTATTCTTCTTTTTCTATCAATAATATTTTTTTTATTTTATAATCAAAATATACACAATTTGCATACGTATGATACAGCGATTAAAATGATATACATAAAAAAAAAATAAAACAAAATAGAGAAGAAATATATGCAAATGTACACACATCGATTGACATACAAATAAAAAAATAAAAAAAATAACAACATAAAATAAATAAAAAAATAAAAATAAACTAAACTACGATAAAGTTGATTTTACGAAATAAAAAAATTTGTCTAAATTTTTTGTTCTACGTGAATACTTTATGTATATAGTTACTTTATGATAATATATATATCTAATATATATATAATAAAGTAATGAATTTGGATTTTTTTTTTTTTGGATTTTCAGCGTAATCCGTTGGTTTCAAAATCTGGGTTTCAATAATTTGTTTAACGGGGTTTAGCGGCGGCAGGCCCTAAAATTAGCTTAAAAAAAAAATTTATAGTTTTTTCAATTATAAAAACGTTGTTAAACACCTATTTTTGAGTTTTATTCCTATAGCTTAAGCCGCTTTAAGAGAGGATATTTTGGTACAGTTATTACACAAAAAAATTGCGATTTAAATTCTAAATAAATATAAATATTATTCTAATAATATATAATGTTCTGAAAATTTGATTATACATATTTCTAAACAGATACATATATTTATTAATTAAATCAAGTAGCCAAAATTCGAGTTAATGCTGTCCTTCACATAGAAAACTGTAACTTTTTTCTACACATTTCAGTGCGATTTGAAATATTTTGTATGTATTCTGTATCCTAATAAAAAAGCTCTATGAATACATAATATGTACAACAAAATTTAACATATCATAATTCATAAGTTCAGTACTTAGTATTATTTTATATTGAAGCTGCCAGAACAACATAATTATCGTCAAATTAACCGAAGTTTTTTTTTTAAATCTGAATTTTAAGATTTTTAGCATACTTATATAGATATAAAACAAGTAAAGATACAGTCAGTCGGTATTATTGGGTTTTTCTTATATTTCTAATATTATGTTTTAAAAAATAATATTTTTTTAAAATTACTTTTATTAAAAAATATCTTATATTCAAAATAATTCAAAATACCTATAATATGAAATAAAAAATATTTTCTGTAGGTACTAAATTAAAACATTAAAATTGATATTTCTCGATAAATTCAATTTACGGATATGTAGACAGACGTATTGACGTACTACCGTATACTAATTGTACGTCGTATGTTTTGATTTGATTCTAATAATTGAAAAGTTTATTTTATATTTTGAACATCTCATAATGTTTTTTATAATAAAAAAAACTATTTTTAGTTTTACTTTAACAAAACGAACGAATTTTATATAATGAATGGGTTCCTTTTAATAAAAAGTGTACATGAAGAGTAGATAGGCGTAGTTTGTAAATGGAACGCTAATTTTTGTTTCAGGAGTACATAATTGTCAGATTAATCGTCATATATATATTTGACATTTTAAAACTACCTGTCATTTGAGAAGTTAATTATATTTAATATATTTAAATATTAAAAATAAAGTGAAAAAATTAAATCTTATTGCTGATATAAATGTAAAGAAAATTTTTTTAAATGGAAGGGGATAAGTGCTAATTCGTTATTAAATAAAAAATATGATTTAACATAACCCATTCAAGTTAATTTTAATTAAATCATTCTGCCGGACATTATTTATCTACTCTGTCATATACTCTTTTACAAAAGCTGGTGTAGCTGAAAGTAGTTGAGAGTAGAAAAAAGTTTACTCCTCATAAAGGAATGAAAGCAATAACATTTGTTTGTTAGGCACGATAACTCAAAAACTAATGGAGCTACCTTGATGAAATTTTAACTGTAGGTTACTAGGTTTTAAAGTATGGCGGGGATTGAATATGGGCGAAATCGGACATGGGTTCGGATTCTGGACCTTCTAATTGTTCTAAGGGCCAAGGAACATATAAAAAAAATAAGGATAACTCAACAACTAATGGCGTTACAATCATGAATTTTATGATGTAGGTTACCCGTAATGAGACTATGACGGGGACTGCTTACGAACGAGTTCGGACCATAGGTTTGGATCCTAGAAAATTTTGAAAGAATTTAGGCCAAACAAGCATAATTCCGAAACCAATGAAGATAAAACATTCAAATTTGGTATCAGCGTGCCTCTTCCTATTTCCTTAGAGTCCTGGAAATTTCGGATCAATTGGAGTAGTAGGTCGGGGACCATCCACACAGTTCTAAAGACCTTAAAGCATATAATTGAAATTATTAAAAAAAATAGCTTAAAATTAAGATAGAACGTTCCAATTGTGTACAAGGGATCAATAGTATTGAAAGAACGGCGCGGACTGCATATAGGCGAAATCCGGCCATGGGTTCGGATCCTGGAATTTTTTCATTGAATTTGGGCCAAACGAGCATGATTTCGAATTCAAAGAAGTTAGAACCTCCAAATTCGGTATCAGGGTATCCCTTTCTATTCCCATAGTGTCCTCGGAAATTGGAACCAATTGAAATAGTGGGTCGGGGACCATCAACATAGTTTCGAAGACCTTAAAGCATATTTTCGAAAATAATAGAGATAATAACTTCAAAAAAATGTAGAAGCTTCAAATTTGGCACAAGGCTGTTCTTTACTATTTCCTACGTGTTCCCTTAATGTATGATCAATTGGAGTGGTGGTTCAGGTAACTCTCTTAGACCTCTAAAGGTTGAAAGGCTTAAAAATCGTACCATGGTTTCGGGTTCTGGAACCTTTGAAAAGTTCAAAAGCTAACAAACGTATATCTTCAAAACACCAAAACTCAGAAACTAATTACGCTATTTTGATGAAATTTATATACCCCCACTACTCCCAAAACCTTTAAGCATAATATATTCGAAATTAATAAAGATAAAAAAAATCAAATTTGATATATATACTATTTCCTATTTCTGTTACTATTTAACACTTTTATATTTTTAAAAGGCTAAGAGTTTTACTATTAAACATATTATGTATTATATTTTATAAACTAAAAACTAAATATTTTTTTAATTTGTATTATATCATATCTATATTTTATTGAATTATTACCATAGGTAATATATAATTAATAAATTGTGTACGATACTTAAGTTGTAAAATTTATTTTTGTATTAAAATTAATTATATGAAACTGTTCAAAATTTATCATTGTATTTTAGAAATACATTTATTGCATATTTTGATTATTAAATTTTGTGATAACAAGCTAATGAAATTTAGCTAGCATTAAAAACCATGAAATTATATAAACTTTTATATTTATATTATTACAAATTAAAATTTCGTTCGAATAACTTTGAGTTTATTTCTATAGAATATTAAAAAATAAGTAAATTAAGACAATAAATTTAAAAATAATTATCGAAAATTGAAATAATTAACCAAGGGTACTAAATCATTCAACAGTAACTGCACTACAGCTTAAAATACTGAAAAGGAGTAATTGCTGCATGTGTGTAAAATTTTATTGAATTGGATAAAAGTTTTAAATGTGTAATTTTTTAATTTTTTTTTGTATCGAATCCATTTATTTCAATTTAATTTGTTGTTTAATATTTTAAATAAATAATAGTTTTTAATATTTTTGAATTGATAAAATAATTAGCAAATGTTTTTAGTATTATAAAAAAAATTTGTTTCGCCATGTCTTACGATCAAACTAATAAAAGCTTTTATAATTTTAAAATGACTTGTAGATTTCCCATTACATTTGAACCAAATAGGTGTAAGGTATTTCTAAGTCGGTTGTACCGACTGACTGCATCTTTACTTGTTTTATATCAATGTAAGTATGCTATAAATCTTAAAAATGAGATTAGAAAATAAAACTTCGGTCAACTTGACGATTATTATGTTGTTCTGGCAGCTTCAATATAATATAATACTAAGTACTGAACTTATGAATTATGAAATTGTAAAATTTTGTTGTACATATTATTATGTATTTATAGAGCTTTTGAATTGGGATACAGAATACATACAAAATATTTCAAATCGCACTGAAATGTGTAGAAAAAAGGTACAGTTTTCTTTTTTCTATGTGATTTTGGCTACTTGATTTAATTAATAAATATATGTATCTGTTTAGAAATATGTATAATCAAATTTTCAGAACATTATATATTATTAGAATAATATTTATATTTATTTAGAATTTAAATCGCAATTTTTTTGTGTAATAACTGTACCAAAATATCCTCTCTTAAAGCGGCTTAAGCTATAGGAATAAAACTCAAAAAATAGGTGTTTAACAACGTTTTTATAATTGAAAAAACTATAAATTTTTTTTTTAAGCTAATTTCAAGCGCAAGAATTGTTGAAAACATTGTTGCCACAATGTTTATTATGTATAGGCAAAAAAGAAATCATTTTTTGTGTAATATTAGTCTAATTAATTTACACAAAATGAATTTTATATGCCAACTTAAAAGCAAAAATAGCTCGAATTTCGAGCACAGAGCGATACTAAAATATATAAATAATCTGGAATATAATAAAACAAATCGAATTCCCTGATTATTCCCTGAAACCAACTCTAAAATCTCTTGCAATGATAATTCTTATATAAATATTTTTGCTATAAAGTATTTAAATTAGCGGGGCCTGCCGCCGCTAAACCCCGTTAAACAAATTATTGACACCCAGATTTTGAAACCAACGGATTACGCTGAAAATCCAAATTTTTTTATTTCGTAAAATCAACTTTATCGTAGTTTAGTTTATTTTAATTTTTTTATTTGTTTTTATTTTTTTATTTGTATGTCAATCGATGTGTGTACATTTGTATATATTTCTTCTCTGTTTTGTTTTTTTTTTTTTATGTATATCATTTTAATCGCTGTATCATACGTATGCAATTTGTGTATATTTTGATTATAAAATAAAACGAGAAAGATTATAGTTGCCCTTGTCAACTTTTAGATACCCGTGCATACCCACTAACCGTTATTTATTTCCCCTATGCTATTATAAATCTTACAAAAAAAATTATGAAAGTAAAATACCTAGTTAAAAAAAATTTAACTTAGGTATCCCATAATTTTTGCTTAAAAAAAACAAAAGAACAAAAAAAAAATTAAATTTTTAATTCATTATACCATAATTTTTGCTAAAAAACAAAAAGAAAAAAAAACCATAAAAAGAAAAAATAGCCCACCCTAATAGTTGGTCCGAGTGATGTCCAACTTTGCCAACTAACTTGCCCTATTACTTTATCTGCACGGTTTTGATTTTAACCTCGTAGCTTCATTAGATTCACAGTTATCGAATTGACAACTTTGTAAGTGCTCGGTTCATTATATATCTAACAGCATGTAATTTTGATTCTCGTAGTATAATCTGTTTCCAAAAAATTCATATTGGTGCAAAGAAGTTGTCTACCAGCTCCCCGAAAATGGGGCCGTAACATTTTGAAAATCCATATAAGTGCTCGATTCATTATATAACTAACAGCATGTTATTTTCATTCTCGTAGTATAATCTGTTTCCAAAAAATTCATATTGGTGCAAAGAAGTTGTCTACCAGGTCCCCGAAAATGGGGCCGTAACATTTTGAAACTTCATGTAAGTGCTCGATTCATTATTTAACTAACAGTTTGTAATTTTCATCCTCATAGTATAATCAGTTTCCAAGAAATTCATATTGGTGCAAGGAAGTTGTATGGCAGCCCCCCGAAAATGAAGTCGGAACATTTTGAAACTTCATATAAGTTCTTGATTCATTATAAAACTAATCTTGTGTAATTTTCATCTTCCTGGTATAATTACTTTTGAAGAAATTCATATTGGTTTAAATAAGTTGTGTGGCAGCTCGAGGAAGCTTTGGTCTGGTTTTAACCAAAAAGAATAGGGAACCTAGAAATTGTCTAAAAATGACTTTGTGTGAATTTCAAAACTCTATCCCTTTTAGTTTTTGAGTTATCGTGCTGACACACGGACGGACGGACGGACGGACAGACACACATAGCTAGATCAACTCATTTTTCGATTCTGAGCCGATACGTACCCTTGACACTATATCTAGCTCGTCTAGATCGATGCGTTACAAACGGAGGAGCAATTTTAATATACCCGATGTCATATATGTATGCACGGGTATAAAAATTATTATTGATAGAAAAAGAAGAATAAAATTTCTTTTTATTGCTTTATATTTTTTTTTTTTTGCATTATTTACTTATTCCAAATCTTTCAAATCGTTAGAAAATAATTTTATAAATTGTCTTCTAATGTACCTATGTATTTTAAATTTTCTGAATTTTTTCTGAAATTAACAATTGTAAAATTTCAATATTTTAAACTAACGAAAATATAATTGAAAATTTGTTTTATTATTTAATTTAGAATTCTAAAAGGGAAAAAGGCGGCTTAAATATATTATGGAAAAATATATAAATAAGCTTTCAAAATTTATATTCCATTCGGCATAAAAAAACACTTTAGGTATGTAAATACACATTATAAAATACACATATGTATTTTCCAATGTCTTTTGTTCTTGCGGAATCATAATCAGAAAAACAACTAATTTCATCCAGTGCACTGTTATAGTATAGGTCACTTCTAATTGCTATTTCATGGAATACCAATACAGTTTCCTTTTCAATTAAAGAAATAGTCTAACAATATAATGCCTAACTCATTTATATTTTTTTCGTTAAGACCTATATTTAAAAGTTTGAAGGGGATCCATCTATTAAGGGAGCTAAAATGGGGCAAATAAAGCTTAACTACATTTCTCTAAAATTTATAACCTTTAGGCCTTAACTTTTGTTTCTTAAAGAAGTTGAAAATTTTACGAGTATGAACTGACGAATACTTTTTTAAATAAAAATCTGCATTCCTCTGAAATTTTAAACAATGCCTGCAAAAACTGCTTTTTTCTTCTGACGAAACAGTTTAAAAATTTCCAAAGAGTAGATTAAAATTTCTTACATTTTTGTTAGAATAGCATTTCGCGCTTGAATAATTATTATTTATTTTCAAAGGTTCTCTGTATTCTAAAAAAGTAAATCGTCCACATTATATAAAGAAATATATATATACAAAATACACAAATGTACATCGATTAACACACAAATTAAAAAAAAAAAACAACAATAAAAATATTAAATAAATTTTTTTTAAAAAATCGTCCGACTTGATAAGGAAATATAAACAATTTTACATACATCGATTGACATACAAACAAAATAAAAAGAAAAATAAATATAAAGCAAAAAATAATCTCAATTTGATTTTACTAAGTATACCAAAAATACGTTAATATTTTTACGATATTGGGGTGATTTCAAATCAATAAAATTGACTAATATTTTTTATTCTAGATATATTCTCTATGTATATTATTTCTTTATGATATTATTTATAACAAGTAAAGAAACAGTCAGTCGGTACAACCGACTTAGAAATACCCGACACCTATTTGGTTCAAATTTAATGGGAAGTCCATAAGTCGTAAGACATGGCTAAGATCGTAAGACATGGCTAACCAAATTTTTTTTATAATACTAAAAACATTTGCTAATTATTTTATCAATTCAAAAATATTAAAAACTATTATCTATTTAAAATATTAAACAACAAATTAAATTGAAATAAATGGATTCGATACAAAAACAAATTACAAAATTACACATTTAAAACTTTTATCCAATTCAATAAAATTTTACACACATGCAGCAATTACTCCTTTTCAGGATTTTAAGCTGTAGTGCAGTTACTGTTGAATGATTTAGTACCCTTGGTTAATTATTTCAATTTTCGATAATTTTTAAATTTATTCTCTTAATTTACTTATTTTTTAATATTCTATAGAATTAAACTCAAAGTTATTCGAACGAAATATTAATTTGTAATAATATAAATATAAAAGTTTATATAATTTCATGGTTTTTAATGCTAGCTAAATTTCATTAGCTTGTTATCACAAAATTTAATAATCAAAATATGCAATAAATGTATTTCTAAAATACAATGATAAATTTTGAACAGTTTCATATAATTAATTTTAATACAAAAATAAATTTTACAACTTAAGTATCGTACGCAATTTATTAATTATATATTACCTATGGTAATAATTCAATAAAATATAGATATGATATAATACAAATTAAAAAAATATTTAGTTTTTAATTTATAAAATATAATACATAATATGTTTAATAGTAAAACTCTTAGCCTTTTAAAAATATAAAAGTGTTAAATAGGAACAGAAATAGGAAATAGTATATATATCAAATTTGATTTTTTTATCTTTATTAATTTCGAATATATTATGCTTAAAGGTCTTGGGAGTAGTGGGGTTATATAAATTTCATCAAAATAGCGTAATTAGTTTCTGAGTTTTGGTGTTTTGAAGATATACGTTTGTTAGCTTTTGAACTTTTCAAAGGTTCCAGAACCCGAAACCATGGTACGATTTTTAAGCCTTTCAACCTTTAGAGGTCTAAGAGAGTTACCTGAACCACCACTCCAATTGATCATACATTAAGGGAACACGTAGGAAATAGTAAAGAACAGCCTTGTGCCAAATTTGAAGCTTCTACATTTTTTTGAAGTTATTATCTCTATTATTTTCGAAAATATGCTTTAAGGTCTTCGAAACTATGTTGATGGTCCCCGACCCACTATTTCAATTGGTTCCTATTTTCGAGGACACTATGGGAATAGAAAGGGATACCCTGATACCGAATTTGGAGGTTATAACTTCTTTGAATTCGAAATCATGCTCGTTTGGCCCAAATTCGATGAAAAAATTCCAGGATCCGAACCCATCCGAACCACAATTGGAACGTTCTATCTTAATTTTAAGCTATTTTTTTTAATAATTTCAATTATATGCTTTAAGGTCTTTAGAACTGTGTGGATGGTTCCCGACCCACTACTCCAATTGATCCGAAATTTCCAGGACTCTAAGGACATAAAATAGGAACCAATTGAAATAGTGGGTCGGGGACCATCAACATAGTTTCGAAGACCTTAAAGCATATTTTCGAAAATAATAGAGATAATAACTTCAAAAAAATGTAGAAGCTTCAAATTTGGCACAAGGCTGTTCTTTACTATTTCCTACGTGTTCCCTTAATGTATGATCAATTGGAGTGGTGGTTCAGGTAACTCTGATACCAAATTTGCACACTGATACCAAATTTGAATGTTTTATCTTCATTGGTTTCGGAATTATGCTTGTTTGGCCTAAATTCTATCAAAAACTTCTAGGATCCGAACCCATGGTCCGAACTCGTTCATACGCAGTCCCAGCCATAGTCTCATTACGGGTAACCTACATCATAAAATTCATGATTGTAACGCCATTAGTTGTTGAGTTATCCTTATTTTTTTTATATGTTCCTTGGCCCTTAGAACAATTAAAAGGTACAGAATCCGAACCCATGGGCCGATTTCGCCCATATGCAATCCCCGCCGTACTTTAAGTCCTAGTA
This sequence comes from Dolichopus griseipennis, assembly GCA_963082915.1. Lineage (NCBI taxonomy): Eukaryota > Metazoa > Arthropoda > Insecta > Diptera > Dolichopodidae > Dolichopus > Dolichopus griseipennis. The sequence continues at coordinate 258,918,818 of OY720441.1, read as the reverse complement.
ACCTACAGTGAAAATTCCATCAAGATAGCTCTTTTCGTTTTTGAGTTATCGGACGGACGGACATGGCTATGTCGACTCAGGAGGTCACACTGATCACAAATATATATACTTTTCCATATCTAACTCGCTTCCGTTAGGTGGTTACAAACACCATACCAAAATTAATATACCCTTTTCCTATTTCATAGGTGTAGGGTATAAAAATTTTATTTTTGGGTGTTGTTTTTAGAATATTCGTTACAAATTCAGTATTTCAGTACAATATCAGTGTTTCAATATATGATTAGCGGAAGTAGGGAAGCGGCAGCTTCCACTACTTTAATTACTTTGTTATTGAAATAGTTAGGAAGAAGTTTTAGAATTGAATTCAAAATAAATGTTATACGCTTTTTCCAGAATACTCATATATATACTTACTTATTCGACAAAAACTTGTTACCAGAAATCTTATAAAAAATGAAATTCAGAAATTTGTTTTAGAGTTCTTTCTTTATTTCACACCAAATTAATAATAATGATTTAATTTTCTTACAGTCGTATTTAACTTAAAATTATTCTAAAACTTGTTCCTAAAATTTCTTATCAGCAAATCGATAAATTACAAGCCAGGTCTGATCGTCGGCATGACATTACTACAATTAGCTCTAGTTCAAATTGAGGGAGGCAAATTAAAAATCAACAAAATAAAGATTGCAACAGAAAATCAAGAAGAAAACCAAAATGGAACTAGTGCATGCTTCTTGTCTCAAATAAAAGTGGATGAATTTAAAAATTTTTTAGACGAATCACAAATCGTTAAACATCTAAAACCACAACAACTTCAAGAAGAAGTTGTCAATTTGATAACCAATTACAAGCCCGATGAACCAATAGAAACACCAATCCAAATGAAGATAGTAACAACCGATGACATCCCTTTTTACAAATCACCACGGCGATTTTCGCAGAAAGAACAGAAAATTATCCAAAACTAGGTGAATGAATGATTAAGCAAAAAAATAATAAAAGAAAGTAACTCAGACTATACTAGTCAAGTACTGTTAGCTAAGAAGAAGGATGGAATAGGAAAATACATAAGGATATATACCCACTACCGAATATCGAAGACCAAGTTGACAAATTACAAGGGGCAAGATTCTTTTCAAAACTGGAGTTAGAAAACTGATTTTTCCTTGTTGTAGTTGAAGAAGAAAGCAGAAAGTTTACGTCATTTGTTACAAGTTATGGTCAGTTCGATTTTAACAGGGTCCCATTAGGACACTACAACTCTCCTTCTGTATTTCAAAAATATATAAACTTTCTTTTCAAAAATTTAAAACTTAAAGGATATGTAATCGTTTACTTAGATGATATAGTTGTGCCATCTATCAGTGTTGAACAAGGTTTAGAAAGATTTTAAGAAGTTCTTAATGTTGCTGCAAAAATGGTCTTAAAATTAAATGGAAAAAGTCACAATTCTAAAAGAACGAATTGAATACTTTGGATATACGATAAAAAGTGGTCACATCTCTCCATCCGAATCAAAAATTAAAGCTGTTATAAATTTCCCTGTACCGACAACAATCAAAAAGCTTCAAAGTTTTATGGGTCTCGCAAGTTATTTTCGGAAGTTCATCCCAAATTTTGCAGTTAAAACAAAATCATTAAGTGATCTTTTGAAGAAAGGAAACTCGTTTAAAACTGAAGAAGTCCATCCGAATCAAAAATTAAAGCTGTTATAAATTTCCCTGTACCGACAACAATCAAAAAGCTTCAAAGTTTTATGGGTCTCGCAAGTTATTTTCGGAAGTTCATCCCAAATTTTGCAGTTAAAACAAAATCATTAAGTGATCTTTTGAAGAAAGGAAACTCGTTTAAAACTGAGAAGTCCAGTTTATTGCTATAAAAGAAATTAAAGAAAGTTTAGCAAAAAGGCCTCTACTGAAAATATTTGAATACAGTCTTCAAACAGAGCTGCATACAAATGCCTCAAAAGATGGGTACGGTGCTATTTTACTGCAACGATGTAATAACGATAATGAACTGCATCCGGTATCATATATTTTTTTTTTTTTTTGTCTTGGGGTAAGGATGGTGGAAATCATCGAAAGATACTGAGCGCAACCACAGTTATGTGTGACTTTAACACATTAAAAACACCCGCCCTGTTTTAAAATATTAAAACTAGTCTTAGAGACTAACCATTAATTTTGCGCTACTGGAATTACAGACCTCCGTTAAGGTGATCGAAATTTATCGCTAACTGGAGAAGCCTAGTTCTTTTAAGCCTTCTATTGACATTTGAAGATAGTAGAAGTTTTGACGCTTCTATGTTTATGTGACCTTCTCTCTTATGTTTTATGGCATATTTTTTTATTTCATCGCCTACAATAGGAATTCCTAGATCCCTATGTAAGTCGAAATTTCGTGCGTCCCAGGGAGCACTCACCATGTTACGTAGCACTTTGCTTTGAAATGTTTGAATTCTCTGAATATGTGTTCATTTGGCACAGTACCAAAGTTGTACGTCGTACAACCAGATAGGCTTAAATATTTGGTTATATAACAAAATTTTGTACTCTATTGGCAATTTAGATTTTCGACCTATGAGCCAATACATTTGTCTATATTTTTATTCTAATTCTATTCTTTTCTTTTTGACATGTTCTTTCCATTTTAGCTTGACATCTAATGTCATTCCTAGGTATTTTGCCTTGTTTTCATGAGGAATTATTATTTTAATTGTACATTTAATAATACATTTAATTGTACGGCTGGGGGATTTTGAATAGGTTTATTTGTAAAATTTACTTGCACTGATTTCAGTTCATTTAGTTTAATTTTCCATCTTTTGGTCCAAAGATATAAAATTATCACTTGCTTTTTGTAGTTTATTTGTAGCCTCGCCGACATTTGATCCTACTGCCATTATTGCAGTATCGTCAGCAAAAGTCGCTACAGTTATTTCTTGAAATTGGGGCAAGTCACTAGTATATAGCAAGTATAATATTGGACCCAAGATACTTCCTTGAGGCACACCCGCTTTAATTTTTCCCAGTATAGAGTACTCTTCATCCTGTTTAATTCTAAACAGTCTATCAGTTAAGTATGATGAGAGCATATCTACATATTTTTTAGGTAATAGTTGCCGCAACTTATAAATTAAGCCTTCGTGCCAAACTTTATCAAATGCTTGTGCTACGTCTAGAAATATTGTAGAGCATATTTGTTTTTCTTCTAGAGCTTTCTCAATTATATCAGTTATTCTATGTACTTGGTCAACAGTAGAGTGTTTTTCTCTAAAACCAAATTGACAGTTTGGAATTAGTTTTCTATTTTCTATTATAGGTTTCAACCTTTTTAATAACAGTTTCTCAAAGAGTTTTGGCATAATTGGTAAAAGAGAGATAGGTCTATAAGACTTTGTTTCGTTTGGAGGCTTTCCTGGCTTAAGTATCATAATTATTTCTGCCACCTTCCAAACATTAGGTACATAATTTAACCTTAACATAGCATTCATTATATATGTTAACATTGTGATCCCTTTTTTCGGGAGTTGTTTTAGAATATCTGCAGTAATTAGATCGAAACCTGGTGCTTTTTTTTACTTCAGAGCTTTAATTTCTTTAACCATTTCTATATGAGTAAATAATTCAATGGCATTTTCTTCTCTTCTGAAATCATTTCCAATGTAGAGGTCTGACTCTATTTCATTGGGCCGAAAAATTTCTTCCAGGTGATCTGCGAATGCTTCGGCTTTTTCTTTATTATTTTTTGCCCATTTACCATCCATTTTCCGAATTGGTGGGACTGGAACTACAGGTTTATTCAAACTCTTTGTTGCTTTCCACAAAGAGTAATTTCTCTCTTTTTTAGCTGATAAACTCTCAATATATTTTTCATATGATTTCTTTTTTATTTCAAGAATTCTTCTTTTAATATTCTGTGTTATTTTATTCAACACAGTTTTATCAGCTGGGTCACGTGTTTCATGCCATCTTCGTCTAGCTCTTCTCTTTAGTTTAATCGCATTTAATATATCTCTAGGATAATTAGGTCCTGCTGTCATGTATTTACATTCTTTTGTATTATTCCATGCAGCATTTTGGACACTTTTATTAAGATTTTCAATTGCTAAATCTATTTCATCTTTAGTTGTTATTTTAACCCTTAAATTTATATTGTTTTCTATCTCTTGTTTAAAGTTGAACCAATTTGTTGATTTATTAACAAGTGTAGGCTTATTTTGTTTCTTAACAATTTTTTCATGCAGGTTTAGTACGACAGCCGACATGGTCTGAGTCTAAATCCTCATTATTTTCTAGGCTAATAAAATTTGGAGAAATTTTTTTTGTTATGAAGAAATCCAGTAGATCAGGAGTTTTTTTTGTATCAGTAGGCCAATAAGTTGGTTCGCCTGTAGAATGAAAATAGCAACCCAACTTTCTAATAGCTTTCCTTAGCTCTCTTCCTCTTGTTGAGGTAAGTCTTGAACCCCAATCGATAAGTTTGGCATTGTAGTCACCTCCTAGGATGAAGCTATCCCTAAGTCGGTTCAAGAGGTCTTTAAGGATCATGTTCTTTAAATTGTAATTAGGAGGGCAATATAAAGCCCCAATGTTTAAATCCTGTTTAAGGGACTTAACACGTATTACTATAGTTGAAATTCGTCAGTTTCTATTTTACACTCTTCGTGATGTAGTAGAAACTCTTTGTAGAAAAACTCTTTTTACCAAAATTGCACTAGCTCCTCGCGGTTTATTACTAGGGTGTGTCACATTATAACATGTGAAACCTACTATTTTTAGTTTTGACTGTCTTGTCATATGAGTTTCTGATAGGAGACACACATCAATGTTTTTAGTTTTTAGAAATAGCTCTAATGCTAGTTTTTTATTTAGTACGCCGTTTGCGTTCCATGTAGCAATACTAATTTTATTTTGGGCCATTATTTAGAAATTTTCAATAACATTTTTTTAAAATGTTATTATCAGCTTTAGTGTTAGGTTTATGAATGCTATTTGTACTATGAGTTATATTCCTAACGTTAGCGCAAAATTTTTGTTTTCATAAATATGCCATTCTAAATTAGCTTCATTTATAATCTTTGTTAGTTAGATTCCCGCTTTGTCACTGGTTTTATTTTCAACTACAGGTGGTGATTTTCCCACTAAACCGCCCTTTTTAAAAAGGTCGGTTGCGTTGAACGTAGATACATTTTTGACCCTTTGTGGAATTAGCCAAGCCCTCGCCGGCAGCCGTGGTCTCTGCCGACAGTTTGGTAGATATCCCTACCATATTTTTATCTTTATTTGTATTCATAATTTATTTTATATTATTATATTTTATATTTTATACGTACTACCTCGTATTTTATCTGCCTTCCCTTTGGGGAACCGACGCATACCAGAGAGCCGTCCATTCTGGATCAGTCGCTTCTGGATTTTCGTTGGATTTTAGAGGACTCATACCCCAAGCATTCCATACTGCGGATGTTTCTAAGCCCAATCCGCCGGGAAGATATATCATATATGAGCAAGAAAACAACAGAAGCAGAAGCGCGATACTGTAGTTACGAATTAGAGATATTAACGGGGGTCAAAGCCGTAAAAAAATTTAAAGTGTACTTATTATATCAGCCGTTCAAATTAGTTACTGATTGTAAAGCATTCGTGTAAGCAAAAACAAGGATGATGAAAATTTTTTGAAAAGAATAAGAGAAAATCAATCTAAAGATAATAGATTACTAGCAATTATAGAAATTTTAAAAGAAAAGCCCTACCAAGATTACATGTAACACAATAATATTTTATTTTAAAAATGTCAACAATAAATTGTTATTTGTTGTACCAGATTGCATGATCACCAAAATTATTAAAGCAGCTCATAATAACGGTCATTTTCACGTAAGAAAAATGAAGGATATTTTAGAAAAGGAGTATTATATACAAAATTTGTCAAAGAAGATCGAAAAACATATAAGAGGATGTGTCAAATGTACTTTATCAGAACGAAAGTTAGGAAAACCTGAAGGGTACCTAAATGCTAAACCAAAAGGTGATCAACCACTGGAAACTTTCCACTTACATCATTTAAGCCCGATGCATAATACCAAAAAGAACTACCGTTACATTTTTTCCATAATAGATGGTTTCACTAAGTTTTGCTGGCTGTTTCTTACAAAAACCCTTAACACAGATGAAGTCATCCAAAAAATTGAAAATATCGCAGAAAAATTTGGATATCTAAGTAGATTTATTGCTGATCATGGAGGAACTTTTATTTCCAACAAATTCAAAGAATTTTGTAAGGAACGAAGTATAGAAACAATCTATTTAACTGTTGGAGTACCTCGCGGCAATGGGCAAGTCGAGATGCAGAGTTCTATAATAATAGTAACACTAGCAAAATTATCACTTGAAGAGATTGAAAATTGGTACTGATCTGTAAAAACACTTCAATAACTCGACATTCCAGATAGCTATTCAAACAACGCCTTACCGCCTAATGGTTGGTGTTGATATGAAAATGAAGAATGACTTAAGAATTATTGAAGCAATAAAAAATGAGTGGAAAAATCAATTTATCGAAAAAAGAATAAAAGAAAGAGGAAATGCTAAAAAAGATATCGTTGCTATTCAAAAGCAAAATAAAAAATACTTTGATAAAAAACGAAAACCACCAAACAAATATAAAATTAATGATCTAGTAGCTATAGAACGTGTACAATTTGGTCCTGGATCTAAAATAAGACCAAATTTGATTGGTCCATATAAGGTGACTGACATTACAGCATTCGAAAGATATACTGTACAGAAGGAAGGAATTCATGTAGGCCCAAACATAACAGAATCAAGAGCTGATCATATTAAAATATGGCCTGAAGAGGATGAAGAAAATATCTTAATAGCAAGTGACATTGAATCTGAAGAAGAAAATCAAGAAATCATTCAAGATAAAGAAACACCAAATGAAGATTTTAACGAAGCAGTTGTTCATGAAATATCATCAGACTCTGATGATTTATCAGAAATGGCCGAATGTGAGAGTCGCTGATTTGCTGAATAGCATTGTCCCACCACTATTTTACTCACCACAGTTATGTCATCTCTAAATGTCATTTTATGAACTATTTCCTATTTGTAATTTGACAACTACAATTTACAAGCATTTTGTCTGTCTAGTAATTTCTCGGCAACAACGTGGACGTGGAAGTATTAACTGAAGACTAATATTTTTAAAATCTCTTAAATTAAATATTAAATTACAATTTTCATAATCATAAATTATCTTTAACAAATGAAATACAAAATTGAATTGTTAAAATAATTCGACTCGTTTTATTTGAATCCTACATGTATATTTGCGATTCTGGGTTAGGAGGGATTTAGACTAGGATTCAAAATTGGGATTGCTCGCTTTTACAGAATATTTATTATATGTGCGTGTGTGAGATACTGATTTTCGAATAAAATAGGTATGAATGCAAAATCTTGCTTCAATAGTTGAGTTAGTGGGTGTTCGGCGGCGGAAGCCTTCGTAATAAAAATATAATATTTCAGTTTATTAAAAAAATTAGGAACTTGCCAATTACACTTATTTATCAGTTTTTCTATTTTTTTTTTCACTTTCTTTACTTGAAACTAGACTGGTATCAATTTTACTATATGGTTTTATTTCGTAATATTTTATAAAAGGATACGGTTTTATTTTGCATTTGAATTGGAAATAAAGCCATACGCGAAAAAATGTGCGGTTAGGCTTTATTTCGTATTTCGGCGTTATTTCACGGCACCTAAGATTTAACGCAATTTTGTTAAATCGTTGCGATGAGTGGAAGAAGACGTAGGTTAATGCAAAAAAGCGATGCAACCGTGGAATGGAAAAATTTTCGTAATGGTAATTCATCGCAAAATGGTATTGGCCATGACACAAGTACAACCAGAATTAATTTCGTCGATACTGAAAGTATAATTAAGAAATTCAATGGTGCTGAAACACAAAGTGCAGAAAAATGGTTAAATGAGTTAAATGAACTACAATGACTTAAAGGATGATCTAATTTAAGAGTTTAGATCACAGTTAACCAGTGGCGAAGTTCACACCAAAATGAAGCAAAGGAAAAAGGAAAACAATGAATCATTTTGGGAATATCTTTATTGTATGCTGGATTTATCATCACAAACGAATATGGAGGAGAGTTCAATATTATCATATGTTATTGATGGAATTAGAATTTGGCAAGCAACAAAATGGTTTTGTTTGGCGCTAAACAAATATCTGATTTAAAAGAAAAATTAATTATTTACGAACAAATTATAAAAAGTGAAACAACAGTCGACAGAAAAAATTTTACAAGGACTAAACCAGAGCTAACCAGAAGACAACATCAGAAGTATTGTTTTAATTTTGGATATGGGAACCAAGAATTTCATAATTTCCCGCAAAAAGGAAGAGGTCTCAAATTTTTCAGATGCAACAAATATGGTCATAAAAAACCGGACTGTAAAGAAATAATTCCAAATCAACAATCAATCAATTTTATCGAGTTTAACAGAAACAGAATGCAAATCAAAACAAAAATTAATAATGATTCATTAATAGGTCTGGTAGACACTGGAAGCGATGTTTGCGTCTTGAAAGAAAGTCTTTACAAGTTGATTAATCCCATTTGTAATTTTAGTAAACCTCCAATAAAAATAGCTGGTTTAGGTGCTAACATAAATACAAGAGGTCCATCTAGAGCTAAGTTGGAAATAAATGATAAACATAATGAGAATGTATAAATTCGCACAGTAGAAGATTGGTATTTTAGATTAGTCAATGGTTGCATGAAGGTATTATAAATGAGTGTACTTCAAACTATACAAGTCAAATCGTTTTAATAAGAAAGAAAGACAACTCTTATCGACAGTGAGTGGATTATCGGGGTATTAATAAAAAAATAATTGTTTATATCGACAATATTGTTATACCGTCACAAACTGTAGAGATGGTTCCGATCGACTAAAATTAGTTTTGGAAGTATCTGGTAGAAATAGACTGCAAATAAAATAAACCAAATGTCATTTTTTGCAGGACGATATTGAATATCTAGGACACAAAATTCATATTGGAATGTCCTTTACCTTTAAAAACAAAAGCTGTATGAAATTTTCGTGCACAGAAAACTGTAAATTAATTGCAAAGTTTCCTTGGACTGGCAAACTATTTCTGGAATTCATAAAGAATTTTGCGATCAAAACAAATCCACTTACAGAACATCTCAAAAAAAAACAGTTCCCTTCAGATTTGGTGAAGTTAAAAAAATGGCTTTTAAAAGTTAAAAGATGCACTTAGTGACAAACCAGTTTTACAGATTTTTAATTATGGAGCACAAACTGAGTTTTATACAGATGCGTCCCAAGACTGCTACGGAGCGGTTCTACTTCATAAAGACTGAGAAGACAACTTATTTCGTCCCACATATTTTTACAGCAAAAAGACCACTGGTGAGGAAAGGAAATATACATCTTAAGAGATGTAAATATACATCTTAAAAAAATTTTGTATCTACTTGTTTGGTCAAAAATTTAAGCTTGTTGCAAGGCTTTTAAACTATTAATTAATTTTTGGTAAAATTGTTTTTCATTAAATTTTACTTTTTAGTAAAGTTGTGTAGTTATTAAATTTTCGAGAAGTTATATCAATCAAAAAGTTTACTATTATTGTTTAATTTTGATAAGAATCTTCAACGGAGAAGTGTTGAAACTTGTAATTTTTGAACGGCATGGTACTTTAACGGCACTTTATTTTATTCAAATACTTTATATCTCTGTCGTTCTTTGTGGTTTGTTTTTATGTTTTAAACTTTTCTGCCACATGTTTTCAAACTTTTCCCATTTTGAATAAAAACTGTTTGCTTTTATCTAAGGTTTGATTTTATCGCTCATGAGCTCTCATACAGTGCTCGGTATATACAATTTATTAACAAAAAATTTCAAAAGACTGCTCGTATCGAGCAGTACAAATAAAAATTTTTGTGTATCTCCAAAAATTATACATAAATAGATAAAGCAAGTAGAACAAAAAATCTCTCACTATATTTTGTGAAATCCAATGCCCCACGAAAGAGTAAAAACGATATTATACATTAGAAAAAACATATACCTTTCTTATCCTACACATTGTTTTATATTATTATTATTTTCTTAAAAAAAAAGTAAGAAAAAGTAAAAAAAAGTTATAGAGATGGTACATTAATTTTATTTTTTAATGAGTTTGTGTGTTTCAATATAATACTGATAGTACCAAATACCAATGTAAATATATACTCGTATTTAACTAGCTTAACTTAATCAAATATAAATAATACAATACAATATGTATGTATGTTCGTATATATAACTATTTTTTTTTAATATTCAATCAAATTTTTCTTTTTAAAATATTCATTTTACCTCTTTAGGTATTGAAATAACATAGCATCATAGCGAAGAGCAAACAAACGAATTTGTTTTTTGCTATCAAATGAATTTTAAGAATAGACTAAATTTAGGAATTTTAACAAACTTAAAATTGGATATTTAGTGTGTACAATTAAAATTCCGTACATCGTATATAAAATTGAATACTTGTTGAGAAATAAAATTAAATAGATGAGACGGGAAAAGTAAAATAAAATCTGAAAAATTTGGTTTAATAAAAAAATAAAAACACTATCAATATTTAAAATTCAATTTTCATTTTATATTTTTAGAAAAGGGAAAAAGCCGAATTGAAGTTATATAATAAATAAAATGAATAACGTTCATACCAGCATAAGAAACCCTTTAAAAAACGAAATAAAAAAATTATAAACATGTATAGTAGCTACTTAATTCTTAAAACTAAGAATCTATGTACAAACTATAACATAAAACTATAAAAACAAAACAAACGTAAAACTATAATTCTAGTAAAACATAACAAAATTAAATATGTAATAAAATAAACAAAAATAAATTATTTAATATTTAGCATTGTTTAACAAAAGTTGATCCACCTGTTCCACTTCAAGATTCAATGCTCCGGTGACAAGTTGAAGGATGGGAAAAAAAAAAGATAAATTAGAAAGTTTTAAAAATTTTAAATAAATAAAAAGATAAATTAGAGTAAAATTTTAAATTTATGTCTCTGTATATAGTATTGAAAATCTAATCTACTAAAAATTTGTTGGGATTACTTAAAATTTATGAAATTAAAACGACAAGTTACCACTCAAATTTAAATTTGAATTTTCCTCTTATAACTTTATGGCTTTAACTTTTTAACCCCTTTGAAATTAGAAACCGCAATTTAATAGGTAATTTCACAATGAAACGACAAGCCACCAAGGGTTAAAATATAAAACCCCAGCCATTGAAAATAATACTATGAAAAAATTAATTACACCATCTTTCAGTGTTTTTTTTTTAACATAAAATCATATTAAAATATAAACACATACCTATGTAAATAAGCATAAACATACATTTCAATACACTAGTTTGATCAACACGTCTATTGATCATATTGTATATTAAAAGCCTATATAGTTTCTAGTGTTGCCATATTGAAAGACTAATGTAATTTACCCTGATTTTCCAACATATAAAATTTTAAAAACTTACATATTAAAACTTTAAAGAATTAGTTTTTCTAAAAGTTATACAAGATTTGAAAATTATTTTTTGAATATATAAAATATTTAAAATATAACTTTTAATATATTGTAATTTAATTATAATTCATATTATATAACTTATATTATATAAATATATAATTTAAAATATAAAATATTAATACAAAAACAAAAATTATTTGTTAAAATTCTTAAAACCAATAATCAGTTATAAATTTATTAAATATATTTTTAATTTTATCTTATGATTTAGAGCGTTTTGGTAAAATATTAATTTCTATTTTTAAAAAATCGAGTAGTTTTCTTTTAATTTAACCAAATTAGCTTAACTTAACAGATACGCGTATTTCGTTATAATTTCTGATTTCATTTACTACTTGCAGACTTCTTCAGTGTTTGTACTCAAATGACTAACCAGTTGTAATAATCAGTTTTAAATTTCAAAAAAAATTATAATTTAATTTTTTTTTTAAATATTGAAGTTTTTAAACTTAAATTAAAAAAAAAATAAATTTTTAAATGATATGGCAATATTGTATTCATTTACATACACATATTCATTAAAAAAAAAAAAATTAACTCAAATATTGTACGAGGATATTAATAGTTTGATACTTGGTTAAATGGTTTGATACAGTCGGCAAATTCAAAATTCTATATTAGGTATAAGAAATTATAACTAGTAAATAAGTTTTATTTGAAAAAAGTAATACAAAATAAAAGAAAACATAGATTATTTTTAAAATTTTTCTATATAAGCTTGTATTTTGTCATTAAAGTTTAATAATCGTATTATTTTTATATTTGATACATATTCCACATATTTTTTGATACGTAGAAAAACTATAAAGGCAAACTCTATGAATAGTGGAAGAAAGCATTAGATATAGGATATGGGGCAATGGTTTTAAGAAAAAATTAAGAGAATTTTTATTGACATTTTTTGTTCTACTTGCTTTATCTATATATGTATAATATTTGGTATCTCTCAAGAGTTTGTTTACAAGATCTTCATAAACAGCTCTTGTACAGTTTTATTATTTTTTTTTATTTTTATGATCTGCTCTCAAAGAGCGAAACGCAATAAAAAATTTGTTATAATACTTTGTATATACAAAAAAAATTTTTGTTTGCTCTTGCTCGCAGAGCTCATATCTTTTTTTTTTTATGTTGCTCACCAACAGTGTTGCCATTTTGACAGATGCGTTTTAAATCGTATGCAAAGAAAGTTTAATATTTAATTTCAAATAATAAGGATGAGAAAAAGATAAAGTTTAGTTTACTATCTAATTAGTTATCTTTGGCTTTAATTATTTAGGTCCATTTCATATATTGGTAGATGATATAATTCTGATATTTTAAATTATTTCAAAGTTATATTCGAATATTGTAGTACAAACCAATTTTAAAAAACAAATTCTGCTATCTTCCAACACTATGGCCTGTAGAAGCTAAAAGAAAAAATTTAAACATTTTATTTTAAAATAAATTTTTTAAATTTTTTGTTGTTTCGTTCAATCATTTCGTTCAATTTTTTTGTGTTTCGTTCAATCATTTAACCTTTTTTTCCTATTTTTTAAATATTGTAAGAATTGAAAATTTTGATATTTTTAAACACCTGTAACTTGAATATCTGTCCATTTGTTTTTTAGTAATATACAAAATTTAAAGCTGCAGCATTATATTTCCACACATGTTAAAGGTTTTTCGTAAATTTAAAATGGGTTCGTTAAATTGAAGAAAGTGTCTCTTAGTTTTAACCATTTTCGCTTAGATAGTAAGATTCTCAGTAAAATTCAAAATTTTTTAAATTTTAAAATTCAAAAATTCAAAACCTAAAATTGGAAAAGTGGGGGTAGACGGGGAGGTAGGTAGATGCTCAAAAATCTTCACAAGTTTGCTTAGCAAAAGTTTTGGGAGCCTTCCCCATTGAAGGGCTATTAGGACTAAAGAATTAAAACTTTCGTGTTTTTATAAATCAGTAACTTATTCACCAGTATACATAATTTCAAAATTAAATATTTACATTGAAGCTCCAACATTATATTTCACACTTGTTAACAGGTTTTCTTGAGTGCATTAAATTATATTCTAGGTATTGATTTCACTATTATCCATAATTTTAATAAATTGATGAAATAACTAAATTATAAAACTAGTATTATAATTTATTTTTATGTATATTTTTCTAAAAATAAACTATAATAGACTCAGTTTGAACCCGTATATAATTTAGAAAATGTGCTGTTTTAAAACCCTTGGTTTTTTTCATCACTTATTACTTCTTTTGTCTCTAATTTCAACAAAATCGTAAGCAATAGTTTATATTTTAGATGCCTGTGAGCTTGCTATGTGTTCGAAGGTATAATACTTTTTAATAATAAAGTAATCGTATTATGTATTGTTGTAGTATAATTCACTATTCATTATATAGTATAAATAAACAAATATTCATAATAAATATTTACGACACTAAAAAATATAAAAAGCATTATCTATATCAGAGCTGCATTATTTTATAATTTAGGTATACTCATTTTCAATGAGCATTGCTTTAAAATAATTTCTCTATTCTACTTATGTAAATTACTTCATATAAAACTATTGCTTCTGCTCTCGTGAACTTAATTTTAAATGTTAAGCTCTGAAAGAGTGAGTATACTAACATTTTTTTTATTGAAGTAAAAACAGGAAAGTAAAAAATAATTTTTATGCTCAAACACTATGAGCAAGAGTGTTTGTTTGTAAATTAGATTCACAGATCTGTGAGATTTGTTAAGATTATTTATACAATCAGCTCATGCTTTACTTTTATTTTAATTTTTTGTTTTTGCTCTTATGAGCATGAGCTCTATTATATTTTAAAAATAAAGCTCGTGCTCATACGGGATGAGCTCAAGAGCGCTCGTTTGCGCAACAAAATCAAACACTGCTTTTATAAAAAATTTTTTTTACTAAAAAACTGTTATTAGCAATTTTGTTAAAGGAATTACAACATTCATTTTCTATACTTTATAAATCACATCACCTTGAATTGACAAATGTTCTTCGCATTTGCCGACGATTTAAAAATTTGACCGTGTAAGATTCCGTTATGTGCAGGCATTATTATTGTTTTGTTATTATGGTAGCGGTTGCAGGTGCATATATAAAATAAAATTTTATATCCTTCAAAATGGGTAAATTAAGCTAAGTATTATGCATTTCGAATACATATTATAATAAAAATAATACATTTTTCAGATAATTTGGAATTTGAAATGTTAAAAGCACTTTATGATTTCCAAGCGGTTTACCCAAAAACAATTAGTTTTGAGGAAGGTATGGAAATTAAGAAAAATTTTTTTATGAAAATTGTTAACTTCAAAGAATTAAAAATTATTAATACATAGTCCCAATTTAAAATTTAATAATTCTAAAGTGCCGTGTATTAACTCCTGATATAAATAAAATATATTTTAGGTGAATATTTTATCTTATACCAAACTACTGCAAAGCAAAGGTAATTGGGAGTTACAACTTTCATAATACAATTCTTTAATCATTTATTTTACAGAAATTGGTGGCAAGTTGTTAGCATCAAGGGTAATTTGGGCTTTGTCCCTTCTAACTACGTTAAAAAAATAAAGGTATTTATATTTTTCAAATGTAAAGTTAAAATATTTAAGAGAAATAACTGCAGGTAAACCCAGATTTCATTTTAAGTTTTCTTAATTCAAGTATTGAGAGTCTTAAATACATAAAAGAATCTGAGATAAATGGTATTATCGACAAGGAAGAGCTTGGCAAAAGATTGGAAGAAAAAAAAAGGACCATCGAGCACACAATACAAGTAACGTAAAACAATTTTGTATTTAATTTATAAAAATTTTTTGATTGTTAGTTATTGGATGATACTGAATATTGTGAATTTACTTCTAAAGAATTTGAAAGTATACAACCACAAAGCCCATTAAAATCTTTAAATTTTAATCGAAAGTCAATGTCTTGTGCTGCAATGTGTGCAAGTATTTCAACTCAAGTATTACAAGAAAATTCAGGTATTAATAATTTAAGTATAAAATTAAGTGATATAACGCAAGATAACAGCATTACATCTGAACCTTCTGAAGCGACTACAACACCTACGACAACCACAACTAGTGAAGATGTTATTACTATTTGTAAAGACGAGTCTTTACTTTTGCAACGTAACAGTTTTAATTCAAATAATAATTCCTTTGTAATTGTAAATGAAATTTGTGATCAAATTATTACCAATGAAAAACAGTTTAAAGAAAATCTTGAATCAGAGAATAATCAAGAATTTGTAGAAAAGCCAAAGGATGGTATAATAAAATCCATTAATACTGATAAAATTCAAAATGAATCAAAATTGGTTGCAGTAGAAACACAAGACGTTTATCAAGTTGTTGATATTATTAGACGAAATACAAATTTAAGTTTTGAATTGTCTTGTGAGGCTTTGCGAGTTGTCCTTTCTAGTTTAGAAGAATTGTTTCCAAATGAAATCACAACTTACTTAGAAACAGTAGCGTCACATGTTGCACATAAATTAAAAACACCAAAGCAGTTTTTGGGTGTAACATACGACGCAAAACGTTTGCAATACATTTTTTCTCAACTAGCCGACTGTAAAAACGATTCAGAACAAAGAACTTGGATGTTATATGAAGACGAAGAAGATATTATTCAATTTTTGGAAGAATTAATGGAAATTTTGGTATATAAAATAATATTTATTAGTATTGTATATTTATAGATTTAATAAATTTAAAATTACTTGGCTGCTTTTAGAAAAATGCTGATGAAGCTATATGTTGCCATGAAATGTCAAATGATCAATATCAAAGTTTAGTCAATTTGATTCAGTACTATCAAATGGAAACAAGGTGGCCTATTAAAAGCCTCCTAATTAAAGTTTTTACCGCAGCCTGTGGTTTAGATCACATAATTGTCGATATTTTGTTAACTTCCATTTTGCCATTGGAAATCGTAAAATAAAAATTCTATTTAGTATTTATATTTTATTTGTTTTTCTTTGTTGTAGGTGGAAGATTTAAAAAATAATTTTGGAGATATAGAAAAATTAAAACAGCTTGTTAAAATTCTTGTAATTATTTTTTCTCTGGGTCAAAGAATGCCTGTCACACACCAAGGTATCTATTCTTTTAGATATAGATAATTTTTATTTCAAAATTTTTTTTCAGAACATCTTAATGCTAACTTTATTAGTTTTTTGTTTGACATTGTTGAAGAGCAGCAACATCCTGAAATAGTTATTGATTTAGTGATATCTTTAATTTTGGCCTTTAATTTGCAGTTTGATGAACTAGAACAAAATATAGTTCTAGAAACAATGCAAAAACTTTCCACAGCGAAAACTTTTACAGAAAAAATTCTTCTTTATTTAAATAGAGAAGGTTGCTTTTTTAACTATATACTATTATCAAATATTTCTCAATTTTTCTTTTAGAAGATCCTGTTAAATTTTTGGCTCATTCTTCTAATTGTGCCAATTCAATTTTAAAAATTTTTTTAGACATATTTAGCATTTCCGAAACGGGCAAGTTATTTTACACAAATGATGTTAAAGTTCTAATTGATATTACTGTAAGGCAGTTATCTGATTTGTCAGCCGGAGATAAGGTATGACTTTTTGCAAAATCAATTTTTAAAATTTAAATATTCATTAGATACCTACCATTTTTTTTAATTACATTTTTTAATTACAAATATAAGGTAAAACCAATGAAAAGTGGGAACAGTCATTAACATTTAAAAGTTCAATAACTATATATAATTTTTATTCTAGATTCGAAAAAGTTATCTTGAATTATGTAGAAGAATTGTACGAAATACAAATTATGAAGAACATTGTCATCGTAAACAAGATTTAATGAAAATATTCACACGAATATTTTGCGAGGAAGCCGAATGCAGTCAAAGCGATCAACAGTTAGTAAGAACAATAGCTAATGAGTTTCCTCATATTTTTAAAGCTTAAAATGTTGTTCTTTACATAAGATTATGCTTTAAAACAAAGTTGAAAAGTCAAAATATTGTTTGACAGCTAAAACTGTTTAAAAAACTTAAAGCTTTAGCCACATTAAAAATGAAAAGTGTTCAAAGAAAAAACAAAATTTATTCATAAAAGTTTATTTCAATTGTTAATATAAAAAAATATAAATGGTTATTATAACTAAACTTTAGGAAGAATTTTTTAGCAATATAAATATATAATCTAAAATGTAATTTCTTATATTTAGTAGTTTATTTATTTTTAAAATCTATGAACGACTGATAAACATATAAATGCGCTATAAACTTACTTCTGTCAGACTACATTGTAGTTTGTACAATAATGTAGATAGAAGCACTATGATATTTATTTTATTTAATTCTTTATTAAACTCATATGAGCTATAAAGCTCTTATAGAGGGTTTAAAAATAAAAATATACAATAAATATACAGTGCAATAAAATGTCGCACATCCCATTCCAGTGTATCGTAACTTGACTTACGATATACTAGAATAATATTACCATAGAATTATTGTACTAGAAAGGCAAAAGAATGTTCCCGACTCTTTTCTTCTAATGTGAATTCCTATCCTGAGGTATTCAGACAAATAAAATACATATGCAATTTCATATGAATAGAAATACATTTGGATTGGGCAGTTTGTATATTGTAAGTTATTTCGAATAAAGATATTTACTATTTGATTTAATTTACTTTTATTTTAAATATTTACTTTTTAATATTAAATATATAATTGAACAAAATATCAAGAAAAAAAATTTGAATAATGTTAGAAGAAATTGCAGTCAATTATTTTTAAAAATAATGGAATCTCCATCAAGTATATTTTTAGGTTAATTTGAATTAACTTACATATATATTTTGATTTATCTTAAGGTATTTATTCATCGTGCAAATGAAAATAAGTAGTATTTATAGTCTTGTGAATATATAAACATTTTTAGTTATTTTTAAATATGAAAGAACCTTTTGCAAATATGAAATCTACATTTATGTTAACCGTAAGGAGGGTTTTGATTTCTGTTTCAAATAACTTAACATTTCCGAATAAAGAATTAAAAGGTTTTTTCTTTACCCTTTTTTTATTCAATCA
Source organism: Dolichopus griseipennis (assembly GCA_963082915.1). NCBI lineage: Eukaryota > Metazoa > Arthropoda > Insecta > Diptera > Dolichopodidae > Dolichopus > Dolichopus griseipennis. The sequence continues at coordinate 258,900,058 of OY720441.1, read as the reverse complement.
AAATTTTACTTATTATTTAAAAATTTTTGCATTACAATATGATTTTCAAATTGATTCTATTCAAAAATAGACAATGTTTTGGTAAATTTACAGAACGGTCACTTAATAATAATGAAAAGTGGAAAGCAGAAACCAAAAGGAAATTTGTAAAACTTCAAAAAATAAAAAAAAATTCTTTAAGCAATACTTCTTCCCATCTTAATAATCATGTATTTAATTTAATGTTTTTTAAAAAACTTCAAAAAGCACAACATACAAATTTTTTGAATATAATATTTTCTAATTTGTTTTAATTTACTTTTAACTTTGAAATCTTACTTAAATCGTACTTAAAAGTTTCTTTTTTATTTCACTTTCAAAATTAAATAAATCGCGGAGAAACTAGTAAATACATACAAACGGTACACGTACCAAATTTTGAAATTTGTCTGAAAATTTTTTCTCTATTGCCATTCTAGTATGTACTAGTAATTCTATGAATATGACCAATTTGAAAGATAATGACAAAGACCATCTTCTGTCAAGTTCTACGACAACTCCCTGAAAAGTTATAAGAAAAAGAAAACATACAATATTACTTAGTTTTTCAAAAACTCCATTCTTATGCATTGTAAGTCAACTTACAATATAATTGAACGGACAAAATACAAATCACGTAGTCGTAAGTAATTATACAATAATAATGATTGGATCTTCTGTAAATGTTCATGTAATAAGTCGATTTACGATAAGATATGAATGACTTTTTCTTTTTTTTATTATTTTTTTGCTTTTGTAAGTCGTAGTTACGATAATATTTTTTGGCAACTAAATTTAATTATTATATTGTAAGTCTACATACAATATACATGTTTGGATAATTTCCGATACAAAAATGCGCCAAAAAAATTTAAGCGATTTTTTTTGTATTATAAGGCAATGAACGTCAAAACATTTGCTGTCGAAAACAATTATTAAATAACGGTTTTTTAACATCTATTTTTTTGTGCTGTTTGATTTTATCTATTTAAAAAGCGGTTTTATATTTTTTGTGTATAATAATTTTTTTAAAGCGATATTGTAAGTCTCTAAATATTTAAGATATCTCCGAAGCACAGACTAATATACTATACAGATCCACAAAAGTTAAAATTTCATATTTTTCAGTAGCGAGATGAGTTCGTAGTTAAGGCACTGTTATACTAGAATAATTTATACATAAAACTAATTTGTTATTGTTTTTTCATTGAATGTTATACTGACGAAAAAAGAAAAGAAAAAAATAACAACAAAATCAATTTTGTGTTATACAAAAAGAGAATCAAAGAAAGAGAAACCAAAAAATAAAAATTATAAAAAATAGGAATGAGTATATCTATATATTTGATATTAATATTTATATTACTATATATTCAAAATCACATAGTGCATGTGATTGTTTATCTTAAAATGGGAAACTTTTTTTCTTGCCTTTAAAAAGAACTGCTTTGTATAAAAAACGTATAATAGACTAGAGACTATTATAAGGATAGATAATAATTTAACGACTGAGCATTTAATGTAGGTTTTGTATGTAATTTAGTAAATTTTATAGTGCTATAAACGAAAATGCATGTTGTATATCCTGTTAAATTTTTAATATAAAAATATCATACGCGCCAGTTTTGTTATTTGAATATTTTTTAAAGCTAACTAGCTAAATTGCCGCACAGTCAATTTGGGTATGAAAGTATGTTTTGTTAAAACAAAAATAAGTTAAAGAGTGGATAAAAATTTGTTATTTAGAATGATTAATCTAACAATAATATTTACCGTACCGTCGTTTGAATTGAAGTAGACTATATGAAGAATGTTTTAAAATTTAAATTTTTACTTTAAAATTTTTTTTTTTTTTTCCCTAAGGGAGGTGGTAATCTTCAAAAGACACCAAGAAAACCTATACCCCGTTGGTAGTGTCAGATTCTTACTGACTAAACCCACCTCCCTGAAATAAAACAAAATATGAAAAACTATAGGTATTAAGTATATTTATTTATTTCTTCAGTCCAAACAACTTAAATCTTATAATAAAATTACATATTAATCTTATAATAGGTATATGTATACATATATAACATAAGTATACTTACTTAAATTTTTTGATGCAGGACATCAAAGATACGTTTTCATAGATACGTTTAGGAGTTTGTATTGAACCCAAAGAAGACTCTAAATCAAAATTATAGATCTGATCACACATATTTGAACTTTCTGCTGTTTTAGCTTTAAAAAATATTCAAATAACTAAACTGGCGCGTATGATATTTTTATATTAAAAATTTAACAGGATATACAACATGCATTTTCGTTTATAGCACTATAAAATTTACTAAATTACATACAAAACCTACATTAAATGCTCAGTCGTTAAATTATTATCTATCCTTATAATAGTCTCTAGTCTATTATACGTTTTTTATACAAAGCAGTTCTTTTTAAAGAACATATAATATAAATATTAATATCAAATATATAGATATACTCATTCCTATTTTTTATAATTTTTATTTTTTGGTTTCTCTTTCTTTGATTCTCTTTTTGTATAACACAAAATTGATTTTGTTGTTATTTTTTTCTTTTCGTTTTTCGTCAGTATAACATTCAATGAAAAAACAATAACAAATTAGTTTTATGTATAAATTATTCTAGTATAACAGTGCCTTAACTACGAACTCATCTCGCTACTGAAAAATATGAAATTTTAACTTTTGTGGATCTGTATAGTATATTAGTCTGTGTCCGAAGTGCTTTTATTAAACGTATTATTCTAATATCTTATTCAAATAAAGTGATTTATATTACTAAAATAAATTTATAACATAATAATGCATCGTGGTTATTTAATGGTCAAAGCTGTAAGACAAAAGCAAAAAGGTCAGTTTTTTTCACTGCAAACTAAGTTTTTAAGAATATTGTTTTTCCAATAGGGTTAATAGCCAAAAAGAAATTAAATTTTGAAAATATTTTAATGCAAAATGAAATAGATCATCGAGATCATAATCCTGTTATCAATATTGATGAGCAAGTTTCATCTTACAATCAATCTACGCTATTTTTCGATGAACGTGCAGAGGGTAATATACCTAACAATTTTAATTTTTTTTCAATTAATTTTATTAAAATTTATTTAATACAGAAATAATAAACTTATTTGGCATAGAAAAACCGTATACTAGTGCATATGGCCAGCTATCAGAATCTGGTTAGTATTTATTTTGGTACAAACGTAAAATAAGTAAACATAAACGGGGAATATTTTAAATTCTGTAAATTGAAATTCAAAAGAAAATATAAAAAATATAAATTTTATGATTTAATTTTTTTGACGAAATATGAGCCTATTCTTTCCTATTTAATTTCTTCTTTTCGTTTCTTTTTGCCACATTTTACTTTTGCATATTATGAACAAATAGTAATACACAATAGTTGGATGGAAATCGCGAAGGAGATACCCGAGGTAAATATATCCGAAATGTATCAGAAATTTCGGAAAGACGAAAATAAATGGTAAAAGCTTATTAATTCCTTCGCGCCTATAGAATCACATTATTTGCGAAAGCCAGAAAATATATAGATGGTAACTTAACAATTTCACAAATGCATAGACTATATTTAGAGTGGTTTAAAGAACGTGACAACACTGGAAATGGCGCTACATTAAGGCAATGTCGAGATATTTTTAATACATGTTTTAATATTAGTTTTTATTTCCAAAAAAAGATAAATGCAATGATTGTTCCAAATTTGAAAATATGAATGAAACGGAAAAGGAGAACGCAAAAGATAAAAATAATTTACACCTTTTCTCCAAACAGAAAGCAAGAGAGCTAAAAGAACAAGACAAAATTAAAGCAATAGAAGATAATAAAGTCATGACGGTTTATTTTGACTTTCAGAAGATTTTGACTGTCCCTTGTGAAATACTAGCATTTATTATTACAAGAGAAAATTATGATTGTTTAATTTTACTTTATATGAATTAGCAAGCCACCAAGGTCATTGCTATATTTGGGATGAAACGGTGGGTAAAAGAGGTGCAAACGAGGTAGTAGTGTCCTCTACAATTTATAGAGTCTCAAACTGAAAGAGGTATTAAAACATTTATTTTTTATTCTGACAATTGCCCCGGGCAAAATAAAAACATGCTTATTAATATTTTACGCTTGGGCTTGTAAAGTGATGAATATTGATATACAACATATATTTTTGGAGAAAGGGCCCACGCAAAAAGAATGAGATTCCATTCACGCTTTGATTGAAAAAACTAAAAAAAATAAAAAAATTTATGTTCCGGCGCAATGGTATTCTCTTATTCGAAATTGCAAAATAACGCAACCAAAGTATATTGTTCACGAAATTACAAAAAACGATTTTTTACACTTTGTAAATTTTACAAATTTTGTTAATTTACATAAAAATGAAATGAATATGCAAATAAAATGGAGTAATATAAGAATAATAAAAGTTAATAAAATGCAACCAAATAAATTACTTTATAAATACTCGTTAGATTCTGATTAATTTTTGTCTATCATTTTATATAACGAAAAAGGAAAACTCGAAAACAACTCAAAAGAGTATTGGGGTTGCAAAACAGTAAGCCTACAATTCTGTACAAGGAACCTTTAAGAATATCTACCGTAAAATATAAAGACTTATTTGAATTTTATAACGCAATATTATACAGAATTTTACAAAAATTTGCAACATACTTCTAGTGAGACAGAAAATCTAGAAAATTTTGAAGAAGATTTCGGAGATAATAATATAATCTAAAATATATAAAAACCTGTAAATTCAAAATTATTTCAACTTTATTCAAATTCTAAACATATCATTATTCTTAAAAACAATTTTATTTCCAAAAACTTTAAATATTCTTATTAAATTCGAATACTTTCAAAATAAAAGAAATTTAATTTTAATATATAAATAATAAGTAAGAACTTAAAAAATTTAAATTAAAAATTTAGAAGTTTAATATATACATTATATATTAAAAAGTTATTTTGCATTGTAATGTTATGATATCAAGGCGATATCAATTTCATGTTTCATACAATTCAAAAAGCAAAAATAATTTTAGATAACTACACTATCTAACTAAAACATAAAAGATTCTTGTGAACTTAATACTAAAAACTTTTTTACTATTCTAATTTCCTATTTCATATTTTCTATTTACGTTTATTTGATGAAGATAAAAATATTCTTATAATATAATATTTAATTAAAAATATATTAACAGGATGTCTAAATTTGTTTTAAAAAATGTTCTTTCATTTTAAACTTGAACGTAGTATTTTTTTTATTTCTCTTAGTATATCATTATATAGTTTGTAAGCAGTATTGTAAACTTAGATGACTTTACCATAAAGAAATCATATACATAGAGAATTTATCTAGAACAAAAAATGTTAGTCAATTTTGTTAATTCGAAATCACCCCAATATCGTATTTGGTATATTTCGTAAAAAGATGACCGTATTTTTGGTATGCATAGTAAAATCAAATTGAGATTATTTCTTTGCTTTATTTTTCTTTTTATTTTGTTTGTATGTCAATCGATATATGTACAATTGTTTATATGTATTTCCTTATCAAGTTGGACGGTTTCTCTTTGAAATATTTTATTTAATATTTTTCTTGTTGTTTTTTTTTTTTTTTGTATGTTGATCGATGTATGTAATATGTATGTACATTTGTGTATTTCGTATATATTTATTTCTTTATACAATTTGGTCGATTTCTTTTTTTTTTTAGAAAACAGAGAACCTTTGAAAATAAATAATTATTCAAGCACTAAATGCTATTCTATTAAAACTGTAAAAAATTTTAATGCACTTTTTGAAAATTTTCAAATTGTTTCGTCAGAAGAAAAAAGCTGTTTTTGCAGGCATTGTTTAAAACTTGAGAAGAATGAAGATTTTTATTTAAAAAAGTATTCGACAGCTCATAAAAGGTTAGCTTTCTTTAAGAAACAAAATTTAATTTAGAAAAAAACATTATTTACTTAAAAACTCATAATAAAAAGTTAAGGCAAAAATTAAAAAAAAAAAACAAAATTTATCTTTATGTAGCATTACTAATAGGCAGTTTCAATTGAGTATCGAAGCCAAAACATTTTTAAAAATCAATTTTAAAAGTGTTAGTAAAAGGTCCGAAGGTGAAAAAAATGTAGCATTAAATATTCATTTTTAATCAAAAAGGTTATACATTTTTGAGAAATGGAGTAAAGCTTAATTTGCACCATTTTAGTTCCCTTAATAGATGGATCTCCATCAAACATTTAAATATAGGCATAAAATAGAGTATTCACGTACAACAAAAAAGTTAGACAAGTTTTTTTATTTCTTAAAATCATAATTTAGTTTATTTTAATTTTTGGTTTTTATTACTTTTTTGTTTGTATGTCAATCGATGTGTTTACCTTTGTATATATTTCTTCTCTTTTTTGTTTTTTTTTTTTTGTATGTAATATCATATCAATTGCTGTATGTACGCGTTTGTGTATATTTTGATTATAAAATAAAAAAAAAATTGATAGAAAAAGAAGAATGAAATTTCTTTTTTTGCTTTATATTTTTTTACTTGCATTATTCCAAATCTTTCAAATCGTTAGAAAATGATTTCATAAATTGTCTTCTATTGTACCTATGTATTTTTTTTTTTTTAATTTTAAATTTTCGTTAGTTTAATTTTTTTATAATTTTTAGGTTTTTAACTACTAAAAAAATATAATTAAAAATTTTTGTTTATCTTATTGAAAATTTGTTTTATTATTTTATTATTTAATTTAGAATTCTAAAAGACTAAAAGGGAAAAGCCGGGTAAAATATATTATGGAAAAGTATACCTATAAATAAACTTTCAAAATTCATATTTCATTCGGCATAAAAAACTGTTTAAGTATGTAAATACACATTATAAAATATACATATCGTCCCTCCCAATGACAACTATTACAACTCAGTTTTAGTTGTTTTGCGGAAAAAGCATTTGAAAATTTTGCAGTTTTGAAAATTGTATAACTTTTGATTTAGTAGGTATATTTTTACCGGACAAAGACCAAATTAAATTTTTTTTAAATTATAATAAGTTCTGATTAAAAAACTATTTAATTTTATTGAACTTTCACCTATATTTGACTTGTAATATAAAAATAAATTCGCTAATATTGATACAACTTAAGTTAGAATAATTATATTAAAAAATAATCACTTGATGAAATTAACCATTTAGAGTTGTAAAATGTATGTATACAATATAGAAAAACTTTTTTACATTTGTAATATTTGTCATTGGAAAATAAAAATAATTTGATAGTCCGAATAGTTTTAGCTTTTTTATTGATAACAATTCTTTGTAGTAGGTAACTAATCAAGTCAATTTGTAAATTTTCTAGGTAAAACGAAAAAATAACAGTTAGACTGTAACTTAAGTTGTTTTGTTTTAAGAAAAAAATATGTTTTTGTCGAAATAGGATAAGATCAATAGTAATTTTTTTTAAATGAAAAACAAAAGATTGTTAGTTATTCTATCTTTATTAGTATACTTTTTTTCTTTTATTCTTCTTAAGATAAAATTAAAAATTTAACACACAAAATTTGTATAAATATTTACAGAAATCGAAAATAAAAAGCAAAAATAAATTCATTTATTCAAAAAGGTAAAATTTAAAAATAAAAAACAAAAATAAATTCATTAATTCAAAAAAATTATTTATAATATTTGTTGTCTTCATCGGTGGAAGCATTAATAGAAATTGAGGGAACTGATGTTAAATTCAAATAAAATTCTTGGTAAATTTGTGGTATTAAATTTTTTTCACATAAAGTCTTTAAATCTTTTAATTTTTGCTCTGATATTGGTAGTTGTGAGTTTTAAAGCTGCTCAGGTTCTATTTCTAACATTTTGTTTAATGGAGCTTTTCTTTTTCCTTTTTTCTGGAGCATATTAATAATTTTAAAATTTTTGTCGAATTCGTAACTTTTCAGAACACGCTTTCAAAATTTTTAATGATCTTATACGATTATAAAATACTTTTTCTCGGTCGCAATTTAACTCCCAAGAAAAAAGTAGCATATATTTTTTAAAATTGTAAAAATCTTTTTGTTTCATTTCAATTACATTGTAAGGATTTCCGATCCTTTTCGCACAATGTATGAGTGAATACCACTGATTCGGGATATATATTTTCTTTTTTTCCCTTTCAATTACTGAATGATCTGAATCACCCTCATTTTGGGTATGTCCCTTCTCTAAATAAGTATGATTTATATTAACTTGAAATTTTTTTGCCAGTTCGCATAGCAGGCGAACACGATACGATTCTTATTTTGGCTCGAGCAGTTGTCGCTATAAAAGAAAATTTCATCTACTTTTTTCATATCTCTTGAGGATAGAAAATGACTTATACAACTTGCAACTTCGTTTGCTCCTTTTTTGGCGATGTTTTCGTGCCAAACATAGTAAAATGCATCTTTATACGCCAAATATTGTCTATAATAGTAAAATGCACTACTTTCAAGACCACAAGGCGTGCAAAGCTGCTTTTTGAAATCATAAACGATTGCCAATATCTTTTCGTTACTTTCCTTTGCAGCTATTTTTCCTTCATATTTTAATTATCTGGCTTTATCTTTCTTATCCAGATGTTTTTGATGTTCGAGCAGTTCTATTCCGGTTGGACATTCTGAGTTTTGAAATGCAGTGCACACATCGCATTGATCTTTTTTCGGAATGTGAAAAGAAATATTAAAATCATTATTAAATACATCTCTGTACTGGCGTTCCGTTACTTCAATTTTTTGAGCATTGAGTTTTTCCTTAAATAATAAATACAATTTCTTATGTTCAATTCTCCTGAAATATATTTTCTTGTAGATTTTTTTCGGCAGTAATGAGAGTCGATTAATGGAATTGAATTTACGTGCTTTCGAATCAATTCCTTTTTTTGCTCAGATAAGTGGTTTAAAGGCCTAATGTGGCGTCCTCTTTTATCGGGGGATAAAACAATAACTCCGGAATTCAACTTATTTTGTGCTGTTTGAATTACTTGCTTGTTTATGTCTAATGTGTTAATAAACATTTCAGAGCAAAATCGAATGTCTACTAGATTTTCCTCATTTCTCACAGAAAAATAATATTCGCGATGACAATTCCTTTGATATTTTGCATTAATTTTTTGTGTTTTTTTATCGAGAGTTTTTGTGTTATTTAAAAAAAATTGCCATTGTCTGGTCTTGTCTCCCAAATTCCAATATCTTTTAAATATTTCTTCACGCTGAATTGCTGAAAATTTTTCAAAGCATCGTAGACGACATTTTACGGAACAAGGTTTTTTGACCGATTTTGAATTTTTACTACTTCTGTTTTTCTTTTTGCATTCTTTTTCGGTATTCAACTTAATTTTCTCTTTGGTCCTTTTCCATTGGGAAGGAATTTTTTTTACCTAAGATTTTCTTTTTTTACCTACATTCTTTTTGAAAGACGACTCTCTTACTTTTTTCAAAACAGGTGTATGCGAACTAAAGTCGGGAGCATTGACTTTTCTGGCTTCGGAGATTGCAGACAATTGAGAGTATTCGACAATACTGGTTTCATCACTACAATATACTTCTACTGAAGATACTGATTTTTGGTAGCGTTGCCACATGTTGAGAAGCTCAAAGTAAGACAAATTGATAATTACACAAAAATTGTTGGTTTAATAATGGAGGAATGTAGCGGCCACAACACGTACATAGACCATAAGGTCCGTTATACCCTAAAAAGTGATAAATACAACAAATTCAGTATAGTAGTAAATTATAGTTTTTTTTGTGATTTATATAGCATATATATCATTATATATTTTATATAATATTATATAATTTTCTTTATTACAATTTACATTAACCATGATCATCCAGCTCAAATAAACTAAGGAGAAACTTTATAAAAAATTATTTCATAATAAAAAAAAATCAAATGTATATAAAGTTTTTCAAAAAAAATTTATAATCCAATGCATTTCAAAAATATTTTTAAATATTTCAATCTAGATGGCTTTGCTTTGAATTTTTCTCCAAAATGTTCTCGTTAAAAAAACATTTAGTCAAAAGTAGGACAAACAAACTTTCAAGTAGGACGTAGGACAATTATCGTAATTGTAGGACTGTCCTACCGAATGTAGGACGCGTGCCAACCCTAATTTTTGGTCACAACAATTCAATTTTGGTCTTTTAGCTAAACGTTCAGAGCTTGAAGTGGGGTCGTCATCATCCTCTAATCCATTCTACCGCTATTTTGAAAGGGTTCAGAACCTATTACATTAAATATTATTAGTATTCGCAATAATAAAATTTTAATGAAAAACTTTACTAGTATTAAATAATTCATTATTTATTTCTTCAGAATGAACCAACTCAGTATGGTGTACTATTGATCTTGAAACCGGGCTGGCGCGTAATCGAGTGATATTATTTGAATTTTCCTTAAAATCTAAAAATTTGAAAATAAATAAATACAATACATTTTAAATTAGTAATACTAATACCATGAGTTATAATTTCTGCTAGATTTTGATTAGAAGAAGTAGATGTCTTCTGTATCTGTTCATCAGCTTTAAAAAAAATTATTTTATATTTTGTAGTAACAATTTTATATTTAAATGTAAGTAGGTATATGACTTCAGAAATTTCTTGTCAGTTAAATTGTAAACATATTATAAAAACTTAAATTCTATTATTATTCTAGATAATATATTTTAATGTATTATACGTTATTTAATATTTTATTCAAATTTATTAAAATATTTACCTTTTTTCTTTAAAGCTAAATTAACCATCAACTTAGCCCTATTCATGTTGCACATTTAATTTTTAATAAGAGATCGTATTTAATATAATAAAAACATAACAAATAATTATAACGGAATTATACGGCAGCTGAAAAACATTTTAAATACGATCAAAGTGACATATTCAGCAATAATCATAAAACCATTTTGCTTGAAATATTACAAAAGATTTTAGCGGGAATTTATGACATTTCTTAGAATACCACAAATAATAACAAAATGAGTTATACGAGAATATTTTTTAAAATATTCCGATGACAAGTATTACAAGTCGTGTTGTATGATAATAAGAACACAAATATGACAGTTTAAAAAAATAGAACAGAAGTTGGTAATATTTATAATTACAGTTAAAATTTTTTAAAATATTTACTATTTGACTTGAGATGTTTTCTACATGTTTTGTTTTTAATTGCAAAATTTAGTGAAACTTAGTTTTTTTTTTTTTTTTTTTTTTTAAGCGCTAACTGTTTAACTGTTAGGCTAATAAGCCTGTCTATACCATGTAATAAATTTTTAAAACTTTATAAAATCGTTGTTTTTATAACAAGTTGGAATTCCGCCACCAAATTTTGACAGATTATAGATGACAATAAAATAAACAAAATCGTAATAGTATCTCAATTTTGTAATAACTTGTAATAATTGTCGTTGGGAGGAACGATATGTATGTATGTATTTTGCGATGTCTTTTGTTCTGCCGTAACCATAATCAGAAAACCCACTAATTTCATCCAGTGCACTATTATAGTATAGCTTTTTCATGGCTATTTCATCGAATACCAATACAGCTATTCCTTTCTATTAAATCTTTTTCTGAGAATATAATGCCTAACTCATTTATATTTTGTTGAAATTATAAAAAAATTTTACATATCTATTTTAAATTAACGAAAATTTAAAATACATAGGTACATTAGAAGACAATTTATGGAATTATTTTCTAATGATTTGAAAGATTTGGAATTAGTAAATAATGCAAGTAGAAATATATAAAGCAAAAAAAACAAATGTCATTCTTCTTTTTCTATCAATATTTTTTTTTTTTTATAGTCAAATTCACGACGTACAATATCAAATTATACACAAACTGCATTCATACATGATACAGCGTTTGATATGATCACGACCACGACGTACAATATCTTCAGGCTATGACATTAAGAGAACCGAAAGCTATTTCGAAGGCTGATTTAACACGTAGTCTTATGGGAATAGGGAGCTTTCATTCGGAGGCTGCTTTTAAAATAATAATCACTCAAAAATTTGTAACTTTTTTAATTTTGTTCAAAGATGACCGTAAAATTCCGCCTTTTAAAATTCTTATAATACATTTAGTTAGGTTAATTTTACTAAAATTAGTTAAAATTTTTACTTTTGTGTATTATCATTATTTTTTTACAGTATCAAAACGGCTACGTTATGAATGCACGGAAAAAACTGAAAAATATTTTTTTAGGAAAATATATTAAAAATTTTGAGTTCAAAGCTAAATTTTGATATATTCTAAAAGAAACTCCAAAATTTATTTTAATGGAAAAAAATAAAAACTTTTATGATTTTAACCATATTTTCTTTTAGACTTTTCTTTATTAAATATTTCCCTAAACACTCTGAATTTTATGTAAAAATAAAATTTAAAACATATCAAAAATTCAGCTATGAACTCAAAATTTTTATATTGTCAAAAAATAATGAGAGTACCAAGAGTAAAAATTTTAAATAATTTTAGAAAACCTAACCTAACTTCAAAACCTTTATAATAATCTGTGATGCAATTTTGGTAAGTAAATTTTTTTTAATATCGAGTTTTTATATTTTTAATTTTAATAATCAGCCCACAATGGCCCTGGCAGCCGAGGGCTTTACCAATATTGCGTAGTTATTGCAATGCGTAATATTCGAATAAATAAATAAATAATTTTAATAAAAATATATTCATTATATATAAAAATAAACTTTGAAGTTTTCTTTTTATGCTCATAAAAAAATTAAATTTCAAATCGTATTTTTCAGCATAAAATGAAAGAATTCAAAATTTTATATCGTTCTTAGCATCATTCAACCATATTTCTGGGTAGGCTATATTTATTTGTTTGTACATATACAGTTTTAAACAGTAGAAAAAAAAGTGCGTGGAAAAAATAGCCGTACGTTAATAGATAGTTTTTTAAAGTTAATTATATTACTCTTTTTAAAATTTTAAATTAAATTTTTTAAGTATATTAAGATTAACATTTTCCAACTTTTTAATAAATTATGGTTTTAAAATGTCCTGTTTCTGGATGTAAATTCAATTATGATTTTTGCTTCATTAAAGTTTCATGTTTTAAATTTCCAAAACAAGAATCATTAAAAAAATTACGGATAAGCGCTTTATCAAGACCTGATTGGCAACCTACTAAGTATAGTTGCGTATGTGCTTATCATTTTACGGATTCGTGTTTTATGAAAAATTCACAACGGCCACATCTGCGTGCAAGAGCTGTTCCAAGTATTTTCTCCAATGATCCGCGATTATCTAATAATAAATCAGAAACTAGAAATTCTTATGAAACTAATTTAATTTTAAATTTTTGCAATTTGCAAACACAGACAAAATCTTTTCAACCTTCAATAGGTTATCACTGGTTAAAAAAAAAATTTTTAGCATAAAATATTTATTTTTTATTTTCATTTCTTTTTTCTTTATAATTTCTTGTGTATTTAAATAATAAAAACAAATAAGATTAAGTTTTTTTTTTTTTTTTTTTATTTTATTTTCAAATTAAATTTAATTTACGTTTGCAAAAAAAGAAAGGAAAAAAATTTAAAATTAAGTGTTGTGAGTTGGATAATATAGCCGCATCTCCAATGGCGGCAAGTAAAGTATATTTTTTTTTATTTATGAATCTAATTTCTTTATTAAAATTTTTTTCTTGTTTTCTATAAATTAATAATTTTTTTACTTAATTCTTAATTTCAAATCCACAGCACTATTTTTAATTTAATTTTCTAAAAATGTATTTTATTTTGTGTTGAAAATATTATTTTTAAATTTACTTTTAATTTTAAATTTTAATAATAAATTTTTTTTTTTTTTGTATAACATTTCACTTTTAATTTTACATTTAATTTCATACCTGCACGTGATTTGTTTTGTTTATATTAAATTTAATACTGCTTTTTTTTTATTGAAGATTACTCTTTATCTAACATTTACTAGTTGTAAACAAATCAATTAAAATATATCCATTTCATTCCCTCTCCCCGGATGAGAATATTCTTATTTCTAAATTCGCTAATTAATTAATACCATCAATACTATGTCACCGTATTGTTTTTATTTTAATTCGTATTGTTTTAATTTTTGATGTTATACGTTAACTTTACTCATTTTTTTTTTTTTTTTTTTTTTAATCATAAAAGAAAGGGAAGTACCGAAATTTCAGTTCATTTCTTTTCAATTAACTAAAACTATTTAATTTAAATTTAATTATTTACATATACGTGTGTATTTTTACTTGCACGTAGATTTAGCTGTGTGTGAGTTTTTAGGTTGTAACTAAGTTCAATAAGGTTTGGTTAAAAACTGTTGAATGGTGTTATAAACCGACTTCTCACTCATAGCACAATAAAATAAGGGTATTGTTGATGATATTTTGTAAATATAGTTGGCAATATTTTTATTTTTATAAACGGTGATAACTTGTTCGGGTTGTATGAATCGTACACATACAATATTTAACTTAAATTATAATATAATTAAATTTTAAACGTTTTATTATTATTTCTCTTTTTTCCAGAACTTTTTTTTTTTTTTCAATCTATTTTTACTAGTTGCTATTAAAAATTGCCAATTTTCGAGTTAATTTTTGTAATATTCTGGGCCTACAAGCTAATTTTCATGCCGTAGAATGTCTTAATTCTACAAAACAAGCAATTTTAGCCCTTGGTGAAACACAAGTCAGGGGACAAAATGATAATTTTAATATTATTGGCTACTCACTTGTTTCACAGTTTCAATTTCGTACCCAAAAGAGGAATCGCGATTTAAATTAAAAATGGCATTGCTTTCAACACCCTAGATAAATCTAGGGTATTCTAGGCCAACCTTCCATTATATTTAAAACCTTCTAGGCCAACCTTCCATTACATTTGGGTTAAAATTCTCGTTGAAAAGCATGTAATACATTTCTTTTTTTATACAGATCACCCAATTCAAATGAACAAGAAACTGCTGTGGAAATTGACAATCTTTCAAACCAGATCAATGAAATCTTGGAATCATGTCCAAAAACCGAAATTGTTCTGGCAGGTAATTTCAACGTCCACAACAAGGACTGGCTTCATTTTTCAAGTAACTCTTCTTTGAGTCAAAACTTAATTGGGAAACAAGTTGAATTATTTTCCTTACTGTTCCATCTTTCTCAACTTGTCCAAAATCCCAATAGGGTCCCCGACCGAGCTGATCAAGAGGGTCACCTCTTGGATCTGTTTTTATCCACTCACTCTGAAAAATATGTAGTTTCAGTTGGTTGTCCCCTGGGGGGCTCTGACCACTGTCTGGTAACCATAAGCTTCCCGGTAAGCACATTAGCCAGCTGAAGGATTCCTCCCAAAAAATTAGTATGGCAAATATAGTCGTGCTAACTGGTGTGAGATTCAAAAGAAAAGGCGAACTTGTTTGGCAAACAATTTTCACAGTCAACTCAAAGACCACCAAATATTCCAGAAGTTGGCTGCTCCTTTGGTAGAATTTACTTTAGGACGCGAGGAGTGATGAAAATCTTGAAGAATCTAGATTCAAACAAATCAGCCGGTCCCGATGGAATCACAACGATGGTTCTTAAAAAAACCTACTCTACCATACCCCTCTAACTACCGCCCTATAGCTATAATTTCGATCCTTTCCAAAGTAATGGAAAAAATTATAAACCAAAAGCTATTGAAATATCTAAATTATAAAGGTTTGCTCCATGATATTCAATACGGGTTCAGAGCCCGTCGTTCAACTGGTGATCTCATGACTTACCTTTGTAAAAAGCTCAATATTAGTCTTCACCATTCTGGCGAATCTGATGTGGTAGTACTGGATATTTCTAAAGCTTTCGACCGTGTATGGCATGCTGCTTTGTTAGCAAAATGCAGAGCTATAGGGTTAGGTAGAGTCTTTCTCAATTGGATTGGAGATTTCTTTCGAATCGTACGATTCGAGTTCTGGTCGATGGTTTAGCATCTGATAAATTTAAACTAAACGCTGGTGTCCCTCAAGTTTCTGTTCTTTCTCCCACCCATTTCTTAATATTCATTAATGATCTTCTATCTTTAACTTCCAATACAATTCACAGTTTCGCAGATGACAGCACCCCTGTAGTTTCCTATGAATTTCATAGCCGCTATAACATTAATCATCAGGTTAATACAACAGCAAAAAATTTTACTGTCAGTGAGCTAAATAACGATTTAGCAAAAATTCACAAATGGGGTGAAAATAATCGTGTTCAATTCAACACGAAGAAAACACATTGCTGTCTCATTTCGCGAAAAATAGCAACTTCCTTTCCAAACTTGATTTTTCAGGGAGAAGCTTTGCAGCACTCAACAGATTTAAAAATATTTTGGGCATCGAGTTAAACCAGAAATTGACTTGGTCAAAATACATTTTTGGTATAGCTAAAGATGCAGCTAGATGTTTGGGCTATTTGCATCGCTGTAAAACTTACTTCTCTCCATTAGATCTATTCGTCTTATAAATTATCCCAGTATTACCGCAACGCTCACTCCACTTAGCCTTTGCCACAGAGTCTTGTCACGTATCCTGTTTTATTGATACCTAGTGGGAACGAACACTCAAAGTTTTGCAACGTGAAAAGGAGTGCAATAGATGCTCATCCCTACTGCGTCGAATTGTTAAGATTGCGAAACACGGTTTATGGAAATTCGTTTGTTATGCGCATGTCGAGATTATGGAATCACATTCCGTCCAATGTGTTTCCTAGATTGGTAATTCGTAAGTGTACGACTTAAATAAATTTAAGAAGAATATAAACATCTTTCTTCTAAATATCCCTCCAAATTTTCCCCATCTACCATAATCTAAAATTCCCAAATAACCTCCCACAATCCTGAAATCTTTTCATATCCCATCTCTGTAACCAAACTGTACATTTGTATCACGGGTTCCTTCCCTAAGTTTGGTTCAAAAAGGGTGTGAATTTGGTGCGTTAAAGTCGCACACTACCCAACGAAATACCGCACAGTTTCAATGGGTGGCTTTCGAGCGTTCCATTCCCTCGCAAAAAAAAAAAATAAAAAATTTTGGTTTCACATCTTGATAAAAAAATTAATTTAAATGGCTGGTTAATAAATAAGAATGCAAATATTGTCATTTTATAATTTTTGAAAAATGATGACTATTTCGGAAGTGAAATTAAGTATAGAATTATTATTAAAAACAGTTTGCAAGTTCCATGATTCTCAGGCCTTACAAAAAAACCAGCCAAAATTTTTAAAAAAATTTTATCGGAATATATGAAACTAGTCTTGAGACCAAAAGAGCTAAAAACTTTAATATCGTATTTTATATTATTTACAGATAAAAATATTTTTTTTATACAATTTATTTCACAATACCATTTTAAAATAAACTCTTTTTTGGTTTTTTAAATTTAATTTGCTGTTTTATTTTCCAATTCAATATTTTTATTTAAACTAGTTTTGTCGATTTATTTATTACTGTAGCATATTAATAAAATTATCACTCTCATTGGAAGCTTAGTAAGAAGCTTTTAAAAAGTAAAATATATTGAGGTTATTTTTTTAAAAAAGAATTTCCGAATGAAAATATTAAAATTTTTTATATTTGAATATATTATAAGAATTTTAAAAGATGGAATTTTATGGTCATCTTTAAACGAAGCTAAAAAAGTTTGTGAGTTATTATTATTTTAAAAGCAGCCTCCGAATGAAAGCTCCCTATTCCCATAAGACTACGTGTTAAATCAGCCTTCGAAATAGCTTTCGGTTTTCTAAATGTCATGTCATGGAATTTGTATTTATATTATTTATCATAATCATATTAACTTGTCCTGCCAGTTTACTTTTAATATGGAGACTTAAAGGCAAAATGTTGTTTGCATTGTCAATTATTCATGCTGCCGTTCTATTCTTTTAACAATACAAATTTTTAATTGCTTTATTTTGTACTCTTTATAATAATTTAATGTATTTGTCATCAGTATTTCCCCAAATCTGGATGTTGTGTGTAGCGACCGAGTGGAACATACTATAGTAAATTGATCCTGATTGATTCAACTTGAAGATTCCAGCTATCTTTCTTGCCTTTTTTGTTTGTTCTAGGGTTTGACTTTGCCACATCAAATTCTCGTCTACAATTACACCTAAATAATTATTGATTGTTATATTTGATTTCAAGGTATTCTTTTGGTTTTCTTTTGAAAATTATAAATTTAGTTTTACTTTCATTTACGCTCAGCTTATGTTGATTGATCCAATTGTTTATCAGCTCCATATCTTCTTATATCACTTGTTCTAAATTCGTAATTAGTTGTTCTTGATAAACTATAACCAAATCATTAGCATACATATACAGGGTGCCATTTAATTTTAGTTGTAGTAAACCACTTATTTATATTGGAAATAACGTTGGCCCCAGTGAGCTGCTACCTTGGATTATATTAAAAATTTTTTTTTCCACATCGCTTTTTATACCCTACACCTATGGAATAGGTAAAGGGGTATATTAACTTTGGTATGGTGTTTGTAAACACCCAAAAGAAGCGAGCTAGATATGGAAAAGTATATATATTTGTGATCAGCGTGACCGCCTGAGTCGATATAGCCATGTCTGTCCGTCCGTCCGTCCGTAGGCACGATAACTCAACAAATAAAGGAGCTATCTTGATGAAATTTTAACTGTAGGTTACTAAGACTGAAAGTACGGCGGGGATTGCATATGGGCGAAATCGGCCCATGGGTTCGGATTCTGGACCTTTTAATCGGTCCAAGGGCTAACGAACATATATAAAAAATCACGATAACTCAACAACTAATGACGCTATCTTCTCAAATGTGTGCTGTAGGTTACTAGTAATGAACCTACTTGGGGAATGCGTAAGTTCGGGATTGGACCATGGGTTCGGAACTTAGAACTTTTTGATCGAATTTAGGCCAAACGAGCATAATTTCGAAACAAATGAAGATAGAACCTCCAAATTTGGTATCAAGGTGTCAATTTGGTACCTAAGTGTGTTGGAAATTTCGGCCCCATTGGAGTAGTGGGTCGGGGACCAGATACACCTTTCCGAAGACCTTAAAGCATATCCTTTAAATTAATAAAGATAGCAACTTAAAAAAATTTAGAAGCTTCAAATTTGGCACAAGGGTGTTCTTTACTATCTCTTGCGTGTCCCCCTAATTTTGGATCAATTGGAATGGTGGTTCAGTACCTCTCTTAGACCTCCCAAGTTTTAAAAGCTTATAATCGAAATTACTAAAAATAGTAAGTTAAGATAGAACGTTCAAATTGTGTACAAGTGTTAACTAGTACTATAAGTACAGCGCGGACTGTATAAGGGTGAAATCAGACCAAGGGTTCGGATTCTGAACCTTTTAATCGGTTTCAGGGCTAACGAACATATATTAAAAATCACGATAGCTCAACAACTAATGACGCTATCTTCATGAAATTTTGTGCTATAGGTTATTGGTAATGAAACTACGGCGGCGATTGCGTACGGTGAGGAGTGGACAATGGGTTCGGAACTTAGAACTTTTTGATCGAATTTAGGCCAAACTAGCATAATTCCGAAACCAATGAAGATAGAACCTCCAAATTTAGTATCAGGGTGTTGCTTTCGATTCCCTTAGTCTCCTTGAAAATTGAGCCCAATTGGAGTAGTGGATGGGGACCAGCCACTCAGTTCCGAGGACCTTAAAGCATATTGTCGAAATTGATAAAGATAGTAACTTGAAACAAATGTAGAAGCTGCAAATTTGGCACATGGGTGTTCTTTACTATTTCCTGCGTGTCCATCTAATTTTGGATCAATTGGAGTGGTGGTTCAGTACCTCTCTTAGACCCCCCAATGTGTAAAAGCTTATCATCGAAATTAATAAAACTAGTAACTTAAAATTAAGATATAACGTTCCAATTGTGTACAAGGGTTAACTAGTATTGAAAGTATGACGGGGACTGCATATGGGCGAAATCGTACCATGGTTTCGGGTCCTGGAACCCTTGAAAAGTTCAAGGGCTAATAAACATATATCTTAAAAACACCATAACTCAAAAAATAATGCCGCTATTTTGATGATATTTAAACTCTAGTAAGGAAAGTACCATGGGAATTGGTTCTGGTCGAGTTTAATTTCGAAGCCAAAGAATATATTTCCTATTTTCTATGTGTCCCAGAAATTTAGACTTAATTGTAGTGGTTCAGCTATGTTCAAAGGTACTTGCTGCATTTATGTAAAACTTATTTTTATATTTAAATGAATTATATGAAAACGTCTAAATTTGTAATTGTATTTTAGAAATACATTTATTGCATATTTTGCGTTTATAAGCTTTTCTGTTAGGTATATAAACTAACCATTTAAAATAATTGCTATTTTGGAAAATTTGGATTATTAAATGTATTATGCTTTGATTATCTTTTTATCACAAAATTTAATAATTGGAATTTTTTCATTATACCCGTATGACTATATAGTCAAAGGGTATAATAAATTTGCCATTACATTTGAGACGCAGAGAAGGAGGGGGGTAGATATAGATTCAAGTGTATGGATCGAATCAGAATCGAAAAATAAATTGATTTAGCTATGTATGTCCGTCCGTCCGTTTGTCCGTCCTTCTGTCCGTCCGCACGATAACTCAAAAATTAAAGGAGCTAGAATCTTGAAATTTTCGCAAGTTAATTTTTTTGCAATAGCCGTCATCGCTATTTAAATCCAGCCATTTTGGTCCATGGGTTCGGGTAGCTGCCATACAACTTCCTACTTTATATAAGCATTACTCTCCACCTAATGAAGCTGGGTGTCTGGAATTTTGCCAAAAATAGCTTAGTGTATTGGCCAAGGTTACAGCAAAATTAGGTTGGTCTATTGCAGAGGGTTCGAGTAGCTGCCAAACAACTCCTTCTTTTATATGAGTGTTCCACTAAACTTAATAAAGTATGTTTGAAATTTTGCCAAAAGTAATTAACCGGATGATATAATGTATATGTTACGGTCATACGGGTATCCCAGAGTTGACACAGTCTACTCTACTACACTCTTCCTCGTTTTGTAATTGAATTGGAATAAATATATTTTCATTTATTTCAAGCTTTTTTGTTTTTTAATATTTTTAAATAGATAAATTAGTAAGAATTTGTAATATTTTTTTATAGATAGTGTAATTAGAAAATGTTTTTAGTATTATAAAGTTAGTTTGGTTAGCTATGTATGTGGAATTGTATATTATTTTGATAATATAAATCGCTTACCTATATCCAGTGGCAGCATTAAATTTTACTTCGTTGTCTCAGCAATATTTAATTTTGTAATCTCAGCATAGCAGCACCTAAAAAGAATATCATTTAATTTTTAAGGAAAGAATATATTATTAAAATACTTATTTTTTGACACTCCATATCTCTAGTAGCTCAGAGATATTTTATTCCAAACGGCAACCAGCATCCTATTTGTTTTATTTTAATATTTTTATTTACTATTTGTAAAACATGTTTGTTTACAAATAGTAAATAATTATTTTAGACAGTTGTCATTGCTGACGGATAGAATGAAACGTCGATAGAATGAAACATGGAACGAAACAAAAGGCAAGATGTTGACGAATGACACTAGTGGAGCTAGCTAATGATAAAAAGAATTTTCAAACGGCAACCAGCATCCTATTTGTTTTATTTTAATATTTTTATTTACTATTTGTAAAACATGTTTGTTTACAAATAGTAAATAATTATTTTAGACAGTTGTCATTGCTGACGGATAGAATGAAACGTCGATAGAATGAAACATGGAACGAAACAAAAGGCAAGATGTTGACGAATGACACTAGTGGAGCTAGCTAATGATAAAAAGAATTTTCAAGATCAAAAGTTTATTCACCTTTTTTTTTTCATATATTTTACTAAACGGTTATTTACTTTTTCTTTTTTTTATTTAAAAGCTGTTACTTCCAAAAATATAAAAGGAGGAAAAGAAAGTAGAAGAAAGCAGAGTATATACGTGGACGTGGATAATAATACAAGCGGGAAGGAGTTAAATTTTTAAAGAAGATAATAAAAATAATTTGTAAAGAAAGTTTTAATTTATATTTTTGACTTTATTGTAAATATTGAAATTTGTATTTGAAAAAACTATTTAGTGAGATTAACGTAATTTTTTGAACATTATTAAAACATAAAATATTTAAAACTTATTTAGTGAGATTAACTTTAGTTTTTTAACATAATTAAAATATAATTATTTTGTGATTTATAAAGAAAAACTAAATGAAATAAAAGAACTAGTTTTTTAATTTTTATATATAACAGAACGTGTTTTAATATTATTTTTTATCCAATCCTACATTTGGGGGCTCAACCGGGATAATCCAGAATTGATCCAGGATTGGACGTTCGATCTAGTGATCTAAAAAAAAAAAAAAAGAACATTTAAACAGGTGAATATTAAAAAAAAAAATTTTATATTAAACGTAGAGATATATATAAAAAAAAAACTTTTGAGATTACATATATAAAAGTGAATAAAAAAAATAAAATATATATAAGATAAGATAGATAAAAATTTTTTTTGAAGATTATATATATAAAAAATTTATTTTAACGATAAACGGTGAATACAAAAATAAAATATATTTTAAGAAATAAGACAGTAAATATATATTTAAAGTAGAACGTGGATTACTTAAAAATTATTTAGAACGTGGATTACTTAAAAAATTATTTAGAACGTGGATTATACACAAACACATACACAAAAACTTTGAACATTTAATTTTTTTTATATATAATTGTTTTGCGAGTATTTAATAAAATTTAAAAAATGAGTTCTAGACGCAGACTAAGTCGTCAAAATAGCGATTTGCCGGTAGTGAACGAAGTAATACGTGAATCGAGTAGATTTAGTGCCGAAACTAATTCTCAAATTAAATTTAGTTTCAATGATGTTGAAACTTTGTTAAGAAAATTTACGGGAAAAGAAACCATTAGTGTACGAAAATGGTTTTCGGAATTCGAACAATATGCTTACACGTTTCACCTCAATGACTTAGAAAAATATATAGTGTGTAAAAGGTTATTAGAAGGTGACGCGAAACTGTTCGTGGAATGTGAAGCGAAACCTTTAAACTTTCACACATTAAAAGACGCTCTATTAAATGAATTTCAACCAAAAATGAATAGTGTTGAAGTTCATAGTAAGTTACAAGCGCGAAAGAAAAACGCTAACGAGTCGTATCGCGAATTTCTATACAAAATGATCGATATAGCTTCGCAAGCTGAAGTCGATGAAATATCGGTTATTAGTTACACCATAAACGCTATAAATGATACGCCCGCTAATAAGTCAACTCTGTACGGCGCGAAAAATTATGCAGAGTTTAAAGAAAAATTAGCCGTGTATGAAAAAATTAAAACAGATAGAAATCGAAATAATTTTACTAACAAAATGTCACGCGCGAATAAATATTGTTTTAACTGTGGATCATCAGCACATGAATTTCACAGTTGTCCAGAAAAAGAACGAGGACCGAAATGTTTCGAGTGTAACCAGTTTGGACACAAAAAACCGGATTGTCCAAACAAGAAGCGTCCGATAGCTATAACAAATGCAGCTAATACAAATACAAATAATAATTGTGTTTTAATAAAGGTGAACAACGTTGTGATGGAAGATTTAATAGATACTGGAAGCGATATTTGTTTGATTAAAGAAGCATATATTAATTTAATTAAACCTTTATCTATTTTCAGAAACAATCAGATAGCAATATCAGGGTTAGGTTCTAATATTTTCAGTAAAGGTTGTTGCAACATGGAAATTCAAATAAATGAAAATACTTACCAAAATGTTGAGGTACACATAATTGATAACAACAGCATGAAGTTTCCTGTTATCATAGGTATGAGTTTGCTAAGACACTCTATAGTCAAAATAAGTGGTGGCGTCATTTCCGTAAAGAAGAATAACACTTCAACAGTCAACACTAAAAAAGAAGAAAACGGTTGTTATTTAGCTGAAATAAAATTAGAAGATGAGTTTACTTGCCAAGATCTCCCAGGGTTAGCCAATCTGAAAAAAGGTAAATTTAATAAAATTGTTAATTTAATTAAAAATGGAACAGTATCACCGTCCAACTCCAAAACTAAGGCAGTCAAAAATTTCCCGGAACCCAAGACAGCAAAGCAGGTTCAAAGCTTTTTAGGCTTAACGAGCTATTTTAAGAAATTTATCCCACAACACTCAATCATTGCAAAACCGCTAAGTGACATGCTCAAGAAGGATGTTAAATTTAAATTTGACAACACCGAGAGGAGTTCTTTCGAAAAATTAAAAAATATTTTAAGCACATCACCTGTTTTAAAAATTTTTAGCTATGAAGACTATACTGAGTTACATACGGATGCTTGCAAATTTGGAATAGCAGTTGTCTTATTACAAAGAGATCCAGGAGATGGAGCGTTACACCCGGTACACTATTCAAGCAAAAAAACAACAGATGCACAACAAAAGTGGGGTAGCTATGAACTGGAAGTACTAGCTGTGGTGGAAGCGGTGAAAAAATTTAGAACATATTTACTAGGGAAAAAATTTAAGTTGATAACGGATTGCAAGGCGTTTACAATGACACTAAATAAAAAGGATTTAGTAACACGAGTGGCACGTTGGTCGTTGCTGTTAGAAGACTTTGACTATGAAGTGGAACACCTAGAAGGCACAAGAATTCGCCATGTTGATGCATTAAGCAGAAATCCGGTAACTTACTGTGTTGAAATAAAAAAGAATTTTATATGTCAATTACAGGAATTACAAATGAAAGATGAAAAGTTAGCCGCGATAATAGAAGTATTGAAACATGGTCAATACAAAGATTTTGTCATTCACCATAATATTTTGGCCAAAGATGTAAATGGAAAAATTTTATATGTTGTTCCAGAGGGGATGAAAAATTCGTTGGTAAGATCAATACACGAAAATGGTCATTTTCATTTTGCGAAAATGAAAAAAAAAATTGAAGAAGAATTCTATATGCCTGATCTGAAAAGAAGAATAGATGTTTGCATTGGAAACTGTGTCGAATGTATTTTGGCAGAAAGAAAGAGCGGAAAACAAGAAGGTCTACTCAACCCAATACCCAAAGGGGATACACTGTTGGACACGTTTCATATTGATCATGTAGGGCCCATGAGTACAACTAAGAAGGGTTACCGATATGTGTTGGCGATAGTTGATGGATTTTCCAAGTTTTGTTGGTTGTTCCCTACAAAAAGTTTAAATGCAGAGGAAGTAATAAAGAAATGTGAAATAATTGCCAGTACATTTGGTTATCCATCGCGGATAATTTCTGATAGAGGAGGAGCGTACATATCAAATCAATTCCGTGAGTATTGTAAATCACATGACACTAAACTTTACTTCATAGCCACAGGAGTTCCAAGAGGTAATGGTCAGGTGGAACGTCTACACAAAACTACAGTTGCAGTTCTAACGAAATTATCGTTAAACCAACCTGAAAAATGGTACACGCATATTACAGATGTACAAAGAATTTTAAATAGCACTTTTCATCGCTCTATTCAAACAACACCATTTGAACTCATGTTAGGAACTAAAATGAAAACAAAGAATGATAAAAATATAATACAGCTAATAGAAGAAGAATGGATTCAACAATTTCAAAATGAACGCAGTGAAGCAAGAGAACAGGCCAAGTTGGACATTATCAAAATTCAGGCCGAAAATAAAAGAAATTTTGATCGCAAAAGAAAAGCAGCAATAAAATATAATTTAGGAGATTTAGTTGCAATCGAACGTACACAATTTAGAGTTGGTCTTAAAATTAAACAAAAATTTTTTGGTCCATATCGAGTGACAGCTATTAAAGGATTTGATAGGTACACAGTGCAAAAGGAAGGCGAACACGAAGGTCCAACCAATACTGAATGCAGTGCTGACAAAATGAAATTATGGGTGCAATACGAAACTGATAGCGATCTGGATCAATCCGAGGCGGATTAAAATACAGGATGGCCGAATGTGGGATTGTATATTATTTTGATAATATAAATTGTTTACCTATATCCAGTGGCAGCTTTAATTTTGTAATCTCAGCATAGCAGTACCTAAAAAGAATATCATTTAATTTTTAAGGAAAGAATATATTATTAAAATACTTATCTTTTGACACTCCATATCTCTAGTAGCTCAGAGATATTTTATTCCAAACGGCAACCAGCATCCTATTTGTTTTATTTTAATATTTTTATTTACTATTTGTAAAACATGTTTGTTTACAAATAGTAAATAATTATTTTAGACAGTTGTCATTGCTGACGGATAGAATGAAACATGGAACGAAACAAAAGGCAAGATGTTGACGAATGACACTAGTGGAGCTAGCTAATGATAAAAAGAATTTTCAAGATCAAAAGTTTATTCACCTTTTCTTTTTTTTCATATATTTTACTAAACGGTTATTTACTTTTTCTTTTTTTTATTTAAAAGCTGTTACTTCCAAAAATATAAAAGGAGGAAAAGAAAGTAGAAGAAAGCAGAGTATATACGTGGACGTGGATAATAATACAAGCGGGAAGGAGTTAAATTTTTAAAGAAGATAATAAACATAATTTGTAAAGAAAGTTTTAATTTATATTTTTGACTTTATTGTAAATATTGAAATTTGTATTTGAAAAAACTATTTAGTGAGATTAACGTAATTTTTTGAACATTATTAAAACATAAAATATTTAAAACTTATTTAGTGAGATTAACTTTAGTTTTTTAACATAATTAAAATATAATTATTTTGTGATTTATAAAGAAAAACTAAATGAAATAAAAGAACTAGTTTTTTAATTTTTATATATAACAGAACGTGTTTTAATATTATTTTTTATCCAATCCTACATGTATTACGATCAAATAACAACAGCTTTTATGGTGTTAAAATGACTTATGGATATGTCCTTAAATTTGAACCAAATAGGTGTAGGGTATTTCTAAGTCGGTTGCACCGACTGACTGTTTCTTTACTTGTCATTTCTTCACATTCTGCAAATTTAAGTCTGTCTTCTTAATAACTTTGAACCAAAAATATTGTTTGTCACGAATTTAGTGTTTTAATAGAATTTCAAAAATAGTTTTTCTGTGTACTGTACCAGAGTCTTTTTTACATCAAAGAATATAGTCACAACTTTTTTTCTATCGTCAAAACCAGCTTGTACTTTGCAACACATTTCAAATAAAGACGCTTCCGTATTAGATTGCTTTTTGAATCCACACTTTGTGTACTTAGTAGGTTTGATCTGCATAAGTGTTCAGTTAATTGTTTATTAATTATTGTTTCGACAGCTTTGCTGAAAACTGCTGCTTTTGCAAATGTTCTGAAATCTTCCTTAGTACTGTTTGTATTTTTTGTTATTGGTATTATTTTACATATTTTTAAAAATTTTGGCAGTTCGGCTTTATGTAATATTGTGTTTATTAATTCGATAATACTTTTGGCTATTTCTATTTTGCAGCTGATTAATGCGCCGTTATGTTATATAGAAAATGCGTGAAGAAAAATTGTCCCTAATTGTCCCTAATAGTTTTGAGTTAGCCCTTTTGCGTGAACAGCAAAGTAAAGTATAAAGAAAAGGGAAATTACGTTACTTTAAAAACTAAAACAGAAGATAGTTTTTTTTTTGAAGAATAATAATGTTTTTAATTTTTATTAATTTAAAATTAAAGGAAGTTATTTTGAAATTTTATTTAAATTTTTTGTTTATTTTGTTTTTATGGATTGTTCGGATTATTTCTTGTTGTTATTTGTTTCACATTTTTGACTTTTTGATAGCGACTTAGTATTTATTTTTTTTATTTATTTATTTATACTGCTCAACACAAACAATTTACAAAAAAGAATACAAGTAACAATTAAAATTATACATTTAAAATCAATATAAAAAAATTATATTTTTAATTAAATATTAAAACTAAAATTATAATTAAAAATTAAAAATTATGAACTTTACAGTACTACAAAAAAACAAAAATAATCCTGTTAATAGCGATTATTTAATTTTTGTTTTTGGGAATGTTTTGAAAGTGTAAAGTCAATATTATGTTTGTGTTTGTTACCTATAATAAGCATTCTATTAATAGGTTCACATTTGCCATAATTAGTCCTATGATTATTTATTTTAAATAAATTGCAAGAGCAAAGGCGTTGAGAATTCTGATAATAACTTTATTAGAAATTAAAGTAGATTTACATTTTTTTTGTATTGCCTCAATCCTATCAATGTGTACCATATAAAACGGAGACCAAACTTGACTAGCATACTCAAGGTTTGGTCTTACAAGACAAGTGTACAACGATTTAAGAACGTAAGGATCTTAAAATTCCTTCGCAGAACGTTTAACAATTCAATGAATCAGCTTTATTTATAATATTGTTTTAATGAGTTTTAAAGCTAAGTTGGGAATCAAAATACACTCCTAGGTCCTTAATTGAGGTAACTTTAGGTAAACTAATACCATCTAAGTTATAATTGAAGCAAATAGGACAAGATCGGCGTGTATAAGATATCAATGCGCATTTATTTACATTAAGTTACAAACAGTTATTAACGCACCAATTTTTAAAATTTTGAAGATCATTCTGCATAAGGATGGCGTCATTATAAGATGTAATCTTTTTAAAAAGTTTCATATCATAAGCGTAAACTTGAAGCTCGCAATTATAAATTATAGAAGAAACATCAGTTACAGATAAGAAAAAAGTAGAGGACCAAGGTGGCTACCTTGTGGGACTCCCAAATTTACCACGGAAGCTTCTGAAATTACATTTTTAAATATAACACTATAGGAGCGCTCACATAAATAAGAATGTATCCACTTGAGGAAGAATTGTGGAAAGCTATATACAAGTTTTAGTAAAATAATATTATGTGGCAATAGATCAAATGCTTTACTAAAATCAGTATAAACAACATCTATTTGAAATCTTTCTTCCATGTCATTAAGGAGAAGAGATGTGGTTTCAACTAAATTACCCACAGTAGATTTTTGTTTTACAAATCAATGTTGGTCATCTATTAAAAGATTTCTACAGTGATTGTAAATTGAATCCGTTATAATTAATTCAAATAATTTAGGAATTGAAGATAGTTTGGCTATCGGGCGATAGTTAGTAATTTCATTTTTAGCATTCTTTTTATGTATATTTAGTATAGATAGTGTAGATAGAATTGTATAGATACTATAGATAGATCAGCGACTTAGTCTGTTTTTTTGTGCATTTCTAAAAATTTAGAAATAATTTCATGAAATTTTTAATTTTTGTTTCAATTTTTCCCCTTCTGAACTTGATCACAGTCATTCTTTCACCGAATACAAAATCACCCATTTTAGATCATTCTTGAAACTTGGTATTTCAACTAATAACCCGAGTGTTAGATCTAGTGGGAATAATAATAATTATGTTATTAATAATATTAAAGATAATAATAATAGAAATAATAACAAAATTAATAATAATATAAATGTTAATGATAAAAATAGTATTATCATTGATAAGGATAACTTAAATATTGAATGTAGTTGTAATAATAATAGCAATAGCAATAATAATCATGTTGTTGTTCCCAAAATCTCTAATTACTCACTTGCTCCACTTCAGGTTGTACCTAATAAATTTATCTTTATTTATTCAGTTCCAATGGGTTTATCCATTTCGAAGATGGCAACAAAACGTTCTTCGTCTTTCAAACTAGGTATTCCAGCAAATTTAATGCATCACATTTTAAATTAAAAAAGTTAGTCTCCTGGAATGCTAATTAAAGTATTTCAATTTCGGAATAAATACACATCTCTCCGTAATGACAAAAACTCGAGAACCTCTCCATATTTTACCAAAATGTAAAAGGCCTCCCTCTCTTTCAAAGGGAGGAAATTTATTCAAATGACTTTGTTGTTTATCGTAAGGAAAGAGCTTTATCTTCTCTAGGGCAACGTGCAGATGAAGTTTTGTTAGCTGTTAAATCAACTCTGGTTAGCGGATTGGTTGACATACTGACATCTAGCCTGTTTACAGTTGCTTGTATCCAAATCTTATTCAGTCAATCAAACTAATTCATTTTGATTTCTTATATCTCTCCTGAAACTAAAACTTTTTATTTAACGATAACGAAATTCCTTAGTTTTACACAAATTAATTCTGTTTTACAAACAATTTAGGCAGACAACTTGACTTAGTTTTTAGATCGCACTATGAAAATAGACTTTTAATTCTGAGAAATATCTCAAAATTTAATATTCCTTATCTAAACACCGTGTTTAGCTCTTATAACTTTGAATCCTTTTTTTAACTTCTGATATACAAACTTGCTTCCACAGTTTTCATGAACAAGTAACAATTTCCTTTCGTTTAGCAATTCTCCTAAAAACTCATAAAATTTGTAGGTACTCTAAACCGTGGTCAACCAGAGAATTGCGATTGTTGAGAAACGAACGTAATTCCGCCCGGGAGAAATATCTAGAGTAGAATTCAATTGACCATTTGCATATATTTATTATTGCCTACAAAAAAATTCGAAGACCTGTTTAAAAACCTATATAGAAAATATATTGACAATATGAAATTGCAATTTTATTCTAATCCGTGAAGTTTTTATGATTTTGGAAATTCTAAACGTAAGACTGAGGATTATCCACCAGCCTTGAGATATGAAGGAACATCGACTTGCAGATTATTTCCAATTACTTTGCCACATTCTTTCTAAAAACATACAAAAACGAGGAAGAGAGTAGTAGAGTAGACTGTGTCAACTCTGGGATACCCGTATGACCGTAACATATACATTATATCATCCGGTTAATTACTTTTGGCAAAATTTCAAACATTTAGCTTTATTAGGTGTAGAGTAATGCTCATATACATCATGCTCATATTGCAGTACATCAACCAAATTTTGCAGAAACTTTGGCCATTATACTAAACTATTTTTGGCAAAATTTCAGACACGCAGCTTCCATAAGTATAGAGTAATGCTCATATAAAATTAGAAGTTGTATGGCAGGTACTCAAACCCGTGGACCAAAATGGCTGGATTTAAATAGCGATTCCTGTTTTTGCATAAAAACGAATCTATGAAAATTTCATAATCCTAGCTCCTTTACTTTTTGAGTTATCGTGATGACGGACGGACGGACGGACGGACATACATAGCTAAATCGATTTATTTTTCGATTCTGATCCGATCCATACACTTGAGTCTATATCTACCCCCCCTCCTTCTCTGCGTTACAAACGTAATGACAAATTTATTATACCCTTGGACTATATAGTCATACGGGTATAATTATGTTTTCGTTCCGAAGGAATCATACATTGAGGATCTAATTTCAAAATATTCTATTTTTGATATAAGAACAATTATTTTAACTAATGATGTTATTATGCCACTACTACATTCTCTTAGATATCACTCACATCGTCCTGATGAAAATTATTAATCCTTAGTAGGTATTGGGACACTTTGTCCTGGGAATTCTGAGCCAGAAAGAGATAGCAATAGTTTGACATATTGACCTACATTTTTGATTAATGGCCAGGTCTTCCGGAAGTAGGGCACCCGAAAGTAGGTTAACTCTTAATAAACAAGTTTGTTTACTTGGTTTAAAGTAATAGGTGCACATGAAAAGGTAGTAAGAAAATATGTTTTTATAAAATTGGAAGAGTAAAATAAAAAAAAATTTAAAGGTCAACAATCTTTAATCTTTTGGAATAAAGAAAAAAAAATAAGTGCTAACCAGTTTTCTACTTTTTAATTTTCTGATTACATAAAAGAAAAAGATAAAAAAATATTTAAGCTTCGAAAAAAATTTTTTTTTGTTTTTGTTTGAAATAACGTAAAAATATTAATAAAAAGAATTATAAGAAAACAAAAATATGGAAGAGTGCTTAAAGATTTATAATTTATTAAGATTCGTTTGGATTTTAAAACAAGTGCAAATTCTTTAAAAGTAAACCAGTTTTTTGTGTTTTAAAAAAAGCTATGTCACTCCGAGCGCAAAAATCCCATGTATTTTAAAGGGGGCAAAATTCAGATATCTTCCAGTGTGGCCGATGTAGCTAAACTTTGCGGTACATGCCAATGAACAAAACTGCAAAGCTTTTTCGTTTCAAGATTGCCTGATACTGAACATATATACTTACTGCTATGTCTGATCTACATATATAACCTTGCTGTAAAGAATGAAAAATAAAAACAGGTTAATTGCTTTTGGTACCTATAGTAAAAAATAAAACAGTTGAGTTAATATGTTTAAATCATTTTTATTTAACTGAAAAAGCTTTAACAATTTTGCGATGATCAGATATTAAAATTCTAGAAATAATGATACCAACATTTTCAATGCGTCTTTGAAATCTACTTCTATCACATGCGTATTGTTGCCAATGACCTTTGCGAGCAGCTCTGTAGGCATAGTCCCATACATGCATGACTTGAATTTCTATATTTGTGTTGAAGTGAACTTTTTACTTTTATTATTTAATTTTATATTGCATGTGTGAAGGTCTTAGTTTAGAATTTTTTCTTTTAAGAGATACATATATACGTTAAAACAATTTTTAACTGCACATCTAAAATTGTGGTTTGATAAATGTATAGGTCATGATGTTTTAAAGTTATCAATCTTTTCTAATGGGGGCAAAACTCTGCTTAGATCTTCTATTTTGGCACTGTCAATGTACTTTTGAAGGAAAAGTTTTTTTTGTTCTCCTTTAACATAAATTTTTTCAGCTGGTTCTAAATAATGTTTTATTATACATTTTACATCTAAATATTCAACTAAACCACTACCCCATTTAAGTCTATTTATTTTATTTTCGCAATGCTGATTGGTATATCTGACTTCTTGACTAAGTTCTTCTGCAGGGTATGGTGGTTTAAAATGATATACAGTAAACTTCCTTTTTCAAGTATGGCTAGTTCTTTTATGAAATTTTGTTTATCATTTCATAATAAAAATTGAAGATCAACTACTAAAACTTGTTTAACCATGTTGAAGGTTATTGGTGGAATAACCTTTTCATTATTCAAAGATTTATTAATATTCATTTTTAAAAATAGTTTTTATATAAATATAGGTTAGTAATATTAGTGTTCACTAATACAACTTTGTTGTTTCACCCATTTACTATGATGGTGGCAGGACCATCCTGTTGTTGTAAAACAACTTTTATTCATAATTTAATTAAACATAAAAAAGAAAATATACAACCAGAAATTATTAGAATTGTTTGGTGTAATCCAGACAAAAATGCTGTTCCACAATATATGAAAGATGTTGAATATAGTGCAACTATACCTGATTTTAATGATAATCAAGAACCTTTGTTGATTGTAATCGATGATATGATGTTAAATTTTCATGATAAGTATGTGTGTGATTTATTTACTAGAGGTTCACATCATAGGAAATTGTCTGTAATATTTGTAACTCAAAATATATTTCATCAAGGTAAATTTTCAAGAGGTATTTCACTTAACTGTAAATATCTAGTTCTTTTTAAAAATCCAAGAGATAAATCACAGATATTACCTTTAGCTCGTCAGATTTATCAAAATCAAATCAAAGCATTTGAAAAAGTATATAATGAAGTGACGTCAGACCCATACGGGTATATATTAATAGATCTTACTCAAGACATTAATCATATATTTCGATTAAGAAGTGATATATTTGGAAAAAATTTCTGCTTTTGTACAAGAGATCAATTAGAACAATTTGGGGGAGAATATGAAACGTTTGAAAACTAATCGACACATATTGCATCTATTAAAAAGTTCTAAACCAAAATTTCAAAAAGTAATAATAAAACATTGTGATGCCGAAGTAATAAAAACTTTTTGTGAAATTGCTTTAAATATTTTTAAAGGCAATTGTAATCTGAGTAAAAAAGCAACAACTCAATTACGAAAGTATAAAAAGGAATTGAGATCACTCGTTTGCCGTAGAAAATCTATAAATAGCAAAAGAAAAATCATTATTCAACGAGGTGGATTTTTACCTACACTTCTTGGTGCACTACTTTCAGAAATAATAGCAAATTTTATAAAATGAATAATACAACATTTAACAAAATGATTATACTAAAACCAGAAGTTTATGAGAAAATGAAACAAAATACAGACGTAGAAGTGAATGAATTGGGTAAAGCTTTGAAAAAAATTTTAAATTAACACCTGACAGATACACAAAAATGGTATTTATATCGTCAAAATCTATTTAAAGTCAGAAACAAAAATAGAGTTCTTCCTCCAAATAAAGAGGAGCAAGTAACAATTACAGAAACAAAGGGTACTCAAACTAGTGCAAAACCTATGTATGTAGATGTAGAAACTCAATCAAATGTTCCTGTATGTAAGGATGCTGCAACACGAGCTTTTCCTCAAGAAGATGTATATGAAAAAGAAGTTGAGGAAGTATTCAATGACGAAATGGAAGAAGAAGTTTTTAAATAAGCATTGTCTGCTGCTTCAGCTGGATAACGTCTAAGAAAAAGAAAATCTATTAGAAATAAAAATGTACAAATCTTTGAAACTGATACAGGAGACATATTATCAGTTCCTTTAGACAGCCCAAGCACACCAACGAAGTAAGAAAAAACTATAAATAGCAAAGAGATAAATAGTTCAGCAAGGCGTGTTTTACGGTCAGCAGCAGGTAATACTCAAACCGAACTTAATTTTCCAATACGAAAAAATAAATCAACATCCTCATGGAAAATATACAAGTAAATGATGAATTTTACGTCACTTTAATAAGCGATTCATCCATGAATTATTACCCTAAAAATACATTGTCCTCTTTTATAAATAAAATGGATAAATACATGATTGATTCAAATTGGAAAGTCGGTATTTCTGAAATATATGTTAATAATTTTATACCAAATGTTTACGGTGAAGAGTGGGATAAAGGTACACAAATTTATATCTCAGGTATGAAAAACGATATGCTTGGTGTAGGATCTACATACATACCATACAATTCAACACAAATGTTATGCGACTGGAAGATATTTTTAATACCAACATTAATTCAAAATGTACGACCATTTCCTGGTTATTCTAGAAACGAAGTTGTGCGGCAGTTGATTTGGGGAATTTTTAACTTTTTGAATGATGATAAAAACTACACTGCATCAGATAAAAAGGATGAATTTGAAATGAACAATAATGAATAGTGTTGAAGTTCATAGTAAGTTACAAGCGCGAAAGAAAAACGCTAACGAGTCGTATCGCGAATTTCTATACAAAATGATCGATATAGCTTCGCAAGCTGAAGTCGATGAAATATCGGTTATTAGTTACACCATAAACGGTATAAATGATACGCACGCTAATAAGTCAACTCTGTACGGCGCGAAAAATTATGCAGAGTTTAAAGAAAAATTAGCCGTGTATGAAAAAATTAAAACAGATAGAAATCGAAATAATAATCTAAAACATGTTGACGCGAAAATTATCGAAGTGCCGAAAAGAAATAATTTTACTAACAAAATGTCGCGCGCGAATAAATATTGTTTTAACTGTGGATCATCAGCACATGAATTTCACAGTTGTCCAGAAAAAGAACGAGGACCGAAATGTTTCGAGTGTAACCAGTTTGGACACAAAAAACCGGATTGTCCAAACAAGAAGCGTCCGATAGCTATAACAAATGCAGCTAATACAAATACAAATAATAATTGTGCTTTAATAAAGGTGAACAACGTTGTGATGGAAGATTTAATAGATACTGGAAGCGATATTTGTTTGATTAAAGAAGCATATATTAATTTAATTAAACCTTTATCTATTCTCAGAAACAATCAGATAGCAATATCAGGGTTAGGTTCTAATATTTTCAGTAAAGGTTGTTGCAACATGGAAATTCAAATAAATGAAAATACTTACCAAAATGTTGAGGTACACATAATTGATAACAACAGCATGAAGTTTCCTGTTATCATAGGTATGAGTTTGCTAAGACACTCTATAGTCAAAATAAGTGGTGGCGTCATTTCCGTAAAGAAGAATAACACTTCAACAGTCAACACTAAAAAAGAAGAAAACGGTTGTTATTTAGCTGAAATAAAATTAGAAGATGAGTTTACTTGCCAAGATCTCCCAGGGTTAGCCAATCTGAAAAAAGGTAAATTTAATAAAATTGTTAATTTAATTAAAAATGGAACAGTATCACCGTCCAACTCCAAAACTAAGGCAGTCAAAAATTTCCCGGAACCCAAGACAGCAAAGCAGGTTCAAAGCTTTTTAGGCTTAACGAGCTATTTTAGGAAATTTATCCCACAACACTCAATCATTGCAAAACCGCTAAGTGACATGCTCAAGAAGGATGTTAAATTTAAATTTGACAACACCGAGAGGAGTTCTTTTGAAAAATTAAAAAATATTTTAAGCACATCACCTGTTTTAAAAATTTTTTGCTATGAAGACTATACTGAGTTACATACGGATGCTTGCAAATTTGGAATAGCAGCTGTCTTATTACAAAGAGATCCAGGAGATGGAGCGTTACACCCGGTACACTATTCAAGCAAAAAAACAACAGATGCACAACAAAAGTGGGGTAGCTATGAACTGGAAGTACTAGCTGTGGTGGAAGCGGTGAAAAAATTTAGAACATATTTACTAGGGAAAAATTTTAAGTTGATAACGCATTGCAAGGCGTTTACAATGACACTAAATAAAAAGGATTTAGTAACACGAGTGGCACGTTGGTCGTTGCTGTTAGAAGACTTTCGAATTCGCCATGTTGATGCATTAAGCAGAAATCCGGTAACTTACTGTGTTGAAATAAAAAAGAATTTTATATGTCAATTACAGGAATTACAAATGAAAGATGAAAAGTTAGCCGCGATAATAGAAGTATTGAAACATGGTCAATACAAAGATTTTGTCATTCACCATAATATTTTGGCCAAAGATGTAAATGGAAAAATTTTATATGTTGTTCCAGAGGGGATGAAAAATTCGTTGGTAAGATCAATACACGAAAATGGTCATTTTCATTTTGCGAAAATGAAAAAAAAAATTGAAGAAGAATTCTATATGCCTGATCTGAAAAGAAGAATAGATGTTTGCATTGGAAACTGTGTCGAATGTATTTTGGCAGAAAGAAAGAGCGGAAAACAAGAAGGTCTACTCAACCCAATACCCAAAGGGGATACACTGTTGGACACGTTTCATATTGATCATGTAGGGCCCATGAGTACAACTAAGAAGGGTTACCGATATGTGTTGGCGATAGTTGATGGATTTTCCAAGTTTTGTTGGTTGTTCCCTACAAAAAGTTTAAATGCAGAGGAAGTAATAAAGAAATGTGAAATAATTGCCAGTACATTTGGTTATCCATCGCGGATAATTTCTGATAGAGGAGGAGCGTACATATCAAATCAATTCCGTGAGTATTGTAAATCACATGACACTAAACTTTACTTCATAGCCACAGGAGTTCCAAGAGGTAATAGTCAGGTGGAACGTCTACACAAAACTACAGTTGCAGTTCTAACGAAATTATCGTTAAACCAACCTGAAAAATGGTACACGCATATTACAGATGTACAAAGAATTTTAAAAAGCACTTTTCATCGCTCTATTCAAACAACACCATTTGAACTCATGTTAGGAACTAAAATAAAAACAAAGAATGATAAAAATATAATACAGCTAATAGAAGAAGAATGGATTCAACAATTTCAAAATGAACGCAGTGAAGCAAAGAACAGGCCAAGTTGGACATTATCAAAATTCAGGCCGAAAATAAAAGAAATTTTGATCGCAAAAGAAAAGCAGCAATAAAATATAATTTAGGAGATTTAGTTGCAATCGAACGTACACAATTTAGAGTTGGTCTTAAAATTAAACAAAAATTTTTTGGTCCATATCGAGTGACAGCTATTAAAGGATTTGATAGGTACACAGTGCAAAAGGAAGGCGAACACGAAGGTCCAACCAATACTGAATGCAGTGCTGACAAAATGAAATTATGGGTGCAATACGAAACTGATAGCGATCTGGATCAATCCGAGGCGGATTAAAATACAGGATGGCCGAATGTGGGATTGTATATTATTTTGATAATATAAATCGCTTACCTATATCCAGTGGCAGCATTAAATTTTACTTCGTTGTCTCAGCAATATTTAATTTTGTAATCTCAGCATAGCAGCACCTAAAAAGAATATCATTTAATTTTTAAGGAAAGAATATATTATTAAAATACTTATCTTTTGACACTCCATATCTCTAGTAGCTCAGAGATATTTTATTCCAAACGGCAACCAGCATCCTATTTGTTTTATTTTAATATTTTTATTTACTATTTGTAAAACATGTTTGTTTACAAATAGTAAATAATTATTTTAGACAGTTGTCATTGCTGACGGATAGAATGAAACGTCGATAGAATGAAACATGGAACGAAACAAAAGGAAAGATGTTGACGAATGACACTAGTGGAGCTAGCTAATGATAAAAAGAATTTTCAAGATCAAAAGTTTATTCACCTTTTTTTTTTTTTCATATATTTTACTAAACGGTTATTTACTTTTTCTTTTTTTTATTTAAAAGCTGTTACTTCCAAAAATATAAAAGGAGGAAAAGAAAGTAGAAGAAAGCAGAGTATATACGTGGACGTGGATAATAATACAAGCGGGAAGGAGTTAAATTTTTAAAGAAGATAATAAAAATAATTTGTAAAGAAAGTTTTAATTTATATTTTTGACTTTATTGTAAATATTGAAATTTGTATTTGAAAAAACTATTTAGTGAGATTAACGTTATTTTTTGAACATTATTAAAACATAAAATATTTAAAACTTATTTAGTGAGATTAACTTTAGTTTTTTAACATAATTAAAATATAATTATTTTGTGATTTATAAAGAAAAACTAAATGAAATAAAAGAACTAGTTTTTTAATTTTTATATATAACAGAACGTGTTTTAATATTATTTTTTATCCAATCCTACATGTATTACGATCAAATAACAACAGCTTTTATGGTGTTAAAATGACTTATGGATATGTCCTTAAATTTGAACCAAATAGGTGTAGGGTATTTCTAAGTCGGTTGCACCGACTGACTGTTTCTTTACTTGTCATTTCTTCACATTCTGCAAATTTAAGTCTGTCTTCTTAATAACTTTGAACCAAAAATATTGTTTGTCACGAATTTAGTGTTTTAATAGAATTTCAAAAATAGTTTTTCTGTGTACTGTACCAGAGTCTTTTTTACATCAAAGAATATAGTCACAACTTTTTTTCTATCGTCAAAACCAGCTTGTACTTTGCAACACATTTCAAATAAAGACGCTTCCGTATTAGATTGCTTTTTGAATCCACACTTTGTGTACTTAGTAGGTTTGATCTGCATAAGTGTTCAGTTAATTGTTTATTAATTATTGTTTCGACAGCTTTGCTGAAAACTGCTGCTTTTGCAAATGTTCTGAAATCTTCCTTAGTACTGTTTGTATTTTTTGTTATTGGTATTATTTTACATATTTTTAAAAATTTTGGCAGTTCGGCTTTATGTAATATTGTGTTTATTAATTCGATAATACTTTTGGCTATTTCTATTTTGCAGCTGATTAATGCGCCGTTATGTTATATAGAAAATGCGTGAAGAAAAATTGTCCCTAATTGTCCCTAATAGTTTTGAGTTAGCCCTTTTGCGTGAACAGCAAAGTAAAGTATAAAGAAAAGGGAAATTACGTTACTTTAAAAACTAAAACAGAAGATAGTTTTTTTTTTGAAGAATAATAATGTTTTTAATTTTTATTAATTTAAAATTAAAGGAAGTTATTTTGAAATTTTATTTAAATTTTTTGTTTATTTTGTTTTTATGGATTGTTCGGATTATTTCTTGTTGTTATTTGTTTCACATTTTTGACTTTTTGATAGCGACTTAGTATTTATTTTTTTTATTTATTTATTTATACTGCTCAACACAAACAATTTACAAAAAAGAATACAAGTAACAATTAAAATTATACATTTAAAATCAATTAAAAAAATTATATTTTTAATTAAATATTAAAACTAAAATTATAATTAAAAATTAAAAATTATGAACTTTACAGTACTACAAAAAAACAAAAATAATCCTGTTAATAGCGATTATTTAATTTTTGTTTTTGGGAATGTTTTGAAAGTGTAAAGTCAATATTATGTTTGTGTTTGTTACCTATAATAAGCATTCTATTAATAGGTTCACATTTGCCATAATTAGTCCTATGATTATTTATTTTAAATAAATTGCAAGAGCAAAGGCGTTGAGAATTCTGATAATAACTTTATTAGAAATTAAAGTAGATTTACATTTTTTTTGTATTGCCTCAATCCTATCAATGTGTACCATATAAAACGGAGACCAAACTTGACTAGCATACTCAAGGTTTGGTCTTACAAGACAAGTGTACAACGATTTAAGAACGTAAGGATCTTAAAATTCCTTTGCAGAACGTTTAACAATTCAATGAATCAGCTTTATTTATAATATTGTTTTAATGAGTTTTAAAGCTAAGTTGGGAATCAAAATACACTCCTAGGTCCTTAATTGAGGTAACTTTAGGTAAACTAATACCATCTAAGTTATACTTGAAGCAAATAGGACAAGATCGGCGTGTATAAGATATCAATGCGCATTTATTTACATTAAGTTACAAACAGTTATTAACGCACCAATTTTTAAAATTTTGAAGATCATTCTTCATAAGGATGGCGTCATTATAAGATGTAATCTTTTTAAAAAGTTTCATATCATAAGCGTAAACTTGAAGCTCGCAATTATAAATTATAGAAGAAACATCAGTTACAGATAAGAAAAAAGTAGAGGACCAAGGTGGCTACCTTGTGGGACTCCCAAATTTACCACGGAAGCTTCTGAAATTACATTTTTAAATATAACACTATAGGAGCGCTCACATAAATAAGAATGTATCCACTTGAGGAAGAATTGTGGAAAGCTATATACAAGTTTTAGTAAAATAATATTATGTGGCAATAGATCAAATGCTTTACTAAAATCAGTATAAACAACATCTGTTTGAAATCTTTCTTCCATGTCATTAAGGAGAAGAGATGTGGTTTCAACTAAATTACCCACAGTAGATTTTTGTTTTACAAATCAATGTTGGTCATCTATTAAAAGATTTCTACAGTGATTGTAAATTGAATCCGTTATAATTAATTCAAATAATTTAGGAATTGAAGATAGTTTGGCTATCGGGCGATAGTTAGTAATTTCATTTTTAGCATTCTTTTTATGTATATTTAGTATAGATAGTGTAGATAGAATTGTATAGATACTATAGATAGATCAGCGACTTAGTCTGTTTTGTGCATTTCTAAAAATTTAGAAATAATTTCATGAAATTTTTAATTTTTGTTTCAATTTTTCCCCTTCTGAACTTGATCACAGTCATTCTTTCACCGAATACAAAATCACCCATTTTAGATCATTCTTGAAACTTGGTATTTCAACTAATAACCCGAGTGTTAGATCTAGTGGGAATAATAATAATTATGTTATTAATAATATTAAAGATAATAATAATAGAAATAATAACAAAATTAATAATAATATAAATGTTAATGATAAAAATAGTATTATCATTGATAAGGATAACTTAAATATTGAATGTAGTTGTAATAATAATAGCACAATAATAATAATCATGTTGTTGTTCCCAAAA
Source organism: Dolichopus griseipennis (assembly GCA_963082915.1). Taxonomy (NCBI): domain Eukaryota; kingdom Metazoa; phylum Arthropoda; class Insecta; order Diptera; family Dolichopodidae; genus Dolichopus; species Dolichopus griseipennis. The sequence continues at coordinate 258,858,208 of OY720441.1, read as the reverse complement.
TCTCTAATTACTCACTTGCTCCACTTCAAGTTGTACCTAATAAATTTATCTTTATTTATTCAGTTCCAATGGGTTTATCCATTTCGAAGATGGCAACAAAACGTTCTTCGTCTTTCAAAATAGGTATTCCAGCAAATTTAATGCATCACATTTTAAATTAAAAAAGTTAGTCTCCTGGAATGCTAATTAAAGTATTTCAATTTCGGAATAAATACACATCTCTCCGTAATGACAAAAACTCGAGAACCTCTCCATATTTTACCAAAATGTAAAAGGCCACCCTCTCTTTGAAAGGGAGGAAATTTATTCAAATGACTTTGTTGTTTATCGTAAGGAAAGAGCTTTATCTTCTCTAGGGCAACGTGCAGATGAAGTTTTGTTAGCTGTTAAATCAACTCTGGTTAGCGGATTGGTTGACATACTGACATCTAGCCTGTTTACAGTTGCTTGTATCCAAATCTTATTCAGTCAATCAAACTAATTCATTTTGATTTCTTATATCTCTCCTGAAACTAAAACTTTTTATTTAACGATATTTCCCCAGTTCAGAATCAATATTTATTGATTAACTAAATTCCTTAGTTTTACACAAATTAATTCTGTTTTACAAACAATTTAGGCAGACAACTTGACTTAGTTTTTAGATCGCACTATGAAAATAGACTTTTAATTCTGAGAAATATCTCAAAATTTAATATTCCTTATCTAAACACCGTGTTTAGCTCTTATAACTTTGAATCCTTTTTTTAACTTCTGATATACAAACTTGCTTCCACAGTTTTCATGAACAAGTAACAATTTCCTTTCGTTTAGCAATTCTCCTAAAAACTCATAAAATTTGTAGGTATTCTAAACCGTGGTCAACCAGAGAATTGCGATTGTTGAGAAACGAACGTAATTCCGCCCGGGAGAAATATCTAGAGTAGAATTCAATTGACCATTTGCATATATTTATTATTGCCTACAAAAAAATTCGAAGACCTGTTTAAAAACCTATATAGAAAATATATTGACAATATGAAATTGCAATTTTATTCTAATCCGTGAAGTTTTTATGATTTGGGAAATTCTAAACGTAAGACTGATGATTATCCACCAGCCTTGAGATATGAAGGAACATCGACTTGCAGATTATTTCCAATTACTTTGCCACATTCTTTCTAAAAACATACAAAAACGAGGAAGAGAGTAGTAGAGTAGACTGTGTCAACTCTGGGATACCCGTATGACCGTAACATATACATTATATCATCCGGTTAATTACTTTTGGCAAAATTTCAAACATTTAGCTTTATTAGGTGTAGAGTAATGCTCATATACATCATGCTCATATTGCAGTACATCAACCAAATTTTGCAGAAACTTTGGCCATTATACTAAACTATTTTTGGCAAAATTTCAGACACGCAGCTTCCATAAGTATAGAGTAATGCTCATATAAAATTAGAAGTTGTATGGCAGGTACTCAAACCCGTGGACCAAAATGGCTGGATTTAAATAGCGATTCCTGTTTTTGCATAAAAACGTATCTATGAAAATTTCATAATCCTAGCTCCTTTACTTTTTGAGTTATCGTGATGACGGACGGACGGACAGACGAACATACATAGCTAAATCGATTTAGTTTTCGATTCTGATCCGATCCATACACTTGAGTCTATATCTACCCCCCCTCCTTCTCTGCGTTACAAACGTAATGGCAAATTTATTATACCCTTGGACTATATAGTCATACGGGTATAATTATGTTTTCGTTCCGAAGGAATCATACATTGAGGATCTAATTTCAAAATATTCTATTTTTGATATAAGAACAATTATTTTAACTAATGATGTTATTATGCCACTACTACATTCTCTTTGATATCACTCACATCGTCCTGATGAAAATTATTAATCCTTAGTAGGTATTGGGACACTTTGTCCTGGGAATTCTGAGCCAGAAAGAGATAGCAATAGTTTGACATATTGACCTACATTTTTGATTAATGGCCAGGTCTTCCGGAAGTAAGGCACCCGAAAGTAGGTTAACTCTTAATAAACAAGTTTGTTTACTTGGTTTAAAGTAATAGGTGCACATGAAAAGGTAGTAAGAAAATATGTTTTTATAAAATTGGAAGAGTAAAATAAAAAAAAATTTAAAGGTCAACAATCTTTAATCTTTTGGAATAAAGAAAAAAAAAATAAGTGCTAACCAGTTTTCTACTTTTTAATTTTCTGATTACATAAAAGAAAAAGATAAAAAAATATTTAAGCTTCGAAAAAAATTTTTTTTTGTTTTTGTTTGAAATAACGTAAAAATATTAATAAAAAGAATTATAAGAAAACAAAAATATGGAAGAGTGCTTAAAGATTTATAATTTATTAAGATTCGTTTGGATTTTAAAACAAGTGCAAATTCTTTAAAAGTAAACCAGTTTTTTGTGTTTTAAAAAAAGCTATGTCACTCCGAGCGCAAAAATCCCATGTATTTTAAAGGGGGCAAAATTCAGATATCTTCCAGTGTGGCCGATGTAGCTAAACTTTGCGGTACATGCCAATGAACAAAACTGCAAAGCTTTTTCGTTTCAAGATTGCCTGATACTGAACATATATACTTACTGCTATGTCTGATCTACATATATAACCTTGCTGTAAAGAATGAAAAATAAAAACAGGTTAATTGCTTTTGGTACCTATAGTAAAAAACGAGGAAGATTATAGTTGCCCTTGTCAACTTTTAGATACCCGTGCATACCCACTATGGCGTATAAAATAAACCGTAATTTACTTCCCTTATACGTTTAACTCATTACCCCTTAATTTTGACATAAAAAAAAAAAATAAATTAAAAAAAAAAAAAAATCACAAAACAAAAAACAAAATTTTCATTCATTGTCCCATAACTTTAGCTTAAAAAAAAAAAAAAAAAATAAAAAAAAAAAAAACAAAAAAGAAAAAAAAACAAAAAAAAAAAATTGGCCCCCCCCCTAAAAGTCCGATGCTCCGAGTGATGTCCAACTTTGCCAAGTAACTTGCCCTATTAATTTACCTGCCCAATTTTAATTTTAACATTGTAGCTTCATTAGATTCACAGTTATTGAATCGAAAACTTTGTATGGCAGCCCCCCGAAAATGGGGACCTAACATTTTGAAACTTCATATAAGTGCTCGATTCATTATATAACTAACCGTGTGTAATTTTCAGCCTCGTAGTATAATTAGTTTTGAAGAAATTCATATTGGTGCAAAGAAGTTGTATGGCAGCCCCCCGAAAATGGGGCCCTAACATTTTGAAACTTCATATAAGTGCTCGATTCATTATATAACTAACCGTATGTAATTTTCAACCTCGTAGTATAATTAGTTTTGAAGAAATTCATATTGGTGCAAAGAAGTTGTATGGCAGCCCCCCGAAAATGGGGCCCTAACATTTTGAAACTTCATATAAGTGCCGGAGTCATTATAAAACTAACCGTGTGTAATTTTCATCCCCGTAGTATAAATAGTTTTGAAGAAATTCATATTGGTGCAAAGAAGTTGTATGGCAGCCCCCGAAAATGGGGCCCTAACATTTTGAAACTTCATAGAAGTGCTCGATTCATTATATAACTAACCGTATGTAATTTTCAGCCTCGTAGTATAATTAGTTTTGAAGAAATTCATATTGGTGCAAAGAAGTTGTATGGCAGCCCCCCGAAAATGGCGCCCTAACATTTTGAAACTTCATATAAGTGCTCGATTCATTATATAACTAACCGTATGTAATTTTCAGCCTCGTAGTATAATTAGTTTTGAAGAAATTCATATTGGTGCAAGGAAGTTGTATGGCAGCCCCCCGAAAATGGGGCCCTAACATTTTGAAACTTCATATAAGTGCCGGAGTCATTATAAAACTAACCGTGTGTAATTTTCATCCCCGTAGTATAAATAGTTTTGATGAAATTCATATTGGTGCAAAAAAGTTGTATGGCAGCTCCCCGAAGCCTTGGTCCGATTTTAACCAAAAACAATAGGGAACCTAGAAATTGTCTAAAAATTACTTTGTGAAAGTTTCAAAACTCTAGCTCTTATAGTTTTTGAGTTATCGTGCTGACGGACGGACGGACGGACGGACGGACGGACGGACGGACACACATAGCTAGATCGATTCACTTTTCGATGCTGATTCGATACGTACCCTTGACACTATATCTAGCTCTTATATTTCGATGCGTTACAAACGGAGGAGTAATTTTAATATACCCGATGTTCATATATGTATGCACGGGTATAATAAAACAGTTGAGTTAATATGTTTAAATCATTTTTATTTAACTGAAAAAGCTTTAACAATTTTGCGATGATCAGATATTAAAATTCTAGAAATAATGATACCAACATTTTCAATGCGTCTTTGAAATCTACTTCTATCACATGCGTATTGTTGCCAATGACCTTTGCGAGCAGCTCTGTAGGCATAGTCCCATACATGCATGACTTGAATTTCTATATTTGTGTTGAAGTGAACTTTTTACTTTTATTATTTAATTTTATATTGCATGTGTGAAGGTCTTAGTTTAGAATTTTTTCTTTTAAGAGATACATATATACGTTAAAACAATTTTTAACTGCACATCTAAAATTGTGGTTTGATAAATGTATAGGACATGATGTTTTAAAGTTATCAATCTTTTCTAATGGGGGCAAAACTCTGCTTAGATCTTCTATTTTGGCACTGTCAATGTACTTTTGAAGGAAAAGTTTTTTTTGTTCTCCTTTAACATAAATTTTTTCAGCTGGTTCTAAATAATGTTTTATTATACATTTTACATCTAAATATTCAACTAAACCACTACCCCATTTAAGTCCATTTATTTTATTTTCGCAATGCTGATTGGTATATCTGACTTCTTGACTAAGTTCTTCTGCAGGGTATGGTGGTTTAAAATGATATACAGTAAACTTCCTTTTTCAAGTATGGCTAGTTCTTTTATGAAACTTTGTAATGTTTTTATGAAACATTTCCTAATAAAAATTGAAGATCAACTACTAAAACTTGTTTAACCATGTTGAAGGTTATTGGTGGAATAACCTTTTCATTATTCAAAGATTTATTAATATTCATTTTTAAAAATAGTTTTTATATAAATATAGGTTAGTAATATTAGTGTTCACTAATACAACTTTGTTGTTTCACCCATTTACTATGATGGTGGCAGGACCATCCTGTTGTTGTAAAACAACTTTTATTCATAATTTAATTAAACATAAAAAAGAAAATATACAACCAGAAATTATTAGAATTGTTTGGTGTAATCCAGACAAAAATGCTGTTCCACAATATATGAAATATGTTGAATATACTGCAACTATACCAGATTTTAATGATAATCAAGAACCTTTGTTGATTGTAATCGATGATATGATGTTAAATTTTCATGATAAGTATGTGTGTGATTTATTTACTAGAGGTTCACATCATAGGAATTTGTCTGTAATATTTGTAACTCAAAATATATTTCATCAAGGTAAATTTTCAAGAGGTATTTCACTTAACTTTAAATATCTAGTTCTTTTTAAAAATCCAAGAGATAAATCACAGATATTACCTTTAGCTCGTCAGATTTATCAAAATCAAATCAAAGCATTTGAAAAAGTATATAATGAAGTGACGTGAGACCCATACGGGTATATATTAATAGATCTTACTCAAGACATTAATCATATATTTCGATTAAGAAGTGATATATTTGGAAAAAATTTCTGCTTTTGTACAAGAGATCAATTAGAACAATTTGGGGGAGAATATGAAACGTTTGAAAACTAATCGACACATATTGCATCTATTAAAAAGTTCTAAACCAAAATTTCAAAAAGTAATAATAAAACATTGTGATGCCGAAGTAATAAAAACTGTTTGTGAAATTGCTTTAAATATTTTTAAAGGCAATTGTAATCTGAGTAAAAAAGCAACAACTCAATTACGAAAGTATAAAAAGGAATTGAGATCACTCGTTTGCCGTAGAAAATCTATAAATAGCAAAAGAAAAATCATTATTCAACGAGGTGGATTTTTACCTACACTTCTTGGTGCACTACTTTCAGAAATAATAGCAAATTTTATAAAATGAATAATACAACATTTAACAAAATGATTATACTAAAACCAGAAGTTTATGAGAAAATGAAACAAAATGCAGACGTAGAAGTGAATGAATTGGGTAAAGCTTTGAAAAAAATTTTAAATTAACACCTGACAGATACACAAAAATGGTATTTATATCGTCAAAATCTATTTAAAGTCAGAAACAAAAATAGAGTTCTTCCTCCAAATAAAGAGGAGCAAGTAAAAATTACAGAAACAAAGGGTACTCAAACTAGTGCAAAACCTATGTATGTAGATGTAGAAACTCAATCAAATGTTCCTGTATGTAAGGATGCTGCAACACGAGCTTTTCCTCAAGAAGATGTATATGAAAAAGAAGTTGAGGAAGTATTCAATGACGAAATGGAAGAAGAAGTTTTTAAATAAGCATTGTCTGCTGCTTCAGCTGGATAACGTCTAAGAAAAAGAAAATCTATTAGAAATAAAAATGTACAAATCTTTGAAACTGATACAGGAGACATAATATCAGTTCCTTTAGACAGCCCAAGCACACCAACGAAGTAAGAAAAAACTATAAATAGCAAAGAGATAAATAGTTCAGCAAGGCGTGTTTTACGGTCAGCAGCAGGTAATACTCAAACCGAACTTAATTTTCCAATACGAAAAAATAAATCAACATCCTCATGGAAAATATACAAGTAAATGATGAATTTTACGTCACTTTAATAAGCGATTCATCCATGAATTATTACCCTGAAAATACATTGTCCTCTTTTACCAATAAAATGGATAAATACATGATTGATTCAAATTGGAAAGTCGGTATTTCTGAAATATATGTTAATAATTTTATACCAAATGTTTACGGTGAAGAGTGGGATAAAGGTACACAAATTTATATCTCAGGTATGAAAAACGATATGCTTGGTGTAGGATCTACATACATACCATACAATTCAACACAAATGTTATGCGACTGGAAGATATTTTTAATACCAACATTAATTCAAAATGTACGACCATTTCCTGGTTATTCTAGAAACGAAGTTGTGCGGCAGTTGATTTGGGGAATTTTTAACTTTTTGAATGATGATAAAAACTACACTTCATCAGATAAAAAGGATGAATTTCTTACAAATTTGACCTATACTACTATCTGTTTAAGTAAACCAAAGATAGATATTAAGATCAGAACAGAATTCGCATATACTTTAGAGTCACTTTTAAAAATATTATTTCAGCAAGTATTACTTAAGACAAAGGCGGAGCTTAAACAACATAAACCTCGAGTACGTGAAGCTTACAAACTTTTAATTAATAGTTTAGGTTTATTTCCTATAGGAAAACCTGATATGCTTTTTATATATTCTGATATTATTAAACCACAGAATGTAGGTGGAAAAGATGTAAGATGTTTAAGAACTATCAACATAGAGAACACTTGTACAGACATAGTGAAGGAATATAACAATATTCAATATTGCAATGTGGAAAAATCATTTGATAGTATTTCGATATTATTATGTGATAAATATGGTTATAAAATAAATTTTTCCGGAAGTAGTATTCCCACAAAAGTTGTATTGCATTTCAAAAAAGTATAAATAAAAGGAATTTAAAACACTATATATTATTTATTTAAACATTATGGAGAGAGCATACTATAAATATTATTTAGTTCAATCAGGAAAAGGTCTTGACGATATTGGCCCTTTGTTGCATTCAGTTGTACCTTACCGAAGGGGGAGAGGATTAGGAAGCTTTTTCGGTGGACTTTTCAGATATTTAAAACCAATATTTACGTCTGGAGCTAATATACTAAAAAAGGAGGTTATTAACTCTGGTATTAATGCATTGTCTGATATTGCAACAGGTGCAAATTTTAAAAAAAAAGATGGAACTCAATGGAATAATGATAAAAACACTGAAGGCAAATTAATTCCACAACCGAGTGTAGTAATTTTTTACATTCATTAATAAAACAATGTAACGTTCAGCTAAATGGAAAGAATATATCTCCAACTGATGGAAATTATCATTATAGAGCTTATATTGAATCATTATTAAATTATGGTGACGATGCCGTTACTACTCATTTGGAATGTGCAGGATGGGGTCTCGATAAACCAAATATAGGAAAACCTGATAATAGTAGTTCAAAAGAACGTCAAAAATTATACCAAAATAGCAATGTAGTAGAACTTATGGGGAAACTACATTTAGACATGTTCAATCAACCTACACTCCTCATAAACAATGTTGATATTCGAATTTTTTTAACACTTGAAAAACCAGACTTTTACTTTTTTGCCGATGATTCTGACGAATCTCAACTAAAAATTTTAGAAGCTACTTTATTTATGAGACATGTAACTATTAATCCAAGTGTACTATTAGCACACAATGCTGTATTAGATAAAACTAATGCCAAGTACAATTACAAACGTGTAGAGGTAAAAAGTTTTACCATTCCACAGAATAGTTCATCGATATTACTTGATAATGTTTTCATTGGTCAGTTACCAAATTCAATAATATTTTGTATGACAGAAAATATAGGTTATTCTGGAAAAAGATTAAAAAACCCATACAATTTTAAACATTTTGATATTTCACAATTTGTTTTAAACGTAAATGGAGTTCAAATACCTAATTCAGCAATTGAAACCAGTTTTTCGGATGAAAATAATTGCTACACAAGAGCATACAGTACACTATTTTCTGGTACTGGAATTTACCACAATGATAAAGGTCATCAGATAACAAAGTCTATTTTTAGTAATGGATTTTTCATGTCAGCTTTTGGTTTAACTCCAGATGCATCAGGAAATGAAGTATGTCAAGGTTTATTAAATCAGGGTACAGTTAGAATTGAGGAAAGGTTATCAAAACCACTTCCATGAACACTAACCACTGTTGTTTATTGAGAATTTGATGCAAGCTTACAAATTGATAAAAACCGAAATATATTTACAAATCTATAAATTCCACACATAAAAATGAATTTAAATAATTGACAAAATGTCGCTGTCTTTTGCACTACTGGATGTAACGTTTTGTTGCGATGATAATAATACCTTACTCGTAAAAGATATTTGTATAGTTGGTATCAAAGAACCTTTTAAAAAGTTTGTGAAAGCGCTCAAGTATAAATTTCCAACGAGAGAATTTATAAATGATAATTTTGAAAATTATTCTTTTGGAACTGTGCATAACGATAAAATAAATTTCATGTAAAGAGTTCTGTCAAATGCTAGAAAAATTTGATGTTATTATAACAAATAAAAAATTAAAAAAAGAGTTTTTATCAAACTACATAAAAGAAGCGACCAAGGTATATGACTTGAGTCAATTTGATTAATGAACACACTGGAGATAAATAACTTGTTGAGATGTAACAAACAAACGAGTAAAATTTTTAAAGGAGTTTTTGCTTTAGATCAACTTCCCAAAACAATTAAAAAACAAACTTCTTTAATTGTAAACACAGACAAAGCAAAAGATCCAGGAACACATTGGTTGGTTATTTATATTCCTAAACATGGTTGTATCGAATATTTTGATTCTTTTGGCAGAAAACCTGATAAATTAGAAATTTTAAGTTACTTAAAAAATCAATGTGTAGTTTTTAATGAAAAACAATTACAAAGCAATTATTCAGATGTCTGTGGACAGTACTGTTGTATTTATTCATGGTATAGATGTGGCGGTTATAGTATGAATACCTTTTTAAAAAAATTTAATATAGGTAATCATGTAGAAAACGACAAATTAATTATAAATACCTTTCAAAAGCTTTTTGGAAAACACAAGTCATTACAAGCTTGTGTTTCTAAAACGTATAAGTATTAAAACACTATAAATAAATGTTAGTAAAATTAAAGAAATGGAGGCATTAGGTCAGAGTTATAATTTATTGCTAAGCTATATATATATCCTCAATAAAAGTCACACATTAAAAATTTCTGTTGGATTTGACTGTAAGACGTTTGATGCTTCATGCATATTTCATCGTATTGGTAAAAGGAAGATTGTCTTAAAATATCACGAATGGGCTAAATTTTATTATCAATTTAACGCAAAACTCGATATGCATATGATAAAAGACATAAAAGAGAGCTTACATCATGGGTTAAGATCTGTGAATGGGCAAAGCATAAGTATTAACAGAGAAGAAGCAGAACTGTTTTACAATTTAACCGATTTTATTCAAGCAGTGATGACACAGTATAAATCTGCTGAGTTAAATGTAAAAGAATATGTTGCAGAATATCTGAAATTATGTGATGAACAAAAAGTATTAAGGTTACAGAAAGAAATTTATATACCAATGCAGCGTCTTAATGTACAATGTAATTATTCAAGACAATTTTTTGAAATCCCTGTAATTTTAAAACAAAAAATTTGTAACAATCTCCATAAATAAATAAAATAAATCAGAATGAATAATATAACTAATTTTTATTTTTATTTATATACTTATTTAAAAAGACTAAAAAGTTTTTCTAAAAATATCTGCAAATTAGTCAGGATCTCCCTGCTGATTATTTATATCCCAAATTTCATTAAATGGGACTCCTTCCTCATCTTCAGCAATTTCTTCTTCCACTTCTTCTTCTTCATCTTCCGATTCAACTATGTGAAAGGGAGGTATAAATTCCTCCGTTTCTGTTAATTCTTCATCGTCTATGGTGGACGTAATTTCATTCTCTTGTATATTCTCTTGTCTTGTATTCTCTTGTATATGTAAATAAAATTGAAAATAAAAGCCCAGTTATATACTCATGTAGAAAAGTATAAAAGCAAATTAAACTCAATCAGATGATTAGTTTAAACCATGCTTTGGTCTATCATTTTATGTATAATAATTATTTAAAACAAAATGTCAAGAGCTCAAATAGTGGCTGAAATTCATAGACAGGCAAGACGTAAATTTCTTAGAAGAAAATTCAAACAAAAGGGTAAATTGACACATGGCAAATTGATTTAGTAGAAATGTTACCATATGCAAAGTTTAATGAAGGTTATAAATATATGTTGACAGTCATTGACACTTTTTCAAAATATGCCTATGCTGAACCTGTGAAAACAAAAAATGCTGAAAATGTTTTAAATGCCTTAAAATCGATTATTAGTAGAGCTAAAGTTATACCAAAAAACATTCACTCTGATCAGGGTAAGGAATTTTTTAATTCACAATTTCAAAATTATATGAATGAAAAATCAATCAATCATTATCATACATTTAGTGAATTAAAAGCATCAATTGTTGAACGATTCAACCGCACATTAAAAAATTCGATGTGGAAAAAATTTAGTTTAAACAGGATTTATAATTGGTTACCTATTATACAAACACTATTAAAAGAATATAATTCTACAAAACATAGTACAACAAAACTTCCTCCTGAAAAAATCACAAAGAAGAACGAAAAAATATACTAAGGAATGTGTATACTGAACTTAAAATTATCCAAAAAAATAAATATAAGGTTGGAATTTTTGTAAGAATAAGTAAATAAAAAGGTCATTTCGAAAAAGGTTATCAGCCGAAATATTCAAAATTGAAAAGACCTATAATTTCTGGAGGATTTTATCAAGCTGAGCTTACACCTGTAAACCTATTATATAAACACTATTAAAAGAATATAATTCTACAAAACATAGTACAACAAAATTTCCTCCTGAAAAAATCACAAAGAAGAACGAAAAAAATATACTAAGGAATGTGTATACTGAACCTAAAATTATCCAAAAAAATAAATATAAGGTTGGAATTTTTGTAAGAATAAGTAAATATAAAGGTCATTTCGAAAAAGGTTATCAGCCGAATTGGTCATCCGAAATATTCAAATTGAAAAGATCTATAATACTTATCCTGTTACATATCAATTATCAGACTACACTGACACTCCAATTTCTGGAGGATTTTATCAAGCTGAGCTTACACCTGTAAAATACCCAGATACCTACCTTGTCGAGAAGATTATTAAAAAACAAGGAAATAAAGTATACGTAAAATGAACAGTTAACACTTCATGTTCTTTGTTCCTTCTAATTTTTTGTGAAATGACATGAATTTCATTGCAGTTATTTTAATTTAATACTGCTTCTTTGATAGTATCAAAATTAATTTTTTGTAAGGTTGTATGATTTAAACAAATTCCTTTAACTTTACATACATTTTCTTCAGTATTATATTTCGTGCTATATATTTTGTAAGCGTAGTTCTTAGGACCCCCACTCACAAATTCAGTTATATAACTTCCCAAACCATAGCATTCTAGTTCATCTGTCATGTCTCCAATAAATTCTCCTGTTGGAGGATCATGTTCTCCTTCCCGGCTTACATACAAAACAGAGTCGGTGAAATAATAAAGAACGCTTTTACGAAGTTTTTCCAAATAACCGTAAAGTTACTTGCCTTAGCACGCCTTACTTGCGCTATTGTATAAGCTGCTATACATACATTGACAGTTGGCAATGGTTCAGCTGCTTCCTCTTTATTTTGCCAGCTAACTACGATGTTATATTCATTAATTGGAAAAATATGATTGACTTCAATAGCTGGATCTGTCAACATATCATATAATTCAAAGCTTTTATTTATAATTTTAGTTTTTTGTTGATTTTCTTTTTGTCCAAATTTACCCCTGAGTGAATTTAAAATTAATTAAGCTAAAGATCTCTTTCCTGGGTTTTTGTTTATTTTAGTTGATTCCAGTTTGACATCCTCCTTATTTACGAAATCTTCAATATATTTTATTTTTTCTTCATTGGTCACAAATTTGTTTGGCCAACCTGAAGCTTCTTGTTTAACTTTTATAAATTTATTCATCATATCGGTGAATAATCCGCTCGTATTTTTATTTTTATTATACATTACGGTTTCATATTCCCAAATTTCATAAATTTCTAACAGTTTGTACTCCTTTTCAACAGCTTTTGAAACCTCGTCAATTATCCATGTTCCTACAAAGGCTCTTTCTTCGTCTGAATGTAGACAAAATTCCCCCAAATATTTTTTTTCACTGGAAGTTCGACATAAAGAAAACATAAGTTTGTCATTTTGTTTTAGTGGAAGAACAGGATGTAGTAAGTGTGCGGGGGGTAAAATTTTGCATTTAATTAGTCCATCTATGTTATCTATTTTTAATTTAGAACAATCCACTTCAAAAAGGGGGTAAAATTTTGCATTTAATTAGTCCATCTATGTTATCTATTTTTAATTTAGAACAATCCACTTCTCCGACATAAATTTTAGGGTGACCAATAGGAAATTTTCCCCATTTACACACATACGGATATAAAGAACACACATCTATAGATTTAATTTTTTCTCCAGGTTTACATTTATAGTGTGAATATATATTTCCTGTTCTACCTCCATAAAATGCATCTTTCGGATTCAAAGGTACTTTATTGATTGATGAATGATTTCGCAAATAATCCGTGTTTTTATTAATTTTTATTTGTTCTTGAAATTCACATTCCTTAATTTAATTGTTAAACATTTTGGATGTCCGTGGTAATAGCAACCATGAAATTCAAATATTTCGTTGGTTTGCTCACAAAATCCATCTACCTTTACACCTCCAATAATTTTTTCTTTACCATTAAGTGCATACTGAATATCAATTTGTCGCAAGTTTTTTTCAAATCAAATCAACCACTAGAGAGATATTTTTGAATGGTTATCTACAAATCTATATCAATTTTTTGGAATAAGACCTATGGTGTTAGCTTTTAAAAAATTTCTACGAAATAAAAGGTTACACGCTGAAGCTATTGTAGTGGCTTCCAAAAAGGGTTCTACATTGTATTCCTCTAAAAACATTTTTCTGAATTTAAGACATGCTTCGGTTAATATTTCAACATCACTTAAGCAGTAACTCACAAAATTTTTGTGAAAGTTGAATTCACTATTTTTATTTTTTTCATACCATTTTAAAAACTCATCATATTCATCTTTTTTCATATTATCAGGACTATAGTTTTCCATTGGTGGTAAGCATCCAATATAATTTTCATTTTCTTTCTTGTTGAAAAGATGAGGAAAATAACCTTTTTTGAATTCTTTTGAGAGGTCAAAAGCTTTTGGTAACTTTGCCCAAGACATTGGGAAGTAATTCAATGAATCAATAAATTTTATATTATCTATTAGCATTAGTATAGTTTTAGTCCCTCGCATAATTAGTTTTGGCTGAAGATCAGTTTTAGTTAATACATAGTTTAAAACAAACTGATGATCAAATGCTTGACCATTGTGTGTAATGACAACGATATGTTTAAATGTTTTTCTCAATTTTAAAATATGTTCCATTAATTTATCTATTATCATTTCTTGTTCGAAAATTGTTGTTCTAAATTTACATTTTTGGCAAAAGAATAAAGATTCAATATTGATACAGATATCACATCTTTGTTGAATGACACACAAATTAGGTTCATGCTGTTTCAAATCCTTAGATAGATCCTTTTTCTTGTCTTGTCTTTAAATCATAAAAAATATATAAAAAGTTTTGGAATTTCTCCTCATTTTTGTTTTGTTGAATGTAGCACAGGTGATTATCTGGAACAAAATTTTGACAATTTTTGCAAAAAAACTCTCCACATGTATGATTTCTATTTGTTTTAAAAACTTTAAAGCCATTTTAACATTTTTTAATTTCTTCACACTTGCTTATTTTGGTTGAAATAGAAGCTTTATGATTCTCCAAACATGTAAGACCTCGAAAAGATCGATTACAGTCTTTGCACAATATATTTTTTATATTACCAGAACAGGCGGGCTCTTTTTGACAGCAAGGACAGCGTTTTGAGCATCTATGTGCTTTTTGTTCAGAGTATGGAATGTGACATTCTTCACAGTAATAACTTGCAACAAAAGCAGCGGTGAGGAAGCCGATTACATTGTAATGTCGTTTGTAGTGTAACAAATTTAATCTTGGTTCCATCATTGGTTCCTTTGAATATTACATCCCTACCTCTTGTTCCATATTTATAAACAACTATTTTGTATTTTGTTAAATACTCCTGATATTTTTTCAATTCAGGAATACCACAACCATCTGGTGGTATAATTACTCCTGCCCTTTTTGTTAATTCTGTAGCTAGTGTAGTTTGAAGTTCTCCTGTATTCTTTAAAATACTCCGATAATTAACAAATTTTTGAACTTTGGCTATTGAAACAATAATTGCGCGGGATAGACATAAATTATCCGTGTTTTTGATAACAATAATTCCTTTTCTTTCTTGCATTCTTCCTTGTAGCTTGAAAATTTGTTTGTTCTTCCTCTTCCAGTAGGTAGTTTAATATATGTGATGTCCAAACAAAATTTATCTGTACTTAATCCTGCAAATAAAAGAAATAATAAATAAATAATATTCTTCAAAAACAATCTTAAAGTGTATATACCTTCTGAATTACTCTGAAAAACTTTCAGTATTATATCCCAAATATCATTAAACTTCAAGTCGCTTGCAGTTTTAAAGTTGAGAAATGCTGGACGATCTTGAAAACTTTCACCACAAAACGTTATCCCGATCTTATCCATGGGACTTACTTCTCTAGTTACATGTTTGATTATTTGTTCGATGGCGTCTTTAATCCAATCTATTGGATTTCTATTAACCGGTATTACCCTAATTACAAACTTTGTTTTCCGACCGTATATTTTGAACCGTTTAATTTACGTTACATTTTCACTTTCGATTAAAAATCGCGGAAGATTTTCAGAGACAGGATTAATAAATTTGTTTAAAATTATTTTTTTAGCCATGTTTCTTCTTGATAACTTGAAGTGTACTTTTATTAAAATATTTACCCTTACTATATTTATAAATGAAATACCTACATTGTATTAACTTTAATATAAAAATTTTAACAACATTGTAGTCAAGACATTTTGAAAATGTGATAAATCATAGTTCTATAACAACAATTTATCTTAAATGCAATAATTTTTTGTAATATAATATAGTCATATTACACTCATATTACACTTCAAGTTCACATAATTTTATAATTTAGTTATTTTTGTTTTTTTTTACTTTATAAATTGCATTTTAACTGTGTTTTCGCATGTTTATGCATTTTTTACAAAAAAATAAACTTTAATAATAAATATTAAATTTATGTTTTTTAATAATAAATTTAAATTAATGTTTTGTAATCAAATTTCATGTTAATTTTAAGTTTTAGGTATAATAGTTTTCTTTTCTTTTTTTTTTTTCTTTTTTTTTTGTAAAAACCTTCTTTTGGTTCAAAATAAAATAAAATAAATAATATTACTCGTAAGAACTTAAAAGTATATTTAGTATAAATACAGTGAAATTTTCTGTAATAATTACAGTTTAATTCAATAATTGAACAAAAAAAATGGCCCAACAATTTTTAAATTTATACATGCTCAAAAACGATGATGTCGGATCATCTTCTCGTTTACCGGCAAAAAGGAGGAAAAATAAAGATAGCGAGGAGCTGTCCTTGAAGAAAACACCACAGAACAGCCACATGAACAACAGCAATATCCACAACAATAACGCCAACAACTACTACTACTACTACAACAACAGCAACATCCACAACAACAACAACAACAAGTACAGCAGCAACAACCTTATCAAAAAAAGTTTGCAAAATTATGCAAACTAATTGAAAAAAAAAATCTTTTCTAGCCATTTTTATGGCACAATGAAATAGAGCCTGAACGGCTTTATATATTAGATAAGATAGTGTTATATACGACAAAAGAAAAAAAACAAAAATGGGTTTTTGAAACCCAAAATTATATCATTTTCACGCCCGATCAATACGGGCAAATTTTATCCGAAGAGCCGAATCTCCAAAACTTCAAAAAAGGATATTTGATGCTAATAAAAAAAAAAATAATAAATTGCTTTTGTTAGAAGAAGCAGAAAACTACGTTATTGCTGAAAAGCAATAAGAATTTAATAAAAAAATGTAAATAAAAAATAATAAAAAAAATTATTGTATTTTATAAAACAACAAATTTTTTTTTAAGTTTCAGAATCCCAGGAAATAAAGAATAATCTTTATGTTTACTATAGGTACCAAAAGCAATTAACCTGTTTTTATTTTTCATTCTTTACAGCAAGGTTATGTATGTAGATCAGACATAGCAGTAAGTATATATGCTCAGTATCAGGCAATCTTATTACATAATTTTTAATTGAACTTTTGTTTTCTTTCTTTCTTTATATAAAGGTACACAACACATCTTCTTTACCAAGAGTTACTTTTTTCTCGTTATCTATTATTCGCATATTCAAAACTACATTTTTTTAAACACAAAAACTGGTTTACTTTTAAAGAATTTGCACTTGTTTTAAAATCCAAACGAATTTTAATAAATTATAAATCTTTAAGCACTCTTCCATATTTTTGTTTTCTTATAATCCTTTTTATTAATATTATAACGTTATTTTAAACAAAAACAAAAAAAAAATTTTTTCGAAGCTTAAATATTTTTTTATCTTTTTCTTTTATGTAATCAGAAAATTAAAAAGTAGAAAACACTTATTTTTTTTTTTTATTCCGAAAGATTAAAGATTGTTGACCTTTAAATTTTTTTTTATTTTACTCTTCCAATTTTATAAAAATATATTTTCTTACTACATTTTCATGTGCACCTATTACTTAAAACCAAGTAAACAAACTTGTTTATTAAGAGTTAACCTACTTTCGGGTACCCTACTTCCGGAAGACCTGGCCATTAATCAAAAATGTAGGTCAATATGTCAAACTATTGCTATCTCTTTCTGGCTCAGAATTCCCAGGACAAAGTGCCCCAATATCTACTATCCTTAAAAATTCTACCCAACAATTGGTAGCCCCTTTTTGCAAATTATTTAATTTGCCTATTCAAAGTGGCATCTTTCTAGAACCATGGAAACGTTTCTTTGTTAATCCAGGTTAAAAAAAACGGTCTCGCAGCGAAATAATAAATTACAATCCTACTGCAAAATTGTCAACTTCGGAATTCGGTATTCAACCTTCGTTTTAATAACACCGGTTTCGGTTGCATTAAAATTTATTTTTTCTGAAATTTTTTTATATTTAAAAATACTAACTTTCTAATAAACTTAATTTTCTATCATTTTTGTTTTTTCTATTTTGTTTAAATTTAGTGTTTTTGTTTTAAAATTTGTGGTGGTTCTTTTGAATTTTTTTTTTTTGTGAATTTTTAGTTTGGACCACAATTTTAATTTCACTTTTATTTTATAACTTCGAACACTATTTTTAATTTATTTAACACTAAATATTTTTATTTTTGTTATAGCTTTTATAAATTTTTTATTTTTTTTTTTTGAAGTAATACTTCATTTAATTTTCTGCTAATGGTAAAAAAAATAATATATCCATCTTTCTCCTTTCCATAGGTAGGTGTTAATGTTTCAATAACTGTTACCACTCTCAATATACCATCATAATTTAATTAATAAATTTTGATGGTATATGTTCAATAATATTAATAAAATTGTTTTTTTGTTTTTGTATTTAATTTATATTGCCAAAATTATAAATGTTGTTTTATTTGTAATTAAATGTAATTGTGTATTTGTTTTATTTTGATTGAGTTTTTGGTTGTACCTACAACAATAAGAGCAGATATAGTTTCTATATAGATTCTATATCGTGCAAGTTAAAAACTGTTGGACGTAGTTATAAACCATTCTCTCGCTCGAAATAAGACTTTTATTTTCCTATTTTTTAAGGTGTTGTCGATTTAGGTTGAATAAATCGTACATAAATAAGCATTTTATTTTTAATTTCTAATTTTATTTTAACTTTTAGGTTTTTTTTTTGTTTTTTTTACTATTTTTAAAATTTCTAACAAAATTATCAACTTTACTGTTAATTATTGTAACATTCGCGGTTTACAAACAAATTCCCATGCCGTTGTGGGTCATCTCAATTCAAATCAACCGGCAATCCTTGCTATATGTGATAGGCAAGTTAATTGCTACAATGTTAACTTCGATATTAATGGCTACTCACTCATTTCCCACTTCGTTACCAAAAGAGGTATGGCCATCTACATAAAAAATACATTGCTTTCAACACTCTTGTCAAATATAGATCTTCTAGCCCAATTTTCAATTCAAAATCCATGTTGGAAAGCATGTTATACATTTCTGTTTTCTATACAGATATACCCAATTTTTATACCCAAGTCAAGTGAACAAGAAACTTTTATGGGAATTGAAAACCTTTCAAACCAGATCAATGAAATTCTCGATTGTTATCCTGAAACTGAAATTGTTCTGGCGGGGGATTTTAATGTCATAACAGAGACGGGCTTCACTTTTCCAGTACCTCTTCTCCGAGTCAAAACTCGATTGGGAAACAAGTTGAATTATTTTTCACTCCTTTCCACCTTTCTCAACTTGTTAAAAATCCAACTAGAATCCCTGACTGTTCTGATCAAGAAGGTCACCACTTGGATCTGTTTCGAACCACACACCCTGAAAAGTATGTGGTTTCTTTCAGGCAAGCTCGGGGTCCAACATAAGATCCATTCTATTTGCAAAGAAGCCATTCTAAAAAAAGATGAAGCCTTCAAAAAATCCCGTGACAGCGGCTTGGAGGCCCACAAAGCCAACTATATAGTGGTTCGGAACAGATGCAAGAGAGTTATCAACAAGCAATAATTCTTGTTCAACCAAAGGTTGAAACGAAAGCTAATACTCATGTCTACGAATAGTAAATTCTTTTGGACTTCTGGGAAAAATCTAGCGGGTTCTTCTTTTCCTATACTTGTTGATGTAAATAACCACATCGTATCAGATTCAAAAGAAAAAGCAAATTTGTTTGGTAAACAGTTCGCTTTTAACTCGTCACTGCCTCAATGAATTAAAAGACCGCCATCTATACCAGAAGTTGGCTGCTCCTTTGGTAGAATATACTTTACGACGCGAGCAGTGATGAAAATCCACAAAAATTTTGATATTAAAAAATCAGCCGGTCCGGTCGGTATTACAACTACCGTCCTCAAAAGCACATATACTTCCATGTCAAAACTTCTACGCAACCTATTCCATCTTTCCTTTACTTCGGGTATTCATCCTACTCAATAGAAGGTAGCACATGTTTATCCAATTCCAAAAAAAGGCGATAAAAGGGATCGCACTAACTACCGACCTATTGCTATTGCTTCGGTCTTTTCCAAAATAATGGAAAAGTTATAAACTATAAGCTTTTGTAATATCTAAATCTTAAAGGATTGCTTTATGATCGACAATACGGATTAAGAGCCCGTCGTTCAACTGGTGATCTCATGACCTATCTGTGCGAAAAGCTTAATATCCGTCTTCACCATTTACCATTCGTCTTCACCATGGCGAGTCTGATGTTATGGCTTTGGATATTTTAGAAGCTTTCGATCGAGTTTAGCATGATGCTTTATTGGCAAAATGCAGGGATTTAGATCTACTAAGTAGGGTTTTTTTTTAAATGGATTGGAGATTTTATTTCGAATCGTACGACCCGTGTTCTTGTCGATGGATATTCATCCATCAAATCAATTGCTTCACTGACGACAGTACCCTTGTTGCTTCCTATGAATTTCATAGCCGCTATATAATTAGTCATCAGATTAATTCAACAGCAAAAATTTCACTATAAGTGAATTAAACAAAGATTTAGTTGAAATCCAAAAATGGGGTGAAATCACACCAAAACAAGTAAAGGAACAGTCAGTCGGTGCAACCGACTTAGAAATACTCTACACCTATTTGGTTCAAATTTAATGGGAAGTTCATAAGTCATTTTAAAACAATAAAAGCTGTTATTAGTTTGGTCGTAAAACTTAGCTAACCAAATTAACTCTTTAATACTAAAAACATTTTCTAATTAGACTATCTATAAAAAAATATTACAAATTCTTACTAATTTATCGATATGAAAATATTAAAAAACAAAAAAACTTGAATTAAATGAAAATATATTTATATTTATTTCAATACAGTTACAAAAGTAAAAAATTTTGAATTATTAAATTTTCTGATAAAAATTTAATATATTTAATAATTAAAATTTTTCAAAATTGCAATTACTTTAAATTGCTAGTTTATGTACCTATTAGAAAAGCTTATACACGCAAAATATGCAATAAATGTACTTCTAAAATATAATTACAAATTTAGAACTTTTCATATAGTTCACTTAAATATAACAATAAATTGTATATAAATGCAGCAAGTACCTTTGAATATAGCTTAAGTATTGTAACGATGTCTTAATTATATATCACCTATGGTTTTTAGTTTACAAAATATTATACCAAATATGTTTTATGATAAAATTCTTAGCCTTTTAAAAATATAAAAGTGTTAAATAAAAACGGAAATAGGAAAGAACCCTCGTGTATCAAATTTAAAGTTTCTATCTCATGAATTTCGAAGATAAGCTTTTAAATTTTGGGATTTCTTAGGAGGCACCTGAACCACGACTACAATTAAGTCTTAATTTCGGGGACACATAGGAAATAGGAAAAATATCCTTTGGCTTTGTAATTATGCTCGTTTGGCCTCAGATCGATCAAAAGCTTCTAGAATCCGAACTCATTGTCCGAGCTCGACCAGAACCAATTGCCATGGTACTTTCATCACTAGTAACCTAGAGTTTAAATTTCATCAAAATAGCTGTATAATTTTTTGAATTATACTGTTTTTAAGCTATATGTTCTTTAGCCCTTGAACTTTTCAAAGGTTCCAGAACCCGAAACCATGCTACGATTTCGCCCATATGCAGTCCCCGTCATACTTTCAATACTAGTTAACTCTTACACAAAATTGGAACGTTCTATCTTACTTTCATGTCACTATTTTCATTAATTTCGATGATAAGCTTTTAACCTTGGGGTCTAAGAGGTGTACTGAACCACCACTCTGATTGATCCAAAATTAGAGGAACCGCACAGGAAATAGTAAAGAGCACCCATGTGCCAAATTTGAAACTTCTAAATTTGTTTGAAGTTACTATCTTTATTAATTTCAAAAATATGCTTTAAGGTCTTCGGAAATTTGTGGCTGGTCCTCAACCCACTAATTTGTCCCAAATTTCAAGGACACTTAGGAAATAGATAGAGACTCCCTGATACCAAATTTGGAGGTTCTATCTTCATTGGTTTTGGAATTATGCTAGCTTGGCCTAAATTCGATCAAAAAGTTCTAAGTTTCGAACCAATTGTCTATTCCTCTCCGTACGCAATCACCGTCGTAGTTTCATTACCAGTACCCTACAACACAAATTTTATAAAGATAGCGTCATTAGCTGTTGAGTTATCGGGATCTATTATATATGTTCGTTAGCCCTTAGGAACAATTAAAAGGTCCAGAATCCGAACCCTTGGGCCGATTTTGTCCATATGCAATCCGCGCTGTACTTTAAATACTAGTTAACCCTTGTACACAAGTGGAACGTTCTACATTAATTTTAAGTTACTAGTTTTAGTAATTTCATTTATAAGCTTTTAGACCTTGGGAGGTCTAAGAGGAGTAATGAACCACCACTAAAATCGATCCCAAATTTGGGGGACACACAAGAAATATTAAAGAACACCCTTGTGCCAAATTTAAAGATTCTACATTTTTTCAAGCTGTTATCAAATTGTGTACAAGGCATTAACTAGTACTATAAGTACAGCGCGGACTGTATAAGGGTGAAATCAGCCCAAGGGACCTTTTAATCGGTTTCAGGGCTAACGAACATATATAAAAAATCACGATAACTCAACAACTAATGACGCTACCTTCATGAAATTTGTGCTGTAGGTTGTTGGTAATGAAACTACGGCGGCGATTGCGTATGGTGAGGATTGGACAATGGGTTCGAAACTTAGAACTTTTTGATCGAATTTAGGCCAAGCTAGCATAATTCCGAAACCAATGAAGATAGAAACTCCAAATTTGGTTTCAGGGTGTCGCTTTCGATTTCCTTAGTGTCCTTGGAATTTGAGCCCAATTGGAGTAGTGGGTGTGGACAAGCCACTCAGTTCCAAGGACCTTAAAGCATATTTTCGAAATTAATAAAGATAGTAACTTGAAACAAATGTAGAAGCTTCAAATTTGGCACTTGGGTGTTCTTTACTATTTCCTGCGTGTCCCTCTAATTTTGTACCTTTCTTAGACCCCCCAATGTGTAAAAGTTTATCATCGAAATTAACAAAACTAAAAACTTAAAATTAATATAGAACGTTCCAATTGTGTACAAGGGTTAACTAGTATTGAAAGTATGACGGGGACTGCATATGGGCGAAATCGTACCATAATTTCGGGTTCTGGAACTCTTGAAAAGTTCAAGGGCTAACAAACATATATCTTAAAAAAACCATAACTCAAAAAATAATGCCGCTATTTTGATGAAATTTAAACTCTAGGTTACTAGTAATGAAAGTACCATTGGAATTGGTTCTGGTCGAGTTTGGTCAATGAGTTCGGATTCTAGAAGCTTTTGATCGATTTGAGGCCGAGCGAGTATAATTTCGAAGCCAAAGAATGTATACCTATTTCCTATGTTTCCCCGAAATTTAGACTTAATTGTAGTGGTTCAGCTATGTTCAAAGGTACTTGAGGCATTTATGTAAAATTTATTTTTATATTTAAATGAATTATATGAAAAAGTGTAAATTTGTGATTATATTTTAGAAATAAATTTATTGCATATTTTGGGTATAAGCTTTTCTGTTAGGTATATTAACTAGCCATTTAAAATAATTGCAATTTTTAAAAATTTGGGTTATTAAATATATTATGCTTTGATTAGCTTTTTATCACAAAATTTAATAACTAGAATTTTTCAATTTTGTAATTGAATTGGAATAAATATATTTTCATTTATTTCAAGTTTTTTTGTTTTTTAATATTTTTAAATAGATAAATTAGTAAGAATTTGTAATAATTTTTAATAGATAGTGTAATTAGAAAATGTTTTTAGTATTATAAAGTTAATTTGGTTAGCTATGTCTTACGATCAAATTAATAACAGCTTTTATGGTGTTAAAATGACTTATGGATATGTCTTTAAATTTGAACCAAATAGGTGTGGGGTATTTCTAAGTCGGTTGCACCGACTAACTGTTTCTTTACTTGTTAATTTATAAAATATTATACAAAATATGTAAAATTCTTAGCCTTTTAAAAATATAAAAGTGTTGGATAAAAACGAAAATAGAAAAGAACCCTCGTGTATGAAAATTAAAGTTTTTATCTTCATGAATCTCGAAGATAAGCTTTTTAATTTTGGGATATCTTAGGAGCCACCTGAACCACCGCTACAATTAAGTCTAAATTTCGGGGACACATAGGAAATAGGAAATATATTATTTGGCTTCGAAATTATACTCGTTTGGCCTCAGATCGATCAAAAGCTTCCAGAATCCGAACTCATTTTCCGAACTCGAGCAGAACCAATTCCCATGGTACTTTCACTATTAGTAACCTGGGGTTTAAATTTCATCAAAATAGCTGCATTATTTTTTGAGTTATACTGCTTTTAATATATATGTTCGTTAGCCTCTGAACTTTCAGAGGTTCCAGAACCCGAAGCCATGGTACAATTTCGCCCATATGCAGTCCCCGTCATACTTTCAATACTAGTTAAGCCTTGTACACAATTGGAACGTTCTATCTTATTTTTAAGTTGCTATTTTTATTAATTTCGATGATAAGCTTTTAAACCTTGGTGGGTAGAAGAGGGGTACTGAATCACCACTCTGATTGATCCAAAATTAAGGGAACGCGGAGGAAATAGTAAAGAGCACCCATGTACAAAATTTGAAACTTCTAAATTTGTTTTAAGTTACCATCTTTATTATTTTTGAAAATAATCTTTAAGTTCTTCGGAACTGTGTGTCTGGTCCTCAACCCACTGCTCCAATTGATCTCAAATTTCAAAGACACTAAGGAAATTGAAAGAGACACCCTGATACTAAATTTGGAGGTTCTATCTTCATTGGTTTCGGAATTATGCTCGTTTGGCCTAAATTCGATCGAAAAGTTCTAAGTTCGGGACATACAAGAAAGAGTAAAGAGCACCCTTGTGCCAAAATAAAAATAAATAGCTGCTATCTTTATTAATTTTAAAGATATACTTCAAGGTCTGCAGAAATGTGTGGCTGGTCTCCGACCCACTACTCCAATGAAGCCAAATTTCAAGGACACTAGGGAAAAAGAAAGAGACACCCTGATACCAAATTTGGAGGTTCTATCTTAATTTTTCGAAATTATGCTCGTTTGACCTAAATTCGATCAAAAAGTTCTAAGTTCCAAACCCATTGTATATTACCCATCTTACGCATTCACCGCTGTAGTTTTACCCTACAACACAAATTTTATGAAGATAGTGTCATTAGTTGTTGAGTTATCGTGAATTTTTATATATAATCGTTAGCCCTTAGATCGATTAAAAAGTCCAGAATCCGAAGCCATGGGCCAATTTCGCCCATTTGCAGTCCCCACCGCACTTTCAGTCCTAGTAACCTACAGTTAAAATTTCATCAAGATTGCTCCATTATTTTTTGAGTTATCGTGCCTACGGACGGACGGACGAACGGATATGGCTATATCGACTCAGGAGGTCACGCTGATCACAAATATATATACTTTTAGATATCTAGATACCATACGAAAGTTAATATATCCCTTTACCTATTCACCTATAGGGTATAAAAACTCAATGCAGTCTAGTCTCGCGAGAAATAGCAACAACTATTCCGAACCTTTCGTTTCAAGGCGAAGCTTTACACCATACGGAACACTTGAAACATTTTGGGAATTTAGCTAAACCAAAAATTGACTTGGTTAAATCATATTTTTGGAGTAGCTGAGGACGCTGCTAAATATTTGGGTTACTTGAATCGCTGCAAAACTTATTTTTCCTCCTCTGATCTCCTTAACATCTATAAAACTTATATTAGGTTGAAAATTGAATATAATTCAAGTTAACAAAAATTCCAATTAATACAAATTCCTAAGCTCACGTTGCAGATACACGTGATTACCTGTGGGAAACATACTAATTAGAATATTCCCACGAACAAAAAAACATAATACCCATAAAAATGTTGCAAACGGTTAAAATGCGTAACAAGCATTTCTATATTATAAATATTAGTATCTAAGTAAAAAGCTTTGTTAATCGTATTAGAAAATTCAAGTAAAAGTGTTGCAAATTTAATTAATAAAAATTTGATTTAAAATTAAATAAAATTTGTTTTTTTTTACAACAATAAATTTAATTTTATAACTGGCGCCCGAGCAGAGACCCGAATAAGAAATTGCAATAAAATTAGTGAAAATAAAAAAATAAAAAAAATTGTGAACAATAACTTTTATAAAATAAAAGCCAAAAAAGCTGTGAACTGAATTTAAACAAATCAAAATTATAATTAATAATTAATCAAATTAAAAATTAATCAACAACAAAACTAGTAACTTAAAATTAAGATAGAACGTTCCAATTGTGTACAAGGGTTAACTAGTATTGAAAGTATGACGCGGACTGCATATGGGCGAAATTGTACCATAATTTCGGGTTCTGGAACCCTTGAAAAGTTCAAGGGCTAACAAACATATATCTTAAAAAAACCATAACTCAAAAAATAATGCCGCTATTTTGATGAAATTTAAACTCTAGGTTACTAGTAATGAAAGTACCATTGGAATTGGTTCTGGTCGAGTTTGGTCAATGAGTTCGGATTCTAGAAGCTTTTGATCGATTTGAGGCCGAGCGAGTATAATTTCGAAGCCAAAGAATGTATACCTATTTCCTATGTTTCCCCGAAATTTAGACTTAATTGTAGTGGTTCAGCTATGTTCAAAGGTACTTGCTGCATTTATGTAAAATTTATTTTTATATTTAAATGAATTATATGAAAAGGTGTAAATTTGTGATTATATTTTAGAAATAAATTTATTGCATATTTTGGGTATAAGCTTTTCTGTTAGGTATATTAACTAGCCATTTAAAATAATTGCAATTTTTAAAAATTTGGGTTATTAAATATATTATGCTTTGATTAGCTTTTTATCACAAAATTTAAGAACTAGAATTTTTTCATTTTGTAATTGAATTGGAATAAATATATTTTCATTTATAACAAGTTTTTTGTTTTTTTAGTATTTTTAAATAAATAAATAAGTAAGAATTTGTAATATTTTTGAATAGATAAAGTAATAAGGAAATGTTTTTAGTATTATAAAGTTAATTTGGTTAGCTATGTCTTACAATCAAATTAATAACAGCTTTTATGGCGCTAAAATGACTTATGAATAAGTCATTAAATTTGAACCAAATAGGTGTAGGGTATTTCTAAGTCGGTTGCACCGACTGACTGTTTCTTTACTTGTTTTTATATTTAAACGAATTATATGAAAAGGTCTATATTTGTAATTGTATTTTAAAAATACATTTATTTCATATTTTGCTTTTATAAGCTTTTCTATTAGGTATATAAACTAACCATTTAAAATAATTGCAATTTTGAAAAATTTGAATTATTAAATATATTATACTTTGATTATCTTTTTAGCACAAAATTTAATAATCAGAATTTTTTCATTTTGTAATTGAATTGGAATAAATATATTTTCATTTATTTCAAGTTTTTTTGTTTTTTAATATTTTTAAATAGATAAATTAGTAAGAATTTGTAATAATTTTTAATAGATAGTGTAATTAGAAAATGTTTTTAGTATTATAAAGTTAATTTGGTTAGCTATGTCTTACGATCAAATTAATAACAGCTTTTATGGTGTTAAAATGACTTATGGATATGTCTTTAAATTTGAACCAAATAGGTGTGGGGTATTTCTAAGTCGGTTGCACCGACTAACTGTTTCTTTACTTGTTAATTTATAAAATATTATACAAAATATGTAAAATTCTTAGCCTTTTAAAAATATAAAAGTGTTGGATAAAAACGAAAATAGAAAAGAACCCTCGTGTATGAAAATTAAAGTTTTTATCTTCATGAATCTCGAAGATAAGCTTTTTAATTTTGGGATATCTTAGGAGCCACCTGAACCACCGCTACAATTAAGTCTAAATTTCGGGGACACATAGGAAATAGGAAATATATTTTTTGGCTTCGAAATTATACTTGTTTGGCCTCAGATCGATCAAAAGCTTCTAGAATCCGAACTCATTTTCCGAACTCGAGCAGAACCAATTCCCATGGTACTTTCACTATTAGTAACCTGGGGTTTAAATTTCATCAAAATAGCTGCATTATTTTTTGAGTTATACTGCTTTTAATATATATGTTCGTTAGCCTCTGAACTTTCAGAGGTTCCAGAACCCGAAGCCATGATACAATTTCGCCCATATGCAGTCCCCGTCATACTTTCAATACTAGTTAAGCCTTGTACACAATTGGAACGTTCTATCTTAATTTTAAGTTGCTATTTTTATTAATTTCGATGATAAGCTTTTAAACCTTGGTGGGTAGAAGAGGGGTACTGAATCACCACTCTGATTGATCCAAAATTAAGGGAACGCGGAGGAAATAGTAAAGAGCACCCATGTACAAAATTTGAAACTTCTAAATTTGTTTTAAGTTACCATCTTTATTATTTTTGAAAATAATCTTTAAGTTCTTCGGAACTGTGTGTCTGGTCCTCAACCCACTGCTCCAATTGATCTCAAATTTCAAAGACACTAAGGAAATTGAAAGAGACACCCTGATACTAAATTTGGAGGTTCTATCTTCATTGGTTTCGGAATTATGCTCGTTTGGCCTAAATTCGATCGAAAAGTTCTAAGTTCGGGACATACAAGAAATAGTAAAGAGCACCCTTGTGCCAAATTTAAAGCTTATACATTTTTTCTAGCTGCTATCTTTATTAATTTTAAAGATATACTTCAAGGTCTGCAGAAATGTGTGGCTGGTCTCCGACCCACTACTCCAATGAAGCCAAATTTCAAGGACACTAAGGAAAAAGAAAGAGACACCCTGATACCAAATTTGGAGGTTCTATCTTAATTTTTCGAAATTATGCTCGTTTGACCTAAATTCGATCAAAAAGTTCTAAGTTCCAAACCCATTGTATATTACCCATCTTACGCATTCACCGCTGTAGTTTTACCCTACAACACAAATTTTATGAAGATAGTGTCATTAGTTGTTGAGTTATCGTGAATTTTTATATATAATCGTTAGCCCTTAGATCGATTAAAAAGTCCAGAATCCGAAGCCATGGGCCAATTTCGCCCATTTGCAGTCCCCACCGCACTTTCAGTCCTAGTAACCTACAGTTAAAATTTCATCAAGATAGCTCCATTATTTTTTAAGTTATCGTGCCTAAGGACGGACGGACGAACGGACATGGCTATATCGACTCAGGAGGTCACGCTGATCACAAATATATATACTTTTAGATATCTAGCTCGCTTGCTTTAGGTGGTTACAAGCAACTTACGAAAGTTAATATATCCCTTTACCTATTCACCTATAGGGTATAAAAACTCAATGCTGTCTAGTCTCGCGAGAAATAGCAACAACTATTCCGAACCTTTCGTTTCAAGGCGAAGCTTTACACCATACGGAACACTTGAAACATTTTGGGAATTTAGCTAAACCAAAAATTGACTTGGTTAAATCATATTTTTGGAGTAGCTGAGGACGCTGCTAAATATTTGGGTTACTTGAATCGCTGCAAAACTTATTTTTCCTCCTCTGATCTCCTTAACATCTATAAAACTTATATTAGGTTGAAAATTGAGTATAATTCAAGTTAACAAAAATTCCAATTAATACAAATTCCTAAGCTCACATTGCAGATACACGTGATCATCTGTGGGAAACATACTAATTAGAATATTCCCACGAACAAAAAAACATAATACCCATAAAAATGTTGCAAACGGTAAAAATGCGTAACAAGCATTTCTATATTATAAATATTAGTATCTAAGTAAAAAGCTTTGTTAATCGTATTAGAAAATTCAAGTAAAAGTGTTGCAAATTTAATTAATAAAAATTTGATTTAAAATTAAATAAAATTTGTTTTTTTTACAACAATAAATTTAATTTTATAACTGGCGCCCGAGCAGAGACCCGATAAGAAATTGCAATAAAATTAGTGAAAATAAAAAAATAAAAAAAATTGTGAACAATAACTTTTATAAAATAAAAGCCAAAAAAGCTGTGAACTGAATTTAAACAAATCAAAATTATAATTAATAATTAATCAAATTAAAAATTATAACTAAACTTAAATTAAAATTAAGTAAATCAAAATAAATACTTAGATAAAATTAAAAACTTGAAAATAAACAAGTATAAATAAAAATACTTAAATAAAATTAAAAACTTGAAAAATAAATAAGTATAAATAAAAATACTTAAATAAAATTAAAAACTTGAAAAATAAATAAATATAAATAAAAGTACTTAATAAAATTAAAAAACTTGAAAAATAAATAAGTATAAATAAAAATACTTAAATAAAAATAAAAGTGATTAATAAACAAAACACGAAGAGGAGAAAAGGTAACTAAAAAGCTGTTTCAAATTACCAAGGTTGGAGTATTCAAAGACGCAGGAAACGAGGCCGCTAAGTAAATTCAGTGGAGAAGAAAAGGAACTTTATTCATCTTTAATTGTGTAAAGCAGCCGCCTGTGCAGTTACAACAATCAACTACAATTCGATGTCCCAACGATTAACCAGCAACATTATAATACTACTGTAAGTGGTTAAATTTATTATTATATCTATACTATCTTACTTCCTATAAGAAATAAAAAAAAAAAAATTGTAATTGAATTTAAATAAAATAATAAAGTAATGTTAAATTTTTTTAAATAAATTAAAATAAAGTAAAGTTAAATTTTTTTAAATAAATCTAAAATAAATTTTAAAAATAAAGTACATTTAAAATTTTTTTAAATAAATTAAAGTTAAATACTTAAAGTAAAGTTAAATTTTTAAAATAAAATAAAAATAAATAAAAATAAATTAATATCTTTGACATTAAAAAAATTAAAATTAATATTTAATATTTAATATTTTAAAAGTTTTATAAAAATAAATAAAACAAAAAAAAATATAAAATTTCCTTTTAAACAATTAAATTTTAACAGATAAATATATTTTTTTAATTATCATATTATTCTCATAAAAATTTCAAAATTTATAAAATAAATAAAATTATCCTGTAATAAGAATATTTGAGCCTTATTAAATTTCGGTAATAACTAAAATTATTTAGAAATTTCACCAAATAAAAGGTTTATAATTTCAAAAAAAAAAAAAATTTTTCAACCGTAAAATTTTTATTAATATGCCAAAAAATAAAATGACGGACGAAACATGTAATGGAGGTTTTCAATTAAGACCACCTCGTCTAAATCAAAGTTAAAATCCTAGTAATTCATCAGCCCTTGACTTAAATTCTTTAACGACAACAATTACTGAAATTGTAAAAAACATATTGACCAATGGCGCAAGGGATATAGTCAATGCAGACTTAAATGACAGTTCCGATGAAAAAATATCAACTACAAATAACCTTACCGATCTGGATAAAATACCAGACGTAGTTAAAAGTCTTCGAGAATTTTCAGGACAAGTTGGCGAATTCAGCTCCTGGAGGAAAAGCGTAGACCGAATTATAAAAGTTTACGATTCACAAAAGGGCTCTTTAAAATATTTCGGTATTTTAAATGTAATTAGAAATAAAATTACAGGACAAGCCGACATCGTGCTTGAATCATACAACATTAAATTGGACAAAAATTTCGAGGTGTTTAACACTTCACTATGCTGACAAGCGTGACTTGGGAACGCTGGAACATCAAATGACAGCATAAATTCAAGGTAACCAAACAGTACCTGAATTTTATCAATTGGTATACCAACATTTATCTCTTATTCTAAATAAATTATCTAATATGGAAATGTCGACAGATGCTTTGAATAATATGACTCGATCTTGCCGAGATAAAGCTCTAGACACTTTCATCAGAGGATTGCGTGGTGATCTTCCTAGACTTCTCAGTATAAGAGAACCAGCTGATCTACCACAAGCTTTGCACCTGTGTCTTAAATTACAAAACGTAGATTATAGAACACAGTATGCCAAGAATAGTCAACATACTTCACGTAAACAGAGTATTTCACCACCTCCAAGAAGACAATTTCAAAATCTTGACGCACAGAATAGATTCTACCCACAACTTCTACATAATCCGCGTAATCAAAATCCGGTACGACAACTAAACCAAAATTTCTTTAATCAAAATAGACCTTCTGAACAACGCAATAACTTTAATTATTCAAGACCATTCCAGTTTCAACAACATAACAATTTTCCACAAAGATTCGCTCCGAAATCTTTACAAAGACCAGTCCCAATGGATGTAGACGAAAATATTCATTCAAGACAAGTTAACTATTCAAATCGACCGCAAAACCATAATAGTGCCAACAAAAGACCTTTCCAAAACCCTTCGCATCAAATCCATAGACCAAATAAAGCTTAAAGAATTTTCAATACTGAACATACAAATGATGAAGAAAGCGAAACACAGTCATGAAGATAATAATACAGTCTATTCTTCTAGTACACCAGACTACCCAGACGAACATTCCAATTTTGACGAAAACGAACAATTAGAAGATATTTATTTTTTAGATTAAACCAGTAACGGAGAGATACTTAAATTCCTTATTGACACTGGCTCAAATAAAAACTACATTCAAACTAAACACGTACGACATCCACTTTTAAATGATAAGCCTTTATTTGCCAACTCCGTCGGAGGAAACATTAAAATAACCCATCATGCTTTCATAAATATTCTCGGAAAAGATGTAGAAAATTTAAAATTTTACATTCTTCCTAGTCTAAAAACTTTCAACGGCATAATAGGAAATGATAGCCTGAAAGAGCTGAAGGCCATCATTCATACCAATGAAGGATACATGACTATAAATTCAGGAAAACAATTTCCATTACAAGAGCACATCACAGAGAACGTCAATAATATTAATCTCAGGACCTCTCATTTAAACGAAATAGACCAAGAAAAACTAAAAATTATCATTAATAAATGTCCAAAACTTTTTTCTGACCCCGACAAAAAACTGTCAAAGGTTAAATTCGCACAACATCAGATTCTCCGGTTTATTCTAGGCCATACCCATTTCCTATGGCTCTAAAAGAAGAAGTCAAAAAACAGGTCAAAGAATTATTAGATGAGGGTATTATAAGACCGACCGTCAAAATCCCCCTATAACTCGCCCGTTTGGATCCCAAAAAAGAGGATGCCTCTGGCAAGAGAAAATATCGGATGGTCATAGATTATCGAAAGCTAAATTCAGTAACTATTCCTGACAAGTATCCGATCCTTGAATTTAACGAAGTCCTTTCGAATCTCGGACGAAATAGATACTTCACAAAAAGTGGATTCCATCAAATTCCACTAAGATTTTTTGATAATGAGAAAACAGCATTCTCAATTAATAACGGCAAATTCGAATTTGTTCGCCTACCTTTCGGGCTGAAAAACGCCCCATCCATTTTTCAAAGAGCTCTCGATGACTTACTGCGAGAGCATATTGGAAAGAGATGTTATGTCTATATTGACATAATAATCTTTGGACAAAATTTGGAAGAACATCTGAATAACCTAGAACTTGTATTTAGAACTTTAGAAGCCGCAAACACGAAAGTATAATTGGACAAGTGTGAGTTCTTACAATCGGAAGTCGAATTTCTAGGTTTCATTGTAAGAACCGAAGGATTAAAACACAATCCAAAAAAAATCCTAGCCATTACAAACTTAGCTCCGCCTAAAAATCTTAAAGAACTTAGATCATTCTTAGGCATGTCAGGCTACTACAGGCGTTTCATTATGGACTACGCAAAAGTCACTAAACCCCTGACATCTCTTTTGCGCGGGGAGGGTGGACGCGTATACAAAAATGTTTCAAAAAATAAAACGATACATCTTGACGATGACGCCTTAAAAGCTTTTGAAAAATTAAAAAATACTCTTGTCTCTAAAGAAGTTATGTTAGCCCATCCAGATTTTAGTAAACAGTTCCAGTTGACCACAGACGCATCCAAATACGCAATAGGAGCTGTTCTAATGCAAAATAATCGTCCTATAACTTTTATATCACGTACACTCAGTAAAACCGAAGAAAATTAAGCTACGAACGAAAAAGAAATGTTGGCCATTATATGTGCTCTCATCTCTCTCAGAAACTTCCTATATGGCTCAAAGAACGTACAAATCTTTACCGACCACCAACCTCTGACTATACTCTGAGTAACAAAAATACAAATGCCAAAATGAAGAGATGGAAAGCCATACTCGAGGAATATGACTACGAATTAAAGTACAAGCCTGGTAAATCAAACGTAGTCGCTGATTCACTATCAAGACTCCCTATTCTAATACAAGTAAGCTCTTTAACTCCCACAGAACACAGTGATGAAAGCTCCGCTCACAACTTAATTCCTTCAGTCGAAGTACCAGTAAACGTATTTAGCAACCAACTCATTTTCAAAATAGAGCCGGACGACAGCTATCAAATAATTCAATTTTTTTAGCTCTACCATAGTAGAAGACGTAGAAAACGAAGAACAACAAACTGAAACAATCCTTAGAATCCATAAAAGAGCTCATAGGAATGCTTGCGAAAATCGATTACAAATACTTCGCAAATATTTTTTTCCAAAAATGTCAGCTGAAATTAAAAATGCAATTCAAAATTGCACTATCTGTAAAGAGAATAAATACGAACGTTACCCAAAAAATCAAGAACTTTTCGACCAGAATTTTTCACCATACACATAGACATATTCTCTACCAATAGATAAATTTACGAAATTCGCTTAGCCGAAAATAATAGAATCTCCAGCAATAGAACATATAAAAAGACCATTACAAGACATACTTTTTTATTTTTGTATTACTGAAATAGTCGTAATGAACAATGAAAAGTCACTAAACTCTGCAACTATTACTTCTATGTTAGAAGACGACTTATTTATAAAAATATATAAAACTCCACCTTATAAAAGTGAGGTTAACGGTCAAGTCGAACGATTCCATTCGACGCTTTCAGAAATTATGAGATGCCCTAAGGCAGAAAGACCACACCACACATTTGAAGAACTATTAGAAAGAGCCGTAAACGAATACAACTATACGATAACTCAACTAGTAAAAAGAGACCAATAGAACTATACCATGGACGTACTCCATGCTTAAATCCCCAACAATACGAAGAAATCCGTCGCAGCACCATAGATAAACTTAAAAACAAACAATTTAATGATCTGAAATTCCATAAAAAAAATAGGAAACCTACAAAACAATATTCTCCCGGTGACATAATTTACATCAAACATAATAAAAGAATAGGAACCAAACTTACCTAGGTACATTAAAGAAATAGTTAAAGAAAACCTAAATTCCACAATAGTCACAGAATCTGGAAAAATCGTTCAAAAATCCAATATCCGAAACTAATAGTATAAATAATTTCAATTTCAGGTATGTATTCCAATCCGCTATTGCGGGAATCAAACTTTTGGACTTCACAAATTCTCTACTTGTATCTCTTCTTACTGGACAAGCCAAGATACAAACAGGCACATTCAAACTGATACATGTAATAGACCTGAGCTGTTACGAAAACGTACTAAACGAAATAAACAATATTTAGAATATAGACGTTGACGAAGAACATTATCTACACTCTTACATTGCTCACGAACTGGACCAAACACAAAACTTTATTCATAATCTTAAACCAAGGCAAAATAAAAGATCTCTGAACTTTCTCGGAAGGGCGTGAAAGTGGGTCGCTGGTACCCCAAACCTTAAGAACAACTTAAGAACTGTACTTAAGAACAACAACAAACAAATTATCGTAAATAACATTTTGACAGAGAGACTAAATAATCTTACAGAAATAAACAAAAATATAAAAATCCTACTTAACAAAGGATCCAACATTAAAAACGAAATTGTTTCAAGTATAACTTATAAACTAAAAATTTTAAAAGAAGACCTACGTAATATTAATTACGCGATACATTGGGCTAAACTAGGCCTCATTAATTCTCTTATTTTGTCAAGAAAAGAAATCAGTACAATAATCAAAACCTTTAAGGAAGAAAAACTACCATACTCTACAGTGGAATGAATTTTAAACTTTTCCGATATAAAAATTATAAGCAACAGCTCAACTATCCTTTACATAATAAATATTCCTATAACTAATATAGAAACTTAGATAAAATTTTGTTAAAAGCTGTAAAAAGGCATAATTTAACTACAGAAATTCAATATAATAATATAATAAGAAATGAAAATGAAATTTTCGCAATAAATGAAAATTGTAAAAATTTTAATAATTTGTTCATTTGTAACTTAAAAAAATTAATTAATTTAGAAAATGATAATTGTATTCCAAAAATACTAAAAAGCTTGTTAGCCGATTGCAACATTAATAACAACCGCCATATAAAAACTATAGAAGAAATATCATCCGGAATTATATTACTTGACAACTTTAACGGAACTATACTAATAGATTCTAATCCCCAAAAAATAAATGGAACTTTTCTATTGAAATTTCATAATAATAATATAACCATAGAAAATCAAACTTTCACTTCTCGCGAAATTTCCAACTTCAACATTCTTTCTGCAGTGTTGCAGCCCCTCCCAGAAGAAAAATTGATAAATAAAATGCTTTCGCTACAAGTGGTGGAAGCAATCCATATCGATAATACTAAGTCAATCAAAACTTTAGAAAAATAGAATCAAAAACAAATCGTTATACAACGATAATTATGGCCGTAATTAGGAGCACTTTCATCTTAATATTTTTAATAAAGATCTTCAAATGTCAAATATCCAAAATTATAATTCAACCTTCTATATCAAAGCAAGACCAAGAAACTGAAATGCAAAAAAATTAAGAGGTCAACTCACTTTTTGAACTTTTTAATATTAATGTTAAAAAACTAAGACTAAAAGTCAGACTTTACGCGAGCATAAATGGTAACAGTGGTTTGGGTAGAAATTAACTACCGTAGTCGATTTAACGACGTCCGTCCTTCCGTCGGTATACACGATAACTCAAAAACTAGTAGAGCTATCTTGATAAAATTTTAACTGAAGTTTATATAATTTCGAAATCAATGAAGATGGAACTTTCAAATTACGAGCACAGGTATTTCTTTTTATTTTATTTATGTCCTTTAAATTTGGAACCAATTGGAGTAATGGTTATGGTACCATCATTAACACTCCCAAGACCTTAAAGCATATCTTCAAAATTAATATATATATAGTAACTTGATATAAATATAGGAGCTTTTAATTTCGTAAAACGATGCTTTCTCCTGTTTTCTTTGTGTTCCCGAAATTTAGACTTAATTGGAGTGGTGGTTCAGGTACCTCCTATGTCCTCTCAACTGTTAAAGCTTATCTTCCTATTTAATAAAGTTTGAAACTTAAAATTAAGGCAAAACCTTCAATTTTGGTAGAAGGGTTTTCTTTCCTGAAATGTGGGATCAATTGAAGTGGTGGTTCGGGTATCTTCCATGAACCTCTCAAGATCTAACAAGCATACCCTCATTATTAGTAAAAATAAAAATTTTAATTTTGATACACGAGTGTTCAGTATTTCATATTTTAAGTATATTCGCTTATTTATTGCATATTTCTTTTCGAATGTTAAAAAATATTATTTTTGATATTTTAAGTAGTACAATTTATTTAAAAAATTTCAAATAGGTAACTAATACTACTCTACACCACTGTAAGACTATTTTTCTGACGTTGATAGTCAAAATGAGAACTAACGAAATAAGTTTATTCAAATTTCACATTTTCATAATATCCATAAATGTTTCAAATTTATCAAGTAAAGAAACAGTCAGTCAATGCAACCGACTTATAAATACCCTAAACCTATTTGGTTCAAATTTAATGAGATAAACATAAGTCATTTTAACACCATAAAAGTTGTTATTAGTTTGATCGTAAGACATAGCTAACCAAATTAACTTTATAATACTAAAAACATTTTCTAATTACTTTATCTATTCAAAAATATTACAAATTCTTACTAACTTATCTATTTAAAAATATTAAAAAACAAAAAAAGTTGAATTAAATGAAAAATATTTATTTCAATTTAATTACAAAAGTGAAAAAATTTGAATTATTAAATTTTGTGATGAAAAGCTAATATATTTAATAATTAAAATTTTACAAAATTGTTTACGTATCTATTAGAAAAGCTTATAAACGCAAAATATGCGATTAATTTATTTCAAAAATACAATTACATATTTCGAACTTTTCACATAATTCATTTAAATATAAAAATAAATTTCAGATAAATGCAGCAAGTACCTTGAGTATAGCTTAAGTATCGTACACAATGTCTTAATTATATATCACCTATGGTAATAATTCAATAAAATATATGATATAATAAAAATTAAAAAAGGAATTTAATCGTTTATTAAAAAAATATTTTGTTTTTAATTTATAAAATATTATACAAAATATGTAAAATTCTTAGCCTTTTAAAAATATAAAAGTGTTAAATAAAAACGAAAATAGAAAAGAACCCTCGTGTATGAAATTTAAAGTTTCTATCTCATGAATTTCGAAGATAAGCTTTTTAATTTTGGGATTTCTTAGGAGCCACCTGAACCACCACAACAATTAAGTCTAAATTTTAGGGACACATAGGAAATAGGAAATATATTCTTTGGCTTCGAAATTATACTCGTTTGGCCTCAGATCGTACAAAAACTCATTGTCCGAACTTGACCAGAGCCAATTCCCATGGTACTTTCAATATTAGTAACCTAGAGTTTAAATTTCATCAAAATAGCGGCATTATTTTTTGAGTTATACTGCTTTTAAGATATATGTTCGTTATCCTTTGAACTTTCAAAGGTTCCAGAACCCGAAACCATGGTACGATTTCGCCCATATGCAGTCCCCGTTATACTTTCAATACTAGTTAACCCTTGTACACAATTGGAACTTTCTATCTTTATTTTAAGTTACTATTTTTATTAATTTCGATGATTAGCTTTTAAACCTTGGGGGTCTAAGAGGGGAACTGAACCACCACTCTGATTGATCCAAAATTAGGGTAATGTACCAAATTTGAAACTTCTAAATTTGTTTGAAGTTACTACCTTTATTAATTTCGAAAATATGCTTTAAGGTCTTTGGAACTGACTGGCTGGTCCTCAACCCACTGCTCCAATTGGTCCCAAATTTCAAAGACATTAAGAAAATAGAAAGAGACACCCTGATACCAAATTTGGAGGTTCTATCTTAATTGGTTTTGGAATTATGCTTGTTTGGACTAAATTCGATCAAAAAGTTCTAAGTTCCGAACCCATTGTACATTACCCACCGTACGCAATTGCCGCCGTAATTCCACTGCCAGTACCCTACAACACAAATTTTATGAAGATAGCGGACGGACAGACGGACGGACGGACATGGCTATATTGACGCAGGAGGTCACGCTGATCATAAATATATATACTTTTCCATATCTAGTTACAAACACCATACCAAAGTTAATATACTCCATAACCTATTCTATAGGTGTAGGGTATAAAAACGCGGAAGAGCGTAGTAGAACTTTCAGGTAAGTACAAAACAAAATATAAGTTGAAAAGCAGATTTTAAACGTTTTATAATCCATCGACTACATTTTATTCAAACGTTGGCAATTCAAGAAAACTACTATTGACATAGTATAATGACATAATGGCAAATTTGGTATACCCTTTTGACCTATATAGGTATAATAATACTTATATGTAAACTACCTTCTACCCGGTGCACCGAGGAAACGCCACTCAATGGAGTTTTAATTTAAGTTGATGTTATTGAAAAAAGTTAATACAAAAATTACACATCGTGTACATGTTAATAAGAATTTGTAATAAAGAAATTTTTTTAAAACGCTTTTTATAAAATTATTGTTGCAATCTTTTAACAAATTTATCAAATTCCACTTGAATCTTTTCATAATTAATAAATAATAATAAAAATAAAATTCAGTTAACATTATTCGCTGGAAACCCACCATCTTCAACTCTTTCGTCAAGGAGCACCAAATTGTCAAGAAGCACCACGCACAGAAAAATTAGAGATAATCGTTCAAACTGTTTTGCCAAAGTTTTTGTTTCGCAATCGAGTAAAAGAACTCGACAAAACAGTTTTTTATTCCCCTAATTCAAAGAAGTTTTACCTACTTTCAAAAATTGGACGGAATTTACTTAGGAATTTACTTTACCACAACAGGGAAAGAAAGTTTAACAAATTGTTGTGGCATTAAACACTACTTTTATTTTGAAGCATATAATGTCATTTTCTTATTCACTAGTTTTAAGTAATTTTGAATTAGTATGTTATTGAATTAATTTAATTTTAAATAATGAATATATAAAAATAATCAATTAAAAAATTAGGAAATAAGTATAAAAAATTTAAAATTTTCATTTATTTATTATTTTTAAGTTAATGAATTATAATTATAATTTAATACAACTAGTATGAATAAAGTTTAATTTAAATCTAATCTAAAACTACTTGAAATTTCCGCACTTATGTTTTTGGTATTATTGGTTAAAATATAGTCAATCAATGTTCTGCTATTTTGTGTTATTCTTGTAGGTTCTCTGATAATTTGTTTAAAACGAGCTTCGTTTATAATTTGGTCAATTTTATTTTATCTAGTGAATCTTCCAACAAATTTATCTTAAAATCACCCATTAAGACAACATCATCATTTACTTCATTTAAAAATTCAATTAATGTAGTAAAATTTTCAACAAAATTATTCAAAGTGTATAAACGATTTGGTAATTTATAAAGAACTACCAAGTTTACTTTGAATTTAGTATTGTATAATTTTATAATAACGTACCATAGATTCATTCCAATAGCAATTTTATTTGTAATTTCATATTTCCAATTTTTCTTTATATAAAATAGCACTTCTCCAGTAAAATGAGAAATTGAATCAGTCCTAATAATTTCGTAGTTGTTAATCTGTATTAGTTTATCGTTATCTTCAGATATTAGATGAGTTTCTGATAACCCGACAAATTCAAATTTGTTATTATACATAATTGTCTTAATTTCATTAAAATTTGTAACAACACCTTGTATATTCAAGTACAACCCTCTTATATTTTATATACAATCAGTCTCAAAAGCATTATTTAATTGTTAATACATTATTTTATTATTTTGTATATTAGTTTTTTTTTGCAAATAGGACAATCAGTGCTTTTTGTGTCATGGTCTACTCTAATATTTACTAGGTTGAGCTCATTCTTTGCTCTGCAGCAATTTAAGCATCCTATTGCAGTTTCATTACATTTCTCGGCTATATGCCCAATTTGTTAACATTTATAACAGCAGGCACCTACGGTACACTTAGACGCTATATGATTGTAGTCAAAACACTATGACATCTTAACAAACTAATCATCTCATATACTTTACATCTATTCCATTCGATATTAAGTTTACCTTCTTCCATAATTTTCTTAAATAAATTTCCATCTACCTCAATTATTGCATTTAAGAAATTAATATTTTTTTTTGATTGATATACTTTAAGACATTTTAATATTCCAATTTCAAAATTATTTTGCGCTCAACTTCCGTGACACTCAGTTTTTCACTTATACCGACTGCCAAGATTTTCGGTTTATTCATTTGTGGAATTTTTATTTCATAATTTTCACCACACTTTTTTGCGAATTCTTCTTTAATTTTTTTAGCTGATACTTTGTTAACCCATTTAATTGAAATTGCACCATTATTTATTATATATTATTTACTTTTACCGACAGATCAGAAGGATTAAATTGTTTTTTATTTCATTAATTGCCCTAGATCTATCTTGTTTTTCTTTAGGCCTAATAATCAATGGCATTTTTAATTGCACTGCATACGACATGTTCTTTTTATTTTTAACTTCTTAATTTCATTTTAACATTATTTTCTAATTCATTTACCTTTTCTATAACTAATTCATTTTGTTTTGATTTGTTAGTTTCACTAAAATTTTAAATCAAATTTGATATCCCACTCAATTTATAATTAATATATTTTCATCCATTCTCACATTCATAAATCACATGATCCCTAAAAGCGTTGCACCGACTGACTGTATCTTTACTTGTTTTTTATATTTATTTACAGAACAAAAATTCCTAAAGCTAAAATATCTAAATTAAATCAATTTAAATGGATTTGTTACTAAATTTCTATCACTAAAACTGACGGAAAAATTATGCTTTGCAAAGTATGTAACAAAAGTGTAAATTCAGAAAAATAATATCTTTTTAAACAACATAAAAACACATGGAACTATCTAAAAAAAAAAAAGGCAATGCTAGTGAATTTTTTGTAGATGCGTTAAATACAGCTGGGAAAAAATGTCGGTTAATGAAGATTTACGTACTCCATTTTTGGAGCCAGGTTTATATACCTTTTATATATATAAAAGCAGAAAAAAATATCTAATCTTATGTCCTAAGAAGTTTTACATGTGACATATATAATTCACGGTTTACATCTAGGGGTTAAAAAATCTGAAGTTTATTTGACGTAGACGATTTTTTTTCAAACGGAAAAAAAAGTATTTTATCGCCACCGAATTTGAGTTATTAAAGAAATGGCTCTAGAATTAGCATTACCTCCAGCACCTTTAATTAAATAATTCCTTTAAAAACATGTTCAAAGATATTGTAGAAAAACTGGATGATACCTACAATTACTAAATTTAAAAAAATATTAAAAAGCAGTGATATAAGATGTAACTTGTCTTATGTAACGGCCAATTTGTAATTTTTAACCAACGAAATTAATTCCGTTTCTTGAAACACAAAAAAAAATATTACTTAGTAATATTTTACTATAGGTGTCAATAATAGAAAAAAATTAAAAATTAATTATGTAAGAAAGGTAAAAAAGTTTTGCAAAAATTCAGAATCGTATTTGACAATAATATATACATATGTACATATCTAAAAAACATGAAAGAAATT
Organism: Dolichopus griseipennis; assembly: GCA_963082915.1. NCBI lineage: Eukaryota > Metazoa > Arthropoda > Insecta > Diptera > Dolichopodidae > Dolichopus > Dolichopus griseipennis. The sequence continues at coordinate 258,815,033 of OY720441.1, read as the reverse complement.
TCAAGTATTCTTGAAGGAACCGAAAATAATGTTTCTGATTTTAGTTCATCTAAAATAGTTGAACGAATTTTTTCCCTGTGTAAAATTTTACTTTTCAAAATTTAAAAAAAAGGTTTACAGTATATTGTAATTAAAATATGTAAGTTTATGTATTAAGATGTTGATATTACTCGACTTTATTAATGTTGATATTTGTTTTAAGTTGGGACTTGGTTGGAATTTTGTTTTATTTTAATGTAAATCTAAAAGTGTTAAATGAATAACTAATTAAATACAAAATCGAAATGGCAATTATTATTCCAAATATTTAAAAATTGAAAATAATTTATATTCCTATTATATGTACCTATTAGAAAAGCAGCAATACAATGCATAAATGCAGCAAGTACCTTCAATAGACATTGAACACAATTTAAATAATATATTTGAAATTACATAATTATACATATATTATAATTATGATCGTAATATTTGCCGATAACACTAGCGCTCCACATCTCTTATCATAAAATACGAAATGAGACTTTGCTTGTTATCTGTTACATTGAAATTGAAAAGTAATTTTTAGGAAATATTAACTTGTAATAAAATATATTTGTTTCATACAAGCAGATTTACCCGGCGTTGCCCGTGAGCGTGCAAATTGCAAAGAAGCAAGTTTCGGCCATTTTTTCGAAGTACTGCTTTGGTTAAAAAGAAAGCCTCAAAAAATTATTGTTGAGTTCCGTTAACCCGACAGCTTTTAATAGGTTTTTCGTTACTTTGCTATAAATTAGAAATTGTTTAACCGATTGAATTCAAATTTTGTAGATGTGTTCCTCTTTGACAGTGGAGTTCACTCTATTAACAAACTTGGAATTTGTTACTCCTTGCCGCCCGACAATTTTTTAAAAAAAAAATTTGGAAAGGATATTACGTCCAATTTTGCGAAATATTGCTTGGTCAAAGTTTCAAAAACAGGTTTGTTGAAATCCGTTAACACATTGTGGTACAGCATTTTTACAGATTTTTTCATTACTTTACTCTTAAGCAGAAACGGTTTGACACCTTGAATGTAAACTTTCTATGCGTACATGTATATACTTATCATTCCTACGATTATTCAAAAAAAAACTTGTGTAAGTAAATTACGTCCAATTTTTTAAAGTAGGTAAAACTCCTTTAAATTAGGGGAATGTTTAAAAAAATGTTTTGTCGAGTTCTTTTAACCGATTGCGAAACAAGAACTTTAAAAAAACAGTTTCAGTATCTCTAATTTTTCTATACGTTTTTCTTCTGCTTCTTGACAATTTGGTGCTGCTTCAATTTTTATTGTTATTATTTAATAATTATGAAAAGTTTCAAGTGAAATTTGATAAATTTGTTGAAAAATCACTAAAAAACTCGTTTTAAAAAAATTGCTTTATTACATTTTAAAATTAATATGTAGACCATTCTTGTGTTAATTTTTTTCAATAACATCAACTTAAATTAAAACTCCATTGAGAGGTCAAAAGGGTATACTAAATTTGCCATTATGTCATTATACTAAGTAAATAGCAGTTTACTTGAATTGCCAGCGTTTGAATAAAATATAGTCGATGGTTTAGAAAAATCCGGAATCTATTTTTAAATCCAGCCATTTTGGTTCACGGGTTCGAGCACTTGCCATACAACTTCTAATTTTATATGAGCTTTACACTACACCTGATGAAGCTGATATTACATATATTCCATATTAATACAAAATCATTTTACAACCGTTAAATTTTTATTACGCAGATTATGCTTCAAAGTATAAAGTAAACAAAAAAAAATTGCTGATAAATTTTTTTTGTTGCATTTTAAAAATTTGAAGAGGAATAAGTTAGGGTTCAAATTCGCTTCATGGTAAAATTTTTTTTTTTTATTTAAGTACCTACCTACTTGTATAAATTTTAAAATAATGAATCAAAAATGTACGGACTGACATAAAAAAAACCCTAAAAATTTTTTATTTGAAACTGATCGTCTACATAATTATTTGGACTATGTTTTTATATTATCAAAGTGAAGTATTTTAGTTCTTAAAGTTACAAATTTTTAAAGAAACTATACAAATAAATAAATTTTATTTGTAATTTTTTTTATTATTTCTGTTGAATTTAAAAAAATTTTTATCTTTGAAGGAGGATCTAACTCAGACCTATTTACACCGTCAGCCACTTTGCTAACCACTGAACCATACAATTCTTTTAAATTTATGGTGAGATTTCTAATATAAATGTATCACTAACTGATAGAATGAAAAGTAAAGCCATAGACAAAGGCAAGTTCAATTAAAAGTATATAATAACCTTTCAATTAAATCTTCTTCTGAGAATATAATGCCTTACTCATTTATATTTTTGTCGTTAATATTTAAATGTTTGATGGGGATCCATCTATTAAGGGAACTAAAATGGGGCAAATTAAGCTTTTCTCCATTTCTCAAAAATTTATAACCCTTTTGGTGAATTAAAATGAATATTTATTGCTACATTTGGACCATTTGGTTTTGGCTCCGTTATTCAATTCAAACTTCCTATTAATAATGCTACAAAAAGATAAATCATGTCTTTCTTTTTTAAACCTTAACTTTTTATTTTGATTTTTTAAGTAAATAATGTTTTTTTTATACCCTACACCTATAGAATAGGTAAAAGGGTATATTAACTTTGGTATGGTGTTTGTAACCACCTAAAGAAGGGAGCTAGATATGGAAAAGTTTATATATTTGTGATCAGCGTGACCTCCTGAGTCGATATAGCCATGTCTGTCCGTCCGTCCGTCCGTAGGCACGATAACTCAAAAAATAATGGAGCTATCTTGATGAAATTTTAATTGTAGGTTACTAGGACTGAAAGTACGGCGGGGATTGCATATAGGCGGAATCGGCCCATGGGTTCGGATTCTGGACCTTTTAATCGGTTTCAGGGCTAACGAACATATGTAAAAAATCACGATAACTCAACAACTAATAACGCTATCTTCATAAAATTTGTGCTGTAGGTTACTAGTATAGAAACTTCTTTGGGTATTGCGTAAGTTCGGGATTGGACCATGCGTTCGGAACCTAGAACTTTTTGATCGAATTTAGGCCAAACGAGCATAATTCCGAAACTAATGAAGATAGAACCTCCTAATTTGGTATCAGGGTGTCCCTTCCTATTTCCTAAGTGTCTTTGAAATTCGGGCCCCATTGGAGTTGGGGTCGGGGACCAGCCACACATTTCCGAAAACCTTAAAGCATATCTTTAAAATTAATAAAGATAGCAACTTGAAAAAATGTAGAAGCTTCAAATTTGGCACAAGGGTGTTCTTTACTATCTCTTTCGTGTCCCCCTAATTTTGGATCAATTGGAGTGGTGGTTCAATACCCCTCTTAGACCTCCCAAGTTTTAAAAGCTTACATTCGAAATTACTAAAAATAGTAACTTAAAATTAAGATAGAACGTTCAAATTTTGTACAAGGGTTAACTAGTACTTAAAGTACAGCGCGGACTGTATAAAACCGAAATCAGCCCAAGGGTTCGGATTCTGGACCTTTTAATCGGTGTCAGGGCTAACGAACATATGTAAAAAATCACGATAACTCAACAACTAATGACGCTATCTTCATGAAATGTGTGCTGTAGGTTATTGGTAATGAAACTTCGGTGGCAATTGCGCACGGTGAGGATTGGACAATGGTTTCGGAACTTAGAACTTTTTGATCGAATTTAGGCCAAACTAGCATAATTCCGTAACCAATGAAGATAGTATCAGAGTGTCGCTTTCGATTTCCTTAGTCTACTTGGAGTTTGAGCCCAATTGGAGTAGTGGGTGGGGACCAGCCACTCAGTTCCGAGAACCTTAAAGCATACTTTCGAAATTAATAAAGATAATAACTTGAAACAAAAGTAGAAGCTTCAAATTTGCCACATGGGTGTTCCTTACTATTTCCTGCGTGTCCCTCTAATTTTGGATCAATTGGAGTGGTGTTTCAGCACCTCTCCTAGACCCATCAATGTGTAAAAGCTTACCATCGAAATTAATAAAACTAGTAACTTAAAATTAAGATAACACGTTCCAATAGTGTACAAGAGTTAACTTGTATTGAAAGAATGACGGGGACTGCATATGGGCGAAATCGTACCATGGTTTCGAGTTCTGAAACCTTTGAAAAGCTCAAGGGCTAACAAACATATATTTTAAAACACCATAACTCAAAAAATAATGCCGCTATTTTGATGAAATTTAATCTCTAGGTTACTAGTAATGAAAGTACCATGGGAATTGGTTCTGGTCGAGTTTAATTTCGAAGCCAAAGAATATATTTCCTATTTCCTATGTGTCTCCGAAATTTTGACTTAATTGTAGTGGTTCAGCTATGTTCAAAGGTACTTGCTGCATTTATGTAAAATTTATTTTTATATTTAAATGAATTATATGAAAAGGTCTAAATTTGTATATGTATTTTAGAAATACATTTATTGCATATTTTGCGTTTATAAGCTTTTCTAATAGATACATAAACAAGCCATTTAAAATAATTGCAATTTTGAAAAATTTTAATTATTAAATATATTAGGTTTTTATCACAAAATTTAATAATTCAAATTTTTTCATTTAGTAATTGAATTGGAATAAATATATTTTCATTTATTTCAAGTTTTTTTGTTTTAATATTTTGAAATAGATAAATTAGTAGGAATTTGTAATATTTTTTAATAGATAGTTTAATTAGAAAATGTTTTTAGTATTATAAAGTTAATTTGGTTAGCTATATCTTACGATCAAATTAATAACAGCTCTTATGGTGTTAAAACGACTTATGGATATGTCCTTAAATTTGAACCAAATAGGTGTAGGGTATTTCTAAGTCGGTTGCACCGACTGACTGTTTCCTTACTTGTTTAAATTAAATTTTGTTTCTTAAAGAAGCCAGCCTATTTTAAGAACTGTCGAATACTTTTTTAAATAAAAATCTGCACTTTTTAGAGAGAATTAGAGAACTAAAATTTCAAACAATGCCTGCAAAAACAACTTCTTTCATCTGACGAGACAGTTTAAAAATTTTCAAAAAGCACATTCAAATTTCTTACATTTTTGTTATAATAGCATTTAGTGCTTGAATAATTATTATTTATTTTCAAAGGTTCTCTGTATTCTAAAAAAAAGAAATCGTCCAAATTGTATAAAGAAATACATATATACAAAATACACAAATGTACATACATCGTAAAAAAAAAATAACAATAAAAATATTAAATAAAATTTTTTAAAAAGAAATCGTCCAACTTGATAAGGAAATATAAACAATTGTACATACATCATCAAATGACAAAAAAACAAAATAAAGAGAAAAATAAAAATAAAGCAAAGAAATAATCTCAATTTGATTTTACTATGTATACCAAAAATACGGTCATCTTTTTAACATAGGGTGATTTCAAATACCGTATTGGGGTGATTTCAAATTAACAAAATTGACTAAAATTATTTGTTCTAAATGAATACTTTATGTATATGATTTCTTTATGGTATAATTCAGATAAAAACATCGTTCCAAAAGATATGAAAGATGTTGAATATTCTAATATAATCCCAGATTTTAATGATAATCAAGAATCTTTGTTAATTACAATTAATGAAATAATTTTAAATTCTCATTAAAAGTATTTACGTGATTTGTTTACTAGGGGTTCACATCATAGGAATTTGTCTGTAATATTTATAACTAAAAAGGTTTCTCAACGGGGTAAATTTTAGAGAGATATTTAACAAAATTATAAATATCTTGCACTTTCACAAATCCAAGAGATAAATCACAAATATGACCTTAAGCTCGTCAGATATATACAAATCAGATTAAAGCTTTTGAATTAAGTGACGTCAAATTCATACGGATATATATTAATAGATCTTACTCAAAACGTTATTGATATATATTTTGGTTAAGAAGTGATGTATTTGGAAAATGTTTGTGTTTTTGTACAAGAAAACATTTCGAACGAAATATATTGAATCTATTAAAAAATTCCAAGTTAAAATTTCAGAAAGTGATTATAAAACATTTTGACATTGAAGTAATAAAAACATTTTGTGAAATCCCTTTAAACATTTTAAAAGGTAATTGTAGTTTCTTTAAAAAAGCAACAGTACTATAACAAAAATATAAAAAGGATTTGAGATCACTTATATGCCGTAAAAAATCTAAGTAAGAGAAAAGCGTTGTTCAACGTGGGAGAATTTTATCTAGACTTCTTGGTGCGGAATTTTCAGGAATAATCGGTAATTTTATAAAATAAATAACACAACATTTAACAAAATGATAATACTAGAACCTGAGATTTATGATAAAATTAAACAAAATGCAAACTTTGAAAAAAATAAAAATTTAATGAAAGTTGGATAAAAATTTAAAAAAGATTTTGTTAATAAACGTCTAATTGACACTTAAAAATGGTATTTATACCGTCAAATTCTTTTTAAAATAAACAAAAATATAGTTCTTTCTCTAAGTAAAGAGGAGCAGATAAAAATTACAGAAACAAAAGGTAATTAAACCCGTGCAAAACATATGTATGTAGATGCAAAAACTCAATAAATTTTTCCTCAATATAAAAGTGTTGAATTGAAATATAATTTCTTAACTCCTTAGAAGAAGAAAATAAATCAGAAATCAAAATTCCTATAAATTAAACTGTAACACCACCCAAAAAGTAAAACCGTATAGAAGTTATTCTAGAAACGAAGCGACATTTAATTTGGGACATTTTTAATGATGGCAAAAACTATAATGTGCCTGACAAATACGATGATTTTTCTTCAACTTTGTCCTATACTATTATCTCCTCCTTAGCCTAGGTAAGAGCGCAACCTTGCAATTTAATCTCAGTGGCAGTCGCGGGAATTACGTTGTTCTTTGGAACGACAAAAAATAATAAAACTTCTTTCCGGTGTGGTCTTAAGACTAACTTTTTATTAAATATCTTTAACTTATTTATATTAAAATTACAATTATATTTATTGCTGAGATAAGCATTTCTTAACATAAAACAACACTAAATACTAATTTTCGAAATGCTTATCAATTTAGAATTAATTAAAATTTACTAAGGAAATGCTAAATTGCATTTCCAGTTTTTCATTATTTAATTTGTGTCAAAAGGTGAATGAGTTCATCACTCTCCTGATTCTTTCAACTTAAAACATTTTAATAAATTTATTTAAATATACACCATTAAGTACCTATATATAAAAATGTTTGTATTCAAATTCAAAATAATCATACTTTAAATTACACTTTACTTAAAAATTAGCTTACATTTCAAAATTACATTTAGTAAATAAAAATGATGACATAATAAATTAACATTTTTTAATTTTTGTTTTTTTTTTTTTTTTTTTTTTAATTTTTGATAATTAAAGTGAGTTACAATTTTACTTTTACATACTTTACTTTTATAAATTAATTATAAAGAGTTTATTATTATCGTAATATGATATCTTATACTAAAATTTTTTTTTGAATGAAAAAAACAAAATTAAAGAAAAAAAAATATTTGTTTAATACTTAGTGTATAGTAGGAATAACTTGAAGTTACTTTATATATAAACATATGCTACATGAAATACATTATATTATATTAGAGAATATTGACCTTATTTAATTTAGCAACTTATAATAGGATTTGCACATTAAAGTCAAAGATAATGAATACAACTAGATGTGCACTCTCATATAAAATTATTTTTAAAAAGCGAGGAAGAGTGTAGTAGAGTAGACTGTGTCAACTCTGGGATACCCGTATGACCGTTATATAAACATTATATCATTATTATTGGTTAATTCTTATCTTTTATATTTCTTATATTGAATTTTGAGCACTTCTGTTAAAAATATGTATTACAATTATAATTCTCCCGTTGCCTTAAATTTTAATTTAAAAAAGAAAATAATTTAAATTTAAAGTATATGTTAGCTATTATTAGAAAAGCTTAAAAATGCGAAATATGGAATAAATGTATTTCTAAAATACAATGACAAATTTAAATAAAGTAAAAGAAAATTCATTTAAATATAAAAATAAATTTTATATACATGCAGCAAGTACCTTTGAACACAACTTAAGTATCGTACACAATGTCTTAATTGTAAAAAAATGTCTTAATAACGGTTTTTCTTTTAAAAACAAATAATTACAAAAATTAAATCACTATTTGTTTGGATATTAAATTATTAATTTTTTTCTTTCTGTATAATTTTACATTTATTGAAAAAACAAAAAACAATTTTCTTTTACAATTAAGTAATTTTGCACTATTTTTAATAGTAATAATTTAGTTTTTGTTTTAATTTAATTAATTCTTTATAAATTTACAATAAGCTTAAATTTTGATTTTTGTTTACATTATATTTTGTAATTTTCAAAACTAGAATATAGCAATGCACGCTAACTAACCATCCTTTTCCATCCCATATCTTACTTTAATAGCATATTGCATCTTTTTTAATTTTGTTTTTTTTTTTTATTCATTTCAATTTTCTATTTCATTTAAATTAGTTAATACTGTTAAATTTTTATTTCGTTTTTTTATAATTTCTTGTATATGCTTTCTGTATACGTGGGATAAAGAAACATAATGTTTTGAAAAGGTTCGTGTCCGCACTAATTTAGTGGTGAATTTTGCAAACAATCTCTGGGTACAATAAGGTATTAAAAACTGTTGTACTTGAATTTTCGTTTGTAATGTTCTCCACCATTTTGGTGTTACACTATTATTATTATTATTATTACTACCATTATATTATGGTTTACTTGAACTTAATTTTTCCTCTTTTTTTTTTTTTTTAACTTTAATTACTGTGTATGTTTAATGTGTGATGCATGTTTTCTGAAATTTTAATATAAATATTTTCAAATATCCCTCCAATTCCGCTCGCAAGTTGTAGTTAATGGAGAACAATTTTCTATTACAATTTAGTAATATAAGAGGCTTAGCATGTAATTTCCAATCAGTTGAAGCTCATTTTAATTCAGAAAGACCAGCTATACTTGCGCTAAGCGAGACACAAGTTGTAGGTGATGATACTAATTATAATATCAACGGCTGTACACTTGTTCCGCTTTTCATCCCTCATCGAGGAGTCGCTTTATATATACGATCTAATGTTGCTTTCAACACCCTTCATGATCTTAAGAGCTCCAACCTGATTTTTCATTATCTCTAGGTCAAACTCCGTGTTGAAAATGCGTTAATAATTTTTTGTTTTTTATACAGATCCCCCCAAGCCAGTGAGCTGGAAACTCCTGTGGCCATTGAAAAACTATCCAACACTATCAATAAAATTCTGGAAAAGAATCCCGAATGTGAGATAGCTGTCGCAGGTGATCTTAATTAGTCCACAACAAAAACTGGCTCCATTTCTCAAGTCACAATAGCCCGGAAGGCAAACAGGTTAAACTATTTTCAAACATATTTCAACTTTCTCAACTTGTAAAGAGCCCAACTCGAATTCCAGACAGAGACGATCAAAATGAACACCTTTTGGACTTGTTCTTGACTTCAAACCCAGAAAAATACAATATTTCTGTTAGTTCCCAATTGGTGGCTCCGACCATTGCCTTGTCAAATCCAGCTTGTCAATAGGTTCATCGCCCAATCGAAACTCTATTCCTAAAAGGTTAGTCTGGCACTATAACCGGGCTGACTGGGTAGGTCTGAACAATTTTTTGTGAGCTTTCGATTGGTCAATCTGTTTCCATCATAGGAACGTTGACTTTGCTGCAGATGCCATTAGTAAAACAATTATGCTAGGAATGAAACTTTTTATTCCTAGTTCATACAAATTAGTAAAAACCCATTCCAAATCCTGGTTTAATGACATCTGCAGGGAAGCAATTCAATCCAAGGAAGAGCATTTCAAAATGTACAAAGAAAATGCGTCTTAGTCCTCATTTTCGAACTATAAAATTGTCAGGAACAATTGCAAGAGAATTATCAATCAGCAAAAGTTTCTTTGTAATCAAAGATTGAAATGCAAAATAATCAATCTACCTCACTGCAATCGTTCTTTTTGGACTTTTGCGAAAAGTGTAAAGAATAACTTTTGCGAATCATCCTTTCCGCCGCTGATTGATAAAAACAATTCTATCATATCAGATTCAGTTGCTAAAGCCAATTTGTTTGCAAAATCCTTTGCGGCAAATTCTACGCTCCCTCCTATAGTTTGAACTCCACCAGTATTACCCTCTGTTGATCCCACTAGGGTTAAAATTCTTCATTGGGTGTACTTTAGAACACGTACTGTAGTGAAAGTGCTAGAAAATCTGAATGTTTGAAAGTCCACTGGTCCTGATGTAATTCCTGCAATGGTTCTTAAACATATTGCCTCTCGCATTTCGAAACCTCTGCGCAATCTTTTTATACCCTAAACCTATAGAATAGGTAAAGGGGTATATTAACTTTTTTATGGTGTTTGTAACCACCTAAAGGAAGCGAGCTAGATATGGAAAAGTATATATATTTGTGATCAGCGTGACCGCCTGAGTCGATATAGCCATGTCCGTCCGTCCGTCCGTCCGTAGGCACGATAACTCAAAAAATAATGGAGCTATCTTGATGAAATTTTAACTGTACTAGAACTTACTAGGACTAAAAGTAAGGCGGGGATTGCATATGGGCGAAATCGGCGCATGGGTTCGGAATCTGGACCTTTTAATCGATCGAAGGGCTAACGAACATGTATAAAAAATCACGATAACTCAACAACCAATGACGCTATCCTCATCAAATTTGTGCTGTAGGTTACTAGTAATGAAACTACTTCGGGGATTGCTTAAGTCGGGATTGGACAATGGGTTCGGAACCTAGATATTTTTGATCGAATTTAGGCCAAAAGAGCATAATTCCGAAACCAATGAAGATAGAACCGCCAAATTTGGTATTAGGGTATCCCTTTCTATTTCCTAAGTGTCTTGTTAATTTGGGCCCTATTGGAGTAGTGGGTCGGGGACCAGCCACACATTTCCGAAGACCTTTAAGCATATCTTTAAAATTAATAAAGATAACAACTTGAAAAAATGTAGAAGCTTCCAATTTGCCACAAGGGTGTTCTTTACTATCTCTTGCGTGTTCCCCTATTATGGGATCAATGTGAGTGGTGGTTCAGTACCCCTCTCAGACCTCCCAAGTTTTAAAAGCTTATAATCGAAATTACTAAAAATAGTTACTTAAAATTAAGATAGACCGTTCAAATTGTGTACAAGGGTTAACTAGTACTATAAGTACAGCGCCGACTGTATAAGGGCGAAATCAGCCCGAAGGTTCGGATTCTGGACCTTTTAATCGGTGTCAGGGCTAACGAACATATATAAAAAATCACGATAACTCAACAACTAATGAGGCTATCTTCATGAAATTTGTGCTGTAGGATATTGGTAATGAAACTATGGCGGTGATTACGTACGTTGAGGATTAGACAATGGGTTCGGAACTTAGAACATTTTGATTGAATTTAGTCCAAACTAGCATAATTTCGAAACCAATGAAGATAGAACCTCCACATTTGGTATCAGGGTGTCCCTTCCTATTTCGTTAGTGTCTTTGAAATTTGGGCCCCATTGGAGTAGTGGGTCGGGGACCAGCCACTCAGTTCCGAGGACCTTAAAGCATATTTTAGAAATTAATAAAGATAGTAACTTGAAACAAATGTAGAAGTTTCTAATTTGGCCCAGGGTGTTCTTTACTATTTCTTGCGTGCCCCCCTAATTTGGGATCAATTGGAGTGGTGGTTCAGGACCTCTCTCAGAGCCCCCAATGTGTAAAAGCTTATAATCGAAATTAATAAAACTAGTAACTCAAAATTAAGATAGAACGTTCCAATTGTGTACAAGGGTGAACTAGTATTGAAAGTATGACGGGACTGCATATGGGCGAAATCGTACCATGGTTTCGGGTTCTGGAACCCTTGAAAAGTTCAAGGACTAACAAACATATATCTTAAAAACACCATAACTCAAAAAATAATACCGGTATTTTGATGAAATTTAAACTCTAGGTTACCAGTAATGTAAGTACCATGGGAATTGGTTGTGGTCGAGTTTAATTTCGAAGCCAAAGAATATATTTCCTATGTCCTATGTGTCTCCGAAATCTAGACTTAATTGTAGTGGTTCAGCTATGTTCAAAGGTACTTGCTGCTTTTATTTTAAAATTTATTTTTATATTTAAATAAATTATATGAAAAGGTCTAAATTTGTAATTGTATTTTAGAAATACATTTATTGCATATAAGCTTTTCTATTAGGTATATAAAGTTACCATTTAAAATAATTGCAATTTCTAAAAATTTGGTTTATTAAATATATTATGCTTTGCTTATCATTTTATCACAAAATTTAATAATTAGAATTTTTTCAGTTTGTAATTGAATTGGAATAAATATATTTTTATTTATTTCAAGTTTGTTTGTTTTTTAATATTTTTAAATAGATAAATTAGTAAAAATTTGTAATATTTTTTAATAGATAGTGTAATTAGAAAATGTTTTTAAGTATTATAAAGTTAATTTGGGTAGCTATGTCTTACGATCAAATTAATACCAGCTTTTATGGTGTTAAAATGACTTATGGATATGTCCTTAAATTTGAACCAAATAGGTGTAGGGTATTTCTAAGTCGGTTGCACCGACTGACTGTTTACTTATTTCATTATCATTTTCGACTGGTCGATATCCCAGTCAATGTAAAATTGCTCCGATCCCAAAAAAAGGTGACAAAAGCGACCCCTCCAATTACCGGTCAATAGGCATTATATCGGTCATTTCCAAAGTTATGGAAATTCTTGTTAACAAACGGTTGATGAGATACCTTGAATGCAGAGGTATTTTACATGACAGGCAATATGGCTTCAGAAGCCAAAGATCTACAGGTGATCTTTTGACATACCTCAGCGAAAAGCTCAACACCAGTATTCACTGTTCCGGTGAATCTGAGGTTGTTGCCTTAGATATCTCAAAGGCCTTTGATCGAGTATGGCATTCTGCTCTTTTGAACAAATGCCGAGCTATTGGTCTTGGTATTCCTTTTTGTAAATGGATTGAGGATTTTCTTTCGAACCGTCGAATTCGTGTCCTTGTCGACAGTTTTATGTCTGACACTTTTGAAATTAACGCTGGCGTCCCACAAGGCTCCGACTTATCACCAACTCTTTTTTTGATTCAATGACTTACTCATTTCTACCCTCAATCCAATCCACACCTCGCCGATGATAGCACTCTAGTGGCATCCTACGATTTCCTTAAGAAATCTAATGTCACACCTTCCGCAATTAGTTCAAAAAGAAATATAATGGTTAGTTTAGTCAACCATGACTTAGCCAAAATAGCTGATTGGGGTAAAAGTAATAGAGTTGAGTTTAATACTTCAAAAACTCAAAGCTGCCTGATTTCCTGCATGAGAAATCAGTTTAACCCGATTCTGCGATTCCAAGGTGAAATATTAAACGATCAGACAATCGAAGCATTTTAGGTTTGCAGCTAAATCAAAAAATGCTGTGGAATGAGCAAATTTTTGATATAGCTAAGAATGCTGCCAAATGTTTATGTTTTCTGTCACGTTGCATAACATATTTCTCTCCTAAGGATCTGTCTAATATCTATAAAACCTATATTCGACCTAAGATGGAGTATAACTCCCACATTGGGCTGGCGCATCCCAAACTTCTTTGAGTAACCTCGACAAAATTCAAAATCGTGCCTTACGCCTAATAGGCGATCCTTTCGAACAAGTAACACTTACTCCTCTTAGCTCTCGTCGAAATATTGTAGCGATTTCTCTGTTTTATAGATATCTTGTAGGTAATGACACTTGCTCTATTGAACAAAAGTCAATTATGCCTCCTCTTAAACAATTCCAACGTAACACCAGAGGAGCGGCAAGTGCTCATTTCTATCATCGTAAAAATTCCAAGATGGTTTAAAACTGGTTATGGAAACTCATTTGTCGTGAGAGCTGCTAAGATGTGGATGCTTCCATCTAATGTGTTCCTCTCTTCTAATAATGTCCCATACTACAACTTGCATGAATTCAAAACGAATCTTTTTAGATTCATTTTCAACCTACCTCCTAATTCCCCTCTAATATCCTACTTTCCTTCTCTTTCCAACTAAACCTACATACTATGTATACAGGAATCCATTCCTAGCGTTTAAATAGCGTGTAAAAAAAAAAAAAAAAAAAAAATTCTATCTTTATTAATTTCAAAGATAAGCTTTTTAATTTTGGGATTTCTAAGGAGGCACCATTAACCAACATTGCAATTAAGTCTAAATTTCGGGACACAAAGAAAATAGGAAAAAGCTTCTATATTTATTTCCCGTTACTATCTTCAATTTCGAATGTATGCTTTAAGGTCTTGGGATTAATGGGGGTGGTACGCAAACCACCATTCCAATTTATCCAAAATTTCACATACTCAAAGCAAATAAGAAAAAACACCTGTGTCCCAAATTTTAAGGTTCTATCTCCTTGGTGTCGATATTATACTCGTTGGGTCAAAATACGATTAAAAGCTTCTAGAATCCGAACCCATTGTTAGATCTTGACCATAAGCAATCCCCGCAGTACTATCATTACTAGTAACCTAGAGTTTAAATTTCATCAAAATAGCGTCATTAGTTTTTGAGTTATCGTGTTTTTATACCGGTATGACTATATAGTCAAAGGGTAAAATAAATTTGCCATTACGTTTGTGACGCAGAGAAGGAGGGGGTGTAGATATAGACTCAAGTGTATGGATTGGATCAGAATCGAAAAAAAAACGATTTAGCTATGTATGTCTGTCCGTCCGTCCATCCGTCCGTCCGTCATCACGATAACTCAAAAAATAAAGGAGCTAGGATTGTGAAATTTTCACAAATTCGTTTTTATGCAAAAACCGGAATCTCTTTTTAAATCCAGCCATTTTGGTCCACGGGTTCCAGTACCTGCCATACAACTTCTAATTTTATATGAGCATTACTCAATACCTATGGAAGCTGCTTGTTTGAAATTTTGCCAAAAAAGTTTAGTACAATGGCCAAACTTACTGCAAAATTTGGTTGGTCTGTTACAGAGGGTTCGATCAGCTGCCATACAACTCCTTCTTTAGCTTTACACTACACCTGATGAAGCTGGGTGTCTGAAATTTTGCAAAAAATAGTTTGGTGTAATGGCCAAACTTACTGCAAAATTTGGTTGGTCTACTGCTGAGGGTTCGAGTAGCTGCCATACAACTCCTTCTTTTATATGAGCATTACTCTACACCTAATAAAGCTGAATGTTTGAAATTTTGCCAAAAGTAATTAACCGGATGATATAAAGTATATGTTACGGTCATGTGGGTATCCCAGAGTTGACACAGCCTACTCTAATACACTCTTCCTCGTTTGTTTTTTATTCGTTAGTCCTTGAATCGATCAAAGGCTCCACGACCCTAACCCATTTTTCGATTTCGCCCATATGTAGTCCTTGCCGTACTTTCAATACTTGTTAACCCTTGTACTAAATTGAAAAGTTCTGTTTTTATTTTAAGTTACAATCTTTATTAATTTCGATGACATGCTTTTAATCCTTAAGAGGTTAAAGAGAGGTTTCTGAACCACCACTCTAATTGATCCCAAATTAGGGGGACACGCAAGAAATAGTAAAGAACTCCCTTGCGTCAAATTTTTTTCAAGTACTGTGAGGATGGTCCGCCGCAGTTTCATTGCTATAAACCTACAGCACAAATTAGCCGCACATGAAAAAGTTGTAAGAAAATATGTTTTATAAAATGTTTCCCTCATAACTTCTGAACGGCTAAATCTAGAACTCTAGAAATTCTGAAATTTTGGGAGAAGTTAGATCTTCAGAAATGAGTGAGAGTCAGTTAAGAAAAAATTTTTTTCACGACCTCTAAATAGTAGCTGTAAGGGGTAAAAAATTGAAATTTTGCTATAAATTTTGCTTTCAAACACCTATAACTTGAATACCTGTTAAAATTTTTTTATTATTTATATATAAAATTGTAAGCTCCAAAACAAAAGTTTCAATAAGTGTCAAAGGTTTTTCTCAATTTTGACATTGTCCGTCCGTCCGTATGTTTACACAAACTTTTACACCGTTTAAAGTAGAATAAAGAAATTTTAACCCCGAGTAGGTATTGTAAAAGAATAATTTCGTAGAAGAACCTTTTTTTGTATCCCCACCCGTTACGGAGCTGCTGCCCCAAAAATTTTGCTATTTTTAAACACCTCTAACTTAAGTACTTGTTCAAATTTTTTTTTACAAATATACAAAATTTAAAGCTGCAGCATTATATTTCAACATATGATAGAGGCTTTTCTGCCTTTTTTAAAAGGGGTTCTTTAAATTGAAGAAACTGTCTCTTAGTTTTAAACATTTTTGCTTAGATAATAAAATTCTACGTAAAATTTCATAATTTTGGTGGGGTTCACAATTAATTTCCTAGAACCTATAAAAATGGAAGAGTGAGGACAAGGAGGGGATGGGGAGAATCATCAATAAGTTTGTGCAAAAAATCCTAATAGCCCTCATTCAAGGGCTATTAGGACTTAAAAATTAAAACTTTTATGTTATTATAAAACTGTAACTTATTCACTAGTGTATGTTTTTCCAAAATTAAACGTTAAAATTGAAGCTCCAACATTATATTTCGCATTTGTTAACAGGTTTTCTTGAGTGCATTGAAATTATATTCTAAGTATTGATTTCACTATTATTCATATTTATTAAATTGATGAAATTACTAAATTATAATATTATCATTTATTTTTATATAAATTTTTATAAAAATAAATGATAAATTACTCAGTAGGAATTCCTACATAATTTTAAAAATGTGCTTTTTAAAAACCCTTGGTTTTTTTCATCACTTTTTAACTAATACAACTAGACTATGTTATTTCACCCATTTACTATTATGAAATTTAATGGTTTAAGAAAAAAATATTTTGTTTTTGATTTATAAAATATAATACATAATCTGTTTTATATCTCTTGTATCAAATTTAAAGTTTCTATCTTTATTAATTTCAGAGATAAGCTTTTTAATTTTGATAAGAGTCATAGCCTAACCTTTATTTACGATTTAATAAAAGATAGAAAAAAAAATATACAACCGCAATTTAATAGGATTATTTAATATAATCATTAAGTAATTATATACATAAAGTATTCACGTAGAACAAAAAAGTTAGCCAAGTTTTTTTATTTCGTAAAATCAATTTCATTGTATTTTAATTCTTCTAATCATTCTTCATTTTCACTTCAAACAGTTTAGACGTTATCGTTCTTCAAAAATTATTTATAAGAAATTTAAGTAAAAAGTGCTTATTATTAACTTGACCTATAAACATAATTTTTTAATTTTTATACTAGTGACCTTCTTTTCTTTATACTTTTTATTACATTTCATAGTTACTTTTTCAAGTCAGAAATTAACAATTTTAAGTAATTAATAATAAAACAAAAAAAAATAAATAAAAAAAAAAAAATACAAAATTATAAAATCATAATCAACAATATAATTATATTTAAAGTGAATCATCAAAGTGAACTTATTTTTTGCGATTTTAAATAATTTATATTGCTTATTATTACAATGGAATTTAAATGCAGTGTAAACAATTGTTTAGTTACTGAAATGAAAGCAGATTCAGTAACTTGTAACGGGTTCTGTAACCGTAAATTTCATGGGGTTTGTTTAAACGCTCCTAGAAATTGGTATAACAACTTCTTGACGCAGCATTTTGTTTGTGAAGATTGTTTAGATCAACAAACTTATCTGAGAAAATTTTCTCATGAAATATCGTCAAACATTAATGCCGTTAGAGAAAATTTTCAAGGTACAGTTGTGAAATTATTGGAAGTTGTAAAGAACAATACAGCCAGCTTTACGGAAATGGAAAGAAATTTCGAACTACTAAATAACACTCTTAACAATTTCAAAAATGATCAAAAAAGAAGTGTTAGTGAGCTAATTAAAGTTGAAACAAATAATTTAAAAACGGAAATTTCAACGTTTAAGAACATTATTGAAAATTCATTAGCACAAGATCCAATTAATAATAAGCTTTTGTATGCGATGGACAATTTAAAGCAACTTTTCATCTCTAATTCAGAAAATATAAATAAAACTGATATTTCAATGAGCTTTAGAGATGTAGTATTGGCCGATTTAGACATCCTTAAGGCCAAAATAGAAACAATTCAGGATGGTGTTAAAATTTGCAGTGCTTCGCATCAGAATGATCTATATTCAAACAATGCAGCTAAATCACTATTTGATGAAATAAATGATGTAGATAAGGCTAAGACGGTTAACATTGAATCAACCAAAGAAAAATATGACGACATTTCAATCGAAATAGAAGCAGTTGATCCACCAGAAGTTACAATTAAACCTAAATTTAACTTAAGGATTTCCAACCTTAGCACTAATACAACAGAGGAGAAACTAGTCAAATACATAAAAAAGAGGTTGAATTTTGAAGAGGTTCATTGTAAATTAATCACACCTAAGTGGCTGAAATATAAACCGCAGTATCATACTTTCAAAGTTAGCGTACCGGAAACAAAAGTCCAGGAAATAAATAATATTAAATTGTGGAACAAAGGGACAAAAATATCCATCTTTAAACATATAGGTAAACAGTCAAACAATAGTAAATTAGATTCAGTAAAAAGTAAATTAGATTCAGTAAAAAATAAAAATAAAATTAAACTTAATATCAATAATGTTAATAGCAAAACAATCACAGAAAAAAACAAGAACAGAAATACATGCAATAACACTAAGTCCACAAATAATAAAAAAAATATTATAAGCAAACACAAAACACAGCCTATTTTACACAAAAATAATAATAATAAAAATAATAATAATAATAATAATAATAATAATAATAATAATAATAATAATAATAATAATAATAATAATAATATTAATAATAATAATAATAATAATAATAATAATAATAATAATAATAATAATAATAATAATAATAATAATAATAATAATAATAATAATAATAATAATAATAATGATAATAATAATAATAATAATAATAATAATAATAATAATAATAATAATAATAATAATAATAATAATAATAACAATAACAATAACAATAATAATAATAAAAATAATAGTAATAACAATAATAATAATAACAATAATAATAATAATAACAATAGTTTAAATTCAAACAATACACAACCCTTTTTATTAACTCAAACACCAGTTAAATTTCATAACTATTTGCCTCCGTCTAACTTAGTTACTTATTCGTTAAATAAGCCAGATTTAAATTTACTTGAAATTTCGGTTAGTAGTACAAATTCAAGTATAATGACTAACACAATGTGCAATTCAACCACTTCTACAAACTCAAATTCAAATTCAAATTTAATTACCACAAATTCAAATTCAAATTTAATTAGCACAACAACTCCAATAACGTCTAAACACAAATATCCTAACTTTAAGCAGGGAGAAACAATTATAGTCGGTACTCCATGTACACAAATTTCAAATTTTAACTGCATTACAACTTCATGTATTAATACGCCAATAGCATCTATTTCTACTCCTTCCAATGCAAGTTTCGTTAATCCTTTAATGCCTCCTATAGTTAGATTAACGAAAAACGCGTTAGCGAAAGATGATCATACTTATGTTCTGTCGCGTTTTAGAGATCAAAAAATTTACGAAAATGTAAGACTCTATTTAGCCTATTTGCATAAGGAATATGATGACCTTTGTGTTGACGGTAAAACCAAACTCAATATTAAAATTTTTATTGATCAAGAAGGTTTACCGTCTAACCCAAAGGAATTAATGAAATTATTTGTTAAATATCACGAAGGTTTTGGGGCCTCTTCTAAATCGGTCGAAAAAGATCTACAAGCCTATTGCAGTCACCTTAAAAGCAAAAGAATCGATTATTTACAAAGAATTAGAAAAAGTAGCAGTGACTTTTTTCGTCCCCTTAGTGGGAAAAAATAGCATTAATACTAACCTAGTTTCAGTTCATACATCATCTAGCTTTAAGGTACATAAAAATAAAGATAATAATAAACTTAAAATCTTCTATCATAATTGTAGTGGTATGAGAGGTAAGCTAAAAAAACTATATGTTGATGCTAAGTCCTGTGAATTCAACGTGTTAGCTTTTACCGAAACCTGGCTAAATGATTCCTTCAAAAATCAAGAAATACTGGACAGTAATTGGTCAATTTACAGAAAAGACAGGGATTACAATTCTACAAACTGTTCCCGTGGAGGCGGTGTTCTTCTTGCAGTTAATAACGAGTTGTCTAGTACTCCATTGAATACTAGGACATCTATTTTATTTGATCATAAATTTATAAAAGTGAACTTAGGTAAAAATTTTTTATACCTTGGAATCGTTTACTTTCCGCCCAATACTGACAATTCCTCATATTCTGATTTCTTTGATATATATCATGATATTATATCAAAATTGAATGAGGATGATTCAATATTCATATTTGGGGATTTCAATCGTCCTTCACTATCGTTTATAGTAGACGATTCTGATAACTTGCTACTACCAATTAATTTTAATGACGAAACTGATTTTGATATTATCAGTGAGTTTTATGGTAACGACTTACAGCAAATTATCAGATTTCCTAACAAAAATAATAAGTGGTTAGATCTTGCATTTTCTAATGCATATGATAAAGTGGAAGTTAAACTCGCTGATGATACAGCTAATTTATTCTCCAACTCACTTCATCATAACGCAGTCATCTTTGAATTTTCTTCCATCACGCCACTTTTTGCTAAATCTTACAATAATAATATTGTATTTGATTTTCTTAATGCCGATTATCAAAGCATTAATAATGCTTTATCGGTTGTTAATTGGGACGAACTGTTAAGACAACAGAACATTGACTCAACAGTATCTATTTTCTATATGAAATTATTTCATATAGTCAACTCCTACGTACCTAAAATACGTAAAAAGGATAAGACCACAGAACCGTGGCTTAACCGAGAACTTAGGACTTTGCGCAATCAGCGCAACAAACTTTATAAAAAAATTAAATTTACAAAGGAGCCTGATACTAATTTATTAAATATGTATAAGGATCTCGCTTTAGAATTTAAAAACAAATCAAATTTGGCATATGACAATTATGTATCCGAGATCGGTAGTAAATTAATTACGGATCCAAAAAAATTTTTTGACTTTGTCAATACAAAACGAAAGACTTGTGGGTATCCAAACTCTATGTCTAAAGACAATGTTTTCTCTTCAAATCCTAATGTAATCTGTAATTTCTTCGCAGATTGCTTTCAAAAAGTTTTTCGTCCGCTTGACGTATCCAACAATATCCCATTTTCAAACTCGGTCAGTAATACTAATTCAATTATAAAAGATTTGTATATTTCGGAAAATGAAATTTATGAAGCAATTAATAACCTCGATCTTAAAAAAGGTGTGGGCCCGGATTTAATTACTCCCTCTTTTTTATACAATTGCATTAGTTATTTGACATATCCACTTCACATTATATTTAATATATCACTTTCGTCAGGCATCTTCCCATCTGCTTGGAAATCATCTTTTTTGACCCCTATTCATAAAAAAGGAGACAAAGCTTCTGTTGAAAACTATCGAGGAATAGCCATCCTTTCGACTATCCCAAAATTGTTTGAGAAAATTGTGGTGGGCAAAATCACACCTATTATTAATATGAAACTAAATGAACAACAGCATGGTTTCAGAAAAGGCCGCTCTACTACTACAAATCTTGTAGTTTACACTTCTGAAATCTTAAATGAAATGGAGAAGGGTTACCAAGTTGACGCAATTTATACGGACTTTAGCAAAGCTTTCGATCGTGTTGATCATAATATTTTGCTGAAGAAACTTGAAACTTTGGGCATATCTGGTTCTTTCTTGGCATGGCTTGGCTCTTATCTTACTGGAAGAACTCAGAACATAAAATTCCAAGGCCATTTGTCAAACCCAATTTATGTTACTTCTGGTGTGCCTCAAGGTAGCCATTTAGGTCCACTTCTATTCAATGTATTTATTTCAAATCTTTCTGAAAAATTATTAGGTGTATCTCATATTGCATTTGCTGACGATCTTAAAATTTTTCATGTTATTAAGAATAACTCTGATGTTCAATTACTTCAAGAAAATATGCATTCTTTACATGAATGGTGCATATCCAATAGATTAGAACTAAATATTAAGAAATGCAAGGTCATAAGCTTTACACGCAAAAGAAATACAATACTTTTCAATTATTCAATAGACAATTTAGCTCTCGAAAGGGTGAATAGCATGACCGATCTTGGGATTCTTTTGGATGATAAATTAAATTTTAATCTTCATTACGAACACATGATTGCAAAGGCAAATAAAATGTTAGGTTTCATTAAAAGAAGGGCCAAAGAGTTTAATGACGTAGCAGTAACAAAAGCACTTTATTGTTCTTTGGTTCGATCTACTTTAGAATATGGTCACATTGTTTGGGATCCGGCATTTCAAACACACTCTAAAAGAATTGAATCTGTTCAAAAACAGTTTCTTTTATTTGCTCTAAGAAACCAATATGACCCTTCAGAGTACTCCACTCTTCCAAGCTACATTACAAGACTAAATACCTTGAAAATGTTAAGTCTTGCATCACGCAGGGAAATTCTTTCATCCTGCTTCACTTTCGACATCTTAAATAAAAATATTGATATTCAGTTTCTAACGTATAAAGTCAGAATAAATAACGAAGTTAGACAAACAAGAAACACTAAATTTTTGATTGAAAATACTCACAGAACTCAATACGCAAATAATGAACCTATAAACAGATGTTGCACTACATTTAATAAACATAGTAATCTTTTCTCAACAGATATATCTAAAAACACTTTTAAATATAAACTTAAGCAAAAATTTTTAAATGAACCTATTTTGTAAACTTAATAATAATTTCAAGTTCAAGTACATATTAACATATTATATGATATTATATCATAAGTAATTACGTTCATACAGTGCTTTTGCTTTTTTGTTTTTGTTCGGTAAGCATTTTTTGTTTTTTGTTTAAATTTTTAATATTTTGTACAGTAAAAAAAAAATTTTTTATTGTAATTTGACCTAAATATTCTAATTTTTGTTAATTGCTCTTACACTTTTTTTTTTTTTTTTTGTAAATTCTGTTTAAAATTTTAAATTATGAATAATAGTATAAGATATTTTCTTTTTTTTTTGTTTGTAAAAACCTTGTTTTGGTTAAATAAATAAATGATAATTTATTTTTATTTTTTGTTTGTATGTCAATCGATGTGTGTACATTTATATATATTTCTTCTCTTATTTTTTTTTTGTATGAATATTAAATCAATCGTTGTGTCATGTATATATTATCAGTTTGTGTATATTTTGTTTATAAAATAAAAAAATGTTATTGATAGAAAAAGAAGAATGAAATTTCTATTTTTGCTTTATATTTTTTTTAGTTGCAGTGTTCCAAATCGTTTAATTCGTAAGAAAATAATTCCATAAATTGTCTTCTAAAGTAAATTGCTGAAATGGTGACAGTTCTTCTTTCAGATAGTTTTAATGCAGCAATTAATTTTTATACTAAAACACTTTTAAATGCAAAAAATCTACCATCAATTTTTGGTTAATGAAAATTTTCAACATTTTAAGCTTAAAAGTTTTGATTTTTGAAACATTAAAAGAACTGTTTCTTATACCAGCAATTTACTTTTATATTAACACAGTAACAAATTTCCATGATCTACCTTCAATTTTTTATTTTCTGCATTTTAGGGGGCTAGTACTATTTAATAAAAGTATTGATTCATTATAAAACTAACCGTGTGTAATTTTCGTCTTCCTGGTATAAGTACTTTTGAAGAAATTCATATTGGTTTAAATAAGTTGTGTGGCAGCTTCCCGAAACCTTGGTCTGGTCTTAACCAAAAAGAATAGGGAACCTCAAAAATATCCAAAAAATGTTTTGTGTGAATTTCAAAACTCTAACTCTAATTTTTCAATTCTATCTCTTTTAATTAATTTTTAATTCACGAATATATTACTTAAGCAAAATGAGCTTCATATGATCATATTCATATAATGATCATCATGATAGATAATAATCATCATATTCATAATGTTTATATCTATCAATATCAATAAGCCATTTACTTAAAAAAAATCTTTGTGTTCTTTTTTGCTTATCGTAAATAAACTACGCATCATTTAAATCATATGAAATTTTAACTCGAAATCGTTATCTACAAAAAAAAAACAAACAGCAAAACAAAAAAAACCAAATTCATATAATTTAATGTTAAATACAAGATGCATAGCAAAATTTCAAATTTTTATATGAAAATATTGGAGTTAAAAAAGTTAGTTGTTTGAGAGCTACCCGAAGTTTTGGTCCGATCTTAACCAAAAAAAATAGGGAACCTAGAAATAGATTGAAAAATATTTTGTGAAAATTTCAAAACTGTAACTCTTTTAGTTTTTGAGTTATCGTACTGACACACAGGCGGACGGACAGACAGACACACATAGCTAGATCGACTCATTTTTCGATTCTGAGCCGATACGTACCGTTGACACTATATCTAGCTCGTCTAGATCAATGCGTTACAAACGGAGGAGCAATATTAATATACCCGATGTCATACATGTATGCACGGGTATAAAAAATGCGCACTCGCTTATTCATATAAGATTTTTATCTTACTTATTATCTATAATATATACATATATACATATACATATATTCCATATTAATACAAAATCATTTCACAACCGTTACATTTTTATTACGCAGATTATGCTTCAAAGTATAAAGTAAACAAAAAAAAATTGCTGATAAATTTTTTTTGTTTCATTTTAAAATTTTGAAGAGGAATAAGTTAGGGTTCAAATTCGCTTCATGGTAAAATTTTTTTTTTTATTTAAGTACCTACCTACTTGTATAAATTTTAAAATAATGAACCAAAAATGTACGGACTGACATAAAAAAAAACCCTAAAAATTTTTTATATGAAACTGATCGTCTACATATATTTGGTCTATGTTTTTATATTATCAAAGTGAAGTATTTTAGTTCTTAAAGTTACAAATTTTTAAAGAAACTATACAAATAAATAAATTTTATTTGTAATTTTTTTTATTATTTCTGTTGAATTTAAAAAAAAAACAAAAAAATTTTTATCTTTGAAGGAGGATCAAACTCAGACCTATTTAAACCGTTAGCCACTTTGCTAACCACTGAATCATGCAATTCTTATAAATTTATGGTGAGATTTCTAATATAAATGTATCACTAACAGATAGAATGAAAAGTAAAGCCATAGACAAAAGCAAGTTCAATTAAAAGTATATAATAACCTTTCAATTAAATCTTTTTCTGAGAATATAATGCCTTACTTATTTATATTTTTGTCGTTAAAATTTAAATGTTTGATGGGGATCCATCTATTAAGGGAACTAAAATGGGGCAAATTAAGCTTTTCTCCATTTTTCAAAAATTTTAACCCTTTTGGTGAATTAAAATGAATATTTATTGCTACATTTGGACCATTTGGTTTTGGCTCCGTTATTCAATTCAAGCTTCCTGTTAATAATGCTACAAAAAGATAAATCATGTCTTTCTTTTTTAAACTTTAGCTTTTTATTTTGATTTTTTAAGTAAATAATGTTTTTTTTTAAATTAAATTTTGTTTCTGAAAGAAGCCAGCCTTTTAAGAACCGTCGAATACTTTTTTAAATAAAAATCTGCACTTCTCTAAAATTTCAAACAATGTCTGCAAAAACCACTTTTTTCATTTGACGAGACAGTTTAAAAATTTTCAAAAAGCCCATTCAAATTTCTTACATTTTTGTTATAATAGCATTTAGTGCTTGAATAATTATTATTTATTTTCAAAGGTTCTCTGTATTCTAAAAAAAAGAAATCGTCCAAATTGTATAAAGAAATACATATATACAAAATACACAAATGTACATACATACATCGTAAAAAAAAAATAACAATAAAAATATTAAATAAAATTTTTTAAAAAGAAATCGTCCAACTTGATAAGGAAATATAAACAATTGTACATACATCATCGATTGACAAAAAAACAAAATAAAAAGAAAAATAAAAATAAAGCAAAGAAATAATCTCAATTTGATTTTACTATGTATAACAAAAATACGGTCATCTTTTTACCATAGGGTGATTTCAAATACCGTATTGGGTTGATTTCAAATTAATAAAATTGACTAACATTTTTTGTTCTAGATGAATACTTTATGTATATGATTTCTTTATGGTATGATTCAGATAAAAACATCGTTCCAAAAGATATCAAAGATGGTGGATTCTAAGGTTTAACTAGTATCCGCGTAGGACCAAATGACTAAATATAAAAGATAGCTGGTGTTGCCAGCTTTCAAAAAATATATAGCTTTAATGGCGCATATTATACTTTAAGGACGAAAAGGACATTTAAAAGTATCCTTGTTATTTTAGTCTATTTTACAAAAACCGTCATATTTAGCGATCTGTTCAATATATATGTATTCAGTTTAAGCTAATAATTAAGTTGATAGTCTGGAAAATATTTTATCGTTTATTTGATGACGATAGGTGCTGCTGTTTTGGAGATATTGTAGTTCAAAGTTGTTCAAAATTTTTTAACATCCTTTCTCTAAAACTCATATTTTTCAAATTTTTTTCTATAATTTGGGCATACATAAGGTATGTCTATATTAAAGCGTTTAGAAGATATAAGCATTTATGAAATAAAAAATTTTTTGTTTTGTAATTTTTTTTGTATAAAAAAAAATGTTCATATGTTTTACAATTTTTTCAGCCGCACTTTTTAAATGAATTAAATAATTTTATATTTGAAAAAAAAATTTTTAATATTTTATAAATATTTTTCCAGGTATAAATAAAAAAATACAAAAGGTTGGGTACGAAATTCCAAAAAAAAAATTTCATTTCCGAAATTCCATTTTCATAATTCCAAAAAAAAAAATTCCAAAAATCAAAATTTAATGACAAACTATTTTTTAAAAACAGTAATTTTTTACATGCATATTTCAACAAATAACAATTTATAAATAGTGGGGGCTGCCGTCCGCAAACCCCCGCTTAAAAAATTATTGAAACCCTGATTTTGAATCCAACTCTAAGATCCCTCCTAATTCAGAATCTCACGTATACATATGTATAAATATTCTGGAAAAAGCGTATAATCCTGATTTTGTAACAAACTCTAAAATTCTTGCTCGCTAAAGCTATGGAAATATTTTTTGGATTTTTTTTTTGAATTTTTTGTTTTGGAATTTTTTTTTTTGGAATTATTTTTTTTCTTTCTTTGGAATTTTGTAAATTTGGAATTATGAAACCATCCCAACAAAAAGGCAAAATAAATTTATGAGAAATAAAGTATGAAAATGTATTTTTTAAGAAAATTGTTGTGTCAGTTTTTCATTCATGTTCTCTGGTGGGGCTATTTGTCAACATACACCATACTTATTATATACCGTTGGAAAGAGTGTCAAAAGACGTTTCTAACAGTATAATAAACAAGTAAAGAAACAGTCACTCGGTGCAACCGACTTAGAAATACCCTACACCTATTTGGTTCAAATTTAAGGACATATCCATAAGTCATTTTAACACCATAAAAGCTGTTGTTATTTGATCATAATACATAGCTAACCAAATTAACTTTATAATACTTAAAAACATTTTCTAATTACACTATCTATTAAAGAATATTACAAATTCTTACTAATTTATCTATTTAAAAATATTAAAAAACAAAAAAACTTGAAATAAATGAAAATATATTTATTCCAATTCAATTACAAAATGAAAAAATTCTAATTATTAAATTTTGTGATAAAAAGATAATCAAAGCATAATATATTTAATAATCCAAATTTTTCAAAATAGCAATTATTTTAAATGGTTAGTTTATATACCTAATAGAAAAGCTTATAAAAGCAAAATATGCAATAAATATATTTCTAAAACACAATTACAAATTTAGACCTTTTCATATAATTCATTTAAATATAAAAATAAGTTTTACGTAAATGCAGCAAGTACCTTTGAACATAGCTGAACCACTACAATTAAGTCTAAATTTCGGGGACACATAGTAAATAGGAAATATATTCTTTGGCTTCGAAATTAAACTCGACCAGAACCAATTCCCATGGTACTTTCTTTACTAGTAACCTAGAGTTTAAATTTCATCAAAATAGCGGCATTATTTTTTGAGTTATGGTGTTTTTATGATATATATTTGTTAGCCCTTGAACTTTTCAAGGGTTCCAGGACCCGAAACCATGGTACGATTTCGCCCATATGCAGTCCCCGTCATACTTTCAATACTAGTTAACCCTTGTACACAATTGGAACGTTATATCTTAATTTTAAGTTACTAGTTTTATTAATTTCGATGATAACCTTTTACACATTGGCGGGTCTACGAGAGGTACTGAACCACTACTCCAATTGATCCAAAATTAGATGGACAGGCAGGAAATAGTAAAGAACACCCATGGGGCAAATTTGCAGCTTCTACATTTGTTTCAAGTTACTATCTTTATCAATTTCGAAAATATGCTTCAACGTCCTCGGAACTGAGTGGCTGGTCCCACCCACTACTCCAATTGGGCTCAAATTTGAAGGAGACTAAGGAAATCGAAAGCGACACCCTCATACCAAATTTGGAGGTTCTATCTTCATTGGTTTCGGAATTATGCTAGTTTGGCCTAAATTCGATCAAAAAGTTCTAAGTTCCGAACCCATTGTCCACTCCTCACTGTACACAATCGCCGCCGTAGTTTCATTACCAATAACCTACAGCACAAAATTTCATGAAGATAGAGTCATTAGTTGTTGAGCTATCGTGATTTTTAATATATGTTCGTTAGCCCTGAAACCGATTAAAAGGTTCAGAATCCGAACCCTTGGTCTGATTACGCCCTTATACAGTCTGCGCTGTACTTATAGTACTAGTTAACCCTTGTACAATATTTGAACCTTCTATCTTAATTTTAACTTACTATTTTTAGTAATTTCGATTATAAGCTTTTAAAACTTGGGAGGTCTAAGAGGGGTACTGAACCAACACTCCAATTGATCCAAAATTAGGGGGACACGCAAGAGATAGTAAAGAACACCCTTGTGCCAAATTTGAAGCTTCTAAATTTTTTTTAAGTTGCTATCTTTATTAATTTTAAAGATATGCTTTAAGGTCTTCGGAAATGTGTAGCTGGTCCCCGACCCACTACTCCAATGAGGCCCAAGACACTTAGGAAATAGGAGGGTACACCTTGATACCAAATTTGGAGGTTCTATCTTCATTGGTTTCGGAATTATGCTCGTTTGGCCTAAATTCGATCAAAAAGTTCTAGGTTCCGAACCCATGGTCCAATCCCGAACTTACGCAATCCCCAAAGTAGGTTCATTATTAGTAACCTACAGCACAAATTTGATGAAGATAGCGTCATTAGTTGTTGAGTTATCGTGATTTTTTATATATGTTCGTTAGCCCTTGGACCGATTAAAAGGTCCAGAATCCGAACCCATGGGCCGATTTCGCCCATATGCAATCCCCGCCGTACTTTCAGTCCTAGTAACCTCCAGTTAAAATTTCATCAAGATAGCTCCATTATTTTTTGAGTTATCCTGCCTACGGACGGACGGACGGACATGGCTATATCGACTGAGGAGGTCACGCTGATCACAAATATATATACTTTTCCATATCTAGCTCGCTTCCTTTAGGTGGTTACAAACACCATACCAAAGTTAATATACCCCTTTACCTATTCTATAGATGTAGGGTATAAAAATACAGGGTGTTTTTGAATATTTCATAGTTACAGTGGTTTTTTTGAAAGTTCAAAATTTTTTTTTTTTTTGTTGTAAATTTCCACTTGAAATTGCAATATCTCCAAAACGGCAGCACCTATCGTCATCAAATAAACGTTAAAAT
The DNA here is from genome assembly GCA_963082915.1 of Dolichopus griseipennis. NCBI lineage: Eukaryota > Metazoa > Arthropoda > Insecta > Diptera > Dolichopodidae > Dolichopus > Dolichopus griseipennis. The sequence continues at coordinate 258,784,979 of OY720441.1, read as the reverse complement.
ATTTTCCAGACCGTCATCTTAATTAATAGAATAATTAAAAAATAATTGAATGAATATATATATATTGAACAGATCGCTAGATATAACGGTTTTTGTAAAATAGACTAAAATAACAAGGATACTTTTAAATGTCCTTTTCGTCCTTAAAGGATAATATGCGCCATTAAAGCTATATATTTTTTGAAAGCTGGCAACACCAGCTTATTTTTATATTTAGTCATGTGGTCCTACGCGGATACTAGTTAAACCTTAAATAGCCCAAAGATGTCAAATATTCTAATATAATCCCAGATTTTAATGATAATCAAGAATCTTTGTTAATTATTACTAATGAAATAATTTTCAATTCTCATTAAAAGTATTTACGTGATTTGTTTACTAGGGGTTCACATCATAGGAATTTGTCTGTAATATTTATAACTAAAAAGGTTTCTCAACGGGGTAAATTTTAGAGAGATATTTAACAAAATTATAAATATCTTGCACTTTCACAAATCCAAGAGATAAATCACAAATATGACCTTAAGCTCGTCAGATATATACAAATCAGATTAAAGCTTTTGAATTAAGTGACGTCAAATTCATACGGATATATATTAATAGATCTTACTCAAAACGTTATTGATATATATTTTGGTTAAGAAGTGATGTATTTGGAAAATGTTTGTGTTTTTGTACAAGAAAACATTTCGAACGAAATATATTGAATCTATTAAAAAATTCCAAGTTAAAATTTCAGAAAGTGATTATAAAACATTTTGACATTGAAGTAATAAAAACATTTTGTGAAATCCCTTTAAACATTTTAAAAGGTAATTGTAGTTTCTTTAAAAAAGCAACAGTACTATAACAAAAATATAAAAAGGATTTGAGATCACTTATATGCCGTAAAAAATCTAAGTAAGAGAAAAGCGTTGTTCAACGTGGGAGAATTTTATCTAGACTTCTTGGTGCGGAATTTTCAGGAATAATCGGTAATTTTATAAAATAAATAACACAACATTTAACAAAATGATAATACTAGAACCTGAGATTTATGATAAAATTAAACAAAATGCAAACTTTGAAAAAAATAAAAATTTAATGAAAGTTGGATAAAAATTTAAAAAAGATTTTGTTAATAAACGTCTAATTGACACTTAAAAATGGTATTTATACCGTCAAATTCTTTTTAAAATAAACAAAAATATAGTTCTTTCTCTAAGTAAAGAGGAGCAGATAAAAATTACAGAAACAAAAGGTAATTAAACCCGTGCAAAACATATGTATGTAGATGCAAAAACTCAATAAATTTTTCCTCAATATAAAAGTGTTGAATTGAAATATAATTTCTTAACTCCTTAGAAGAAGAAAATAAATCAGAAATCAAAATTCCTATAAATTAAACTGTAACACCACCCAAAAAGTAAAACCGTATAGAAGTTATTCTAGAAACGAAGCGACATTTAATTTGGGACATTTTTAATGATGGCAAAAACTATAATGTGCCTGACAAATACGATGATTTTTCTTCAACTTTGTCCTATACTATTATCTCCTCCTTAGCCTAGGTAAGAGCGCAACCTTGCAATTTAATCTCAGTGGCAGTCGCGGGAATTACGTTGTTCTTTGGAACGACAAAAAATAATAAAACTTCTTTCCGGTGTGGTCTTAAGACTAATTTTTAATTAAATATCTTTACCTTATTTATATTTATATTAAAATTACAATTATATTTATTGCTGAGATAAGCAATTCTTAACATAAAACAACACTTAATACTAATTTTCGAAATGCTTATCAATTTAGAATTAATTAAAATTTACTAAGGAAATGCTAAATTGCATTTCCAGTTTTTCATTATTTAATTTGTGTCAAAAGGTGAATGAGTTCATCACTCTCCTGATTCTTTCAACTTTAAACATTTTAATAAATTTATTTAAATATACACCATTAAGCACCTATATATAAAAATCTTTTCTTGATTTCATTAAAATGTTAATTTCTGTTATTTTTTTTTTTTTTTTTTTGTAATTTTTGATAATTAAAGTGAGTTTACTTTTATATACTTTACTTTTATAAATTAATTATAAAGAGTTTATTATTATCGTAATATGATATCTTATACTAAAATTTTTTTTTGAATGAAGAAAACAAAATTAAAGAAAAACGAGGAAGAGTGTGCTAGAGTAGACTGTGTCAACTCTGGGATACCCGTATGACAGTTATATAAACATTATAATTTCAAACATACCAGCTTTATTAGATGAAGTGTAATGCTGATATAAAAGAAGGAGTTGTATGGCAGCTACTCGAACCCTCTGCAGTAGACCAACCAAATTTTGCAGAAACCTTGGCCACAAAACTTAACTACTTTTGGCAAAATTTCAGACACGCGGCTGGAATAGGTACAGAGAAATACTCATATAAAAAAAGAAGTTGTATGGCAGCTGCCCGAACCCATGGACCAAAATGGCTGGATTTAAATTGCGATGGCGGCTATTGCAAAAAAACGAATTTGCGAAAATTTCAAGATCCTTGCTCCTTTAGTTTTTGAGTTATCGTGCGGACGGACGGACAGACGGACGGACGGACATACATAGCTAAATCGATTTATTTTTCGATTCTGATCCGATCCATACACTTGAGTCTATATCTACCCCCCCCCCTCCTTCTCTGCGTCACAAATGTAATGGCAAATTTATTATACCCTTTGACTATATAGTCATACGGGTATAAACATATTTGTTTAATACTTAGTGTATAGTAGGAATAACTTGAAGTTACTTTATATATAAACATATGCTACATGAAATACATTATATGTTAGAGAATATTGACCTTATTTAATTTAGCAACTTATAATAGGATTTGCATATTAAAGTCAAAAATAATGAATACAACTAGATGTGCACTCTCATATAAAATTTTTTTTAAAAAACGAGGAAGAGTGTAGTAGAGTAGACTGTGTCAACTCTGGGATACCCGTATGACCGTTATATAAACATTATATAATTATTATTACAAATATTAATTACTTTTGGCAAAATTTCAAACATACCAGCTTTATTAGGTGTAGTGTAATGCTCATATAAAATAAGAAGTTGTATGGCAGCTACTCGAACCCTTTGCATTAGACCAACCAAATTTTGCAGTAACTTTGGCCATTGCACTAAACTATTTTTGGCAAAATTTCAGACACCCAGCTTTAATAGGTACAGAGAAATACTCATATAAAAAAAGAAGTTGTATGGCAGCCACCCGAACCCATGGACAAAAATGGCTGGATTTAAATAGCGCTGACGGCTATTGCAAAAAAACGAATTTGCGAAAATTTCGAGATCCTAGCTCTTTTAGTTTTTGAGTTATCGTGCGGACGGGCATACATAGCTAAATCGATTTTTTTTTTCGATTCTGATCTGATCCCCCCCCCCCCCCCCCTATTTAATCACTATTTAATCAAAGGGTATTTATTATACCTTTTGATTAAATAGTCATACGGGTATAATAAAGCCCTAATATGGGTCTAATATCATCATACATTCATACACGTTAAAAATTAAACCAGTAAAGAAACAGTTAGTCGGTGCAACCGACTTAGAAATACCCTACACCTATTTGGTTAAAATTTAAGGACATATCTATAAGTCGTTTTAACACCATAAGAGATGTTATTAATTTGATCGTAAGACATAGCTAACCAAATTAACTTTATAATACTAAAAACATTTTCTAATTACACTATGTATTAAAAAATATTACAAATTCTCACTAATTTATCTATTTAAAAATATTAAAAAAAAAAACTTGAAATAAATGAAAATATATTTATTCCAATTCAATTACTAAATGAAAAAATTTGAATTATTAAATTTTGTGATAAAAAGCTAATATATTTAATAATTAAAATTTTTCAAAATTGCAATTATTTTAAATGGCTTGTTTATGTACCTATTAGAAAAGCTTATAAACGCAAAATATGCAATAAATGTATTTCTAAAATACATATACAAATTTTGGCCATTGCACTAAACTATTTTTGGCAAAATTTCAGACACCCAGCTTTAATAGGTACAGAGAAATACTCATATAAAAAAAGAAGTTGTATGGCAGCCACCCGAACCCATGGACAAAAATGGCTGGATTTAATTAGCGCTGACGGCTATTGCAAAAAAACGAATTTGCGAAAATTTCGAGATCCTAGCTCTTTTAGTTTTTGAGTTATCGTGCGGACGGGCATACATAGCTAAATCGATTTTTTTTTTCGATTCTGATCTGATCCCCCCCCCCCCTATTTAATCACTATTTAATCAAAGGGTATTTATTATACCTTTTGATTAAATAGTCATACGGGTATAATAAAGCCCTAATATGGGTCTAATATCATCATACATTCATACACGTTAAAAATTAAACCAGTAAAGAAACAGTTAGTCGGTGCAACCGACTTAGAAATACCCTACACCTATTTGGTTAAAATTTAAGGACATATCTATAAGTCGTTTTAACACCATAAGAGATGTTATTAATTTGATCGTAAGACATAGCTAACCAAATTAACTTTATAATACTAAAAACATTTTCTAATTACACTATGTATTAAAAAATATTACAAATTCTCACTAATTTATCTATTTAAAAATATTAAAAAAAAAAACTTGAAATAAATGAAAATATATTTATTCCAATTCAATTACTAAATGAAAAAATTTGAATTATTAAATTTTGTGATAAAAAGCTAATATATTTAATAATTAAAATTTTTCAAAATTGCAATTATTTTAAATGGCTTGTTTATGTACCTATTAGAAAAGCTTATAAACGCAAAATATGCAATAAATGTATTTCTAAAATACATATACAAATTTAGACCTTTTCATATAATTCATTTAAATATAAAAATAAATTTTACATAAATGCAGCAAGTACCTTTGAACATAGCTGAACCACTACAATTAAGTCAAAATTTCGGAGACACATAAGAAATAGGAAATATATTCTTTGGCTTCGAAATTAAACTCGACCAGAACCAAATCCCATGGTACTTTCATTACTAGTAACCTAGAGTTTAAATTTCATCAATATAGCGGCATTATTTTTTGAGTTATGTTGTTTTAAGATATATTTTTGTTAGCCCTTGAGCTTTTCAAGGGTTTCAGAACTCGAAACCATGGTACGATTTCGCCCATATGCAGTCCCCGTCATACTTTCAATACAAGTTAACTCTTGTACACTATTGGAACGTGTTATCTTAATTTTAAGTTACTAGTTTTATTAATTTCGATGGTAAGCTTTTACACATTGGTGGGTCTAAGAGAGGTACTGAACCACCACCCCAATTGATCCAAAATTGGAAGAAACGCAGGAAATAGTAAAGAACACCCATGTGCCAAATTTGAAGCTTCTACTTTTGTTTCAAGTTATTATCTTTATTAATTTCGAAAATATGCTTTAAGGTCCTTGGAACTGAGTAGCTGGTCCCCACCCACTACTTCAATTGGGCTCAAACTTCAAGGAGACTAGGGAAATGGAAAGCGACACTCTGATACCAAATTTGGAGGTTCTATCTTCATTGGTTACGGAATTATGCTAGTTTGGCCTAAATTCGATCAAAAAGTTCTAAGTTCCGAACCCATTGTCCAATCCTCACCGTGCGCAATTGCCGCAGTAGTTTCATTACCAATAACCTACAGCACAAATTTCATGAAGATAGCGTCATTAGTTGTTGAGTTATAGTGATTTTTTACATATGTTCGTTAGCCCTGTAACCGATTTAAAGGTCCAGAATCCGAACCCTTGGGCTGATTTCGGTTTTATACAGTCCGCGCTGTACTTTAAGTACTAGTTAACCCTTGTACAAAATTTAAACCTTCTATCTTAATTTTAAGTTACTATTTTTAGTAATTTCGAGTATAAGCTTTTAAAACTTGGGAGGTCTAAGAGGGGTACTGAACCACCACTCCAATTGATCCCAAATTAGGGGGACAAGCAAGAGGTAGTAAAGAATACCAAATGTGAAGCTTCTACATTTTTTCAAGTTGCTATCTTTATTAATTTTAAAAATATGCTTTAAGGTTTTCGGAAATGTGTGGCTGGTCCCCGACCCCCAACTCCCATGGGGCCGTAATTTCAAAGACACTTAGGAAATAGGAAGGGACACCCTGATACCAAATTTGGAGGTTCTATCTTCATTAGTTTCGGAATTATGCTCGTTTGGCCTAAATTCGATCAAAAAGTTTTAGGTTCCGAACGCATGGTCCAATCCCGAACTTACGCAATACCCAGAGAAGTTTCATTACTTGTAACCTACAGCACAAATTTGATGAAGATAGCGTCATTAGTTGTTGAGTTATCGTGATTTTTTACATATGTTCGTTAGCCCTGAAACCGATTAAAAGGTCCAGAATCCTAACCCATAGACCGATTTCGCCCATATGCAATCCCCGCCGTACTTTCAGTCCTAGTAACCTACAGTTAAAATTTCATTAAGATAGCTCCATTATTTTTTGAGTTATCGTGCCTACGGACGGACGTCCGGACGGACGGACGGACGGACGGACATGGCTATATCGACTAAGGCGGTCACGCTGATCACAAATATATACACTTTTCCATATCTAGCTCGCTTCGTTTAGGTGGTTACAAATACCATACCAAAGTTAATATACCCCTTTACCTATTCTATAGGTGTAGGGTATAAAAAGATTTTAAGAGAGTTAAAAATATAAATAAATCACGTGACTGTCGATTAACTATAGTAAAGATTTAAAGAAGAACATTTGAGAAAGAATTTTTTATTTTTATTTTTTTTTGTAAGTATGTATATGAATGCGATATGCATACATGCTATTAAATATTATTGTTGAATGGAGTTTAATAGATTTTTTTTTACTTCACAAAAAGGTTTTTTATGAATGATTGTGTGCTGTTTTTGTAATTTTAGAAAAGAAAATTGTGGAAATTTGAAAAAGAAAATCTGAAACAAAAAATATTTTGTTGAATTAAAAAATTATAGAAACGGTAACGATAAATGTTTATATTCTTAACGTTTTTAAATTATATAGGTACTTACATAAAAATATATAAAATATTTTTTTCAGCTTTAATTTTTGTTATTACATTTAATTTAATAACTTATACGGTTTTGAAAAATTTAAATATTTAAAATGTTAGCAAATAATTCTAATATTTAAAATGTTATCTTCTTATATTGTATACGGAAAAAGATATGATTTTATTTTTAAAAACATATACGAATAAGGTTGAATAATGAATGAGTTATCTGAGAAACCGTTAAAATTAAACCTTTTCTTCCAGAACAATTTTTTGTTTGTCTCAACATTCCCAATCACTCAGCTCAAAGAAGATAATTGAGAGCCGAAGACTCAGTATACCCATCACGCATTAATTTTAAAATTCTTTTAATAAGTGCTAATTACTGACAAGCAATCAATGTATTTTAAAATTCGCTAATTTTTCTGTTTTACCCATTGTAACACATTTTTCTATCTTTATATCTCGAAAATGGTGAGAGATAAGAAAAAATTATTAAGTACAGAATTGAAGAGCTCAAAATATAATATTATTTTCAAATATGCTTTTCCATGTACCCAAAATATCGGGTGTTTCAAAAGAAAATTGAGTTTAATATAAATTTGTTTTTTGTAAATCACCTCAAATCTTGCAACTGTTATTGTTTTTTATACTAATATAGATAGAAAATAGATAGAAAAGAAAATATACAACCGCAAATTAATAGGATTATTTGCATAGCATTTATATTATTTGCATTTATAATTATTTACATAGAGTATTCACGTAGAACAAAAATGTTAGATCAACTTTTTTATGTCGTAAAATCAACTTTATCGTATTTTAGTTTATTTTAATTTTTAGTTTTTTTTTATTTTTTTGTTTGTATGTCAATCGATGTGTGTACATTTGTATATATTTCTTCTCTTTTTTGTTTTTTTGTATGTATATTATATCAATCGCTGTATCATGTTTATACGCAGTTTGTGTATATTTTGTTTATAAAATAAAAAAATATTATTGATAGAAAAAGAAGAATGAAATTTCTATTTTTGCATTATATTTTTTTACTTGCATTGTTCCAAATCTTTCAATTCGTTAGAAAATAATTCCATAAATTGTCTTCTAATGTAACTATGTATTTTAAATTGTCGTTAGTTTAAAATAGGTATGTAAAATTTTTTTATAATTTTTAGGCTTTTAACTACTAAAAAAATATAATTAAAAATTTTTGTTTATCTTTTTGAAAATTTGTTTTATTATTTTATTATTTAACTTAGAATTCTAAAAGACTAAAACGGAAAAAGCCGGGTAAAATATATTATGGAAAAGTATACCTATAAATAGGCTTTCAAAATTCATATTCCATTCGGCATAAAAAACTGTTTAAGTATGTAAATACACATTATAAAATATACATATACATATATGTATGTATTTTGCGATGTCTTTTGTTCTTCCGGAACCATAATCAGAAAACCCACTAGTTTCATGAAGTGCACTATTATAGTATAGCATTCTAATGGATAAAATAATTTTTAAATTAAATCTTTTTCTGAGAATATAATGCCTTACTCATTTATATTTTTGTCGTTAATATTTAAATGTTTGATGGGGATCCATCTATTAAGGGAACTAAAATGGGGCCATTTCTCATCTCCATTTTTCAAAAATTTATAACCCTTTTGGTGAATTAAAATGAATATTTATTGCTACATTTGGACCATTTGGTTTTGGCTCCGTTATTCAATTTAAGCTTCCTGTTAATAATGCTACAAAAAGATAAATCATGTCTTTCTTTTTTAAACCTTAACTTTTTATTTTGATTTTTTAAGTAAATAATGTTTTTTTTTAAATTAAATTTTGTTTCTTAAAGAAAGTCAGTTTTTTAAGAACTGTCGAATACTTTTTTTAATAAAAATCTGCACTTCTCTAAAATTTCAAACAATGCCTGCAAAAACAACTTTTTTCATCTGACGAGACAGTTTAAAAATTTTCAAAAAGCACATTCAAATTTCTTACATTTTTGTTATAATAGCATTTAGTGCTTGAATAATTATTATTTATTTTCAAAGGTTCTCTATATTCTAAAAAAAAGAAATCGTCCAAATTGTATAAAGAAATAGATATATACAAAATACATAAATGTACATACATACATCGTAAAAAAAAAATAACAATAAAAATATTAAATAAAATTTTTTAAAAAGAAATCGTCCAACTTGATAAGGGATATATATTAATAGATCTTACTCAAAACGTTATTGATATATATTTAGCATCTTTTTTATTTTAAATAATTTAAATAGCTTAAAGGAAAAATATAAAATTTTTATTTTATTTAAATTTTATTTTTATTTTCATTTAATTTTAAATATAAAAATATTCAGATTAATTAAAACTTAAAAACGTTTACGAATCAAAAAGGAAAAAAATTCAGACTGGAACACGTTATTTTTTAAGTATTGATGACCAACTTTCGACGTGTCCTAGTCGTTGTTATTTTTGACTGAGGTATATATTGTTGTTGATGTAGGAAAATGTTCCCTGAAGAAAGTTCATCATTGAGTTCTTGATATGCTGGTTTTAAGCGTTCTATATTGATCATAGTTGGTTTTCCCTTAATGCTTAATTTGTAGCAGTTGGATTTACGTTGAAGTATTTTATGCGGCCTATCATAAATTATAATGATGGTTTGATGGAGTCGTTTCGAACAAATACGTGACTGCAATGTGATAATAATTTGTGAACAAAGACATGTCTGTTAGTATGCCAGGCTGTCTCAGTTGGAGTTAAGGATGACATTAGTTTTTGAAGTTCGTGTAAAGTCTCCTTATATGTTGCTGGTTGAGCCTTACAATCAAAAATTGTGAAGGTAGTCGCAAAGAAGTACCATACGTGAGTTCAGCTGGAGATGTTTGTAAATCGACTTTAAAAGCGTTACGTAAGCCAAGCATAATGAAAGGTAGATTGGTTACCCATGTTTCTTTTCCAGTAGCTAGAATTGTTGTTTTAAGTGGACGGTGCCACCTTTCTATTAAGCCATTTGTTTGAGGATGGTATGGTGATGTTCGTACTCGTTGAATGCCAAGATCTGATAATAACTTTGAAAATGAAGAGGATTCGAATTGACGTACTTGATCGGTGGAAATTCTTTGCGGTACGCCAAATCGAGAAATCCAACCATCTAGAAAAGCTTTTGTGACTGAATCGGTTGTAATGTCCGGCATGGGGATGGCTTCTGGCCAGCGGCTGAATCGATTTATCATAGTTAGACAATATCTTTTACCATCATTCAACGGAAAAGGACCCATGATATCCATGTGTATGACTGTAAATCGATGTTCCGGTATTGGCAGCTTTTGCAATTCTGGGCGGTTGTGTCGTTGTACTTTTACTTTTTACAAACTTGACAGGTTTTTACGAACATTGCACAATCTTTCCGAATACCTGGCCAGACAAATCTTGATGTGATTGATTTAGTGGTACTCTTTTCAACTCCATGAGATAATTCGTGTAAATTTTTTAAAATTACAACGCGAAATGCTTGTGGAACATATGGACGAATGACTGGCGTACTGATATCACAATAAATTGCGTTATTACATCCAGGAATATCGAACTACTTGAATAATAAATTAGTTTTAGTTTTTCCAGATAGAAAATCTTTAAGTTGTTCATCTTTTTATTGCTGGGTCGCCTTTTTTTCATGGTTAATTTATGTTATTGATTCCATACGTGATAAAAGATCGGCTGTGATGTTGTTTTTTTTTATTTTATTTTATTTTATTTATTAAACCAAAACAAGGTTTTTACAAAAAATATCTTACAGCTATTGAAAAAAAACAAAAAAAAAAATTAAAGCTAACAAAATGCACAAACAAAAAAAAAAAAATACAAATTTGATTACTAAGTTAAAAATTTACAATGAAAAATTAAAAAGTTGTACTATACTATATACTAAATTTTAAAACAAAAAAACGAAAATGCTTACAGGACAAAAACACAGTCTGAGATATAAATAATTGGAATGTATGTGATATGTATATGAACTTGAACTTGAAATAATTTTAAATGTTTACAAAGTAATTAGGTAATTTAATTATTTAGGTCATTTAGGAATTTCTGTTTTAATTTATGTTTAAAAGAGTTTCTTGATATGTCTGATGAAAAAAGATGACTGTGTTTGTTGAATATAGTGCAACATCTGTTTATTGGCTCATTTCTTCCGTATTATGTTCTGTGTGTATTTTCTAATAAAAATTTAGTGTTTCTTGTATTTCTGACTACATTGTTTAGTCTAATCTTATTTACTAAGAATTGAACGTCAATACTTTTTTTTATGACGTCAAAGGTAAAGCAAGATGAAAGCATTTGCCTACGTGAAGATAAGGTTAACATATTCAATGAATTAAGTCTTACAGCATAGCTTGGAAGAGTAGAATAGTCTGTAGGATTATATTGGTTTCTCAAGGCAAACAAAAGGAATTGTTTCTGAACGGATTCTATTCTATTGGAATGTAATTGAAACGCTGGATCCCATACGATGTTACCGTATTCTAGAATAGATCGAACTAACGAGCAATAGAGAGCTTTTGTTACTGCTGGGTTAATAAATTCTTTAGCTCTTCTCTTAATAAAACCTAACATGTTGCTTGCTTTGGAAATCATATGATCATAGTGAAGATGGAAGTTAAGCTTATAGTCCAGAAGAATGCCAAGATCGGTTATACTGGACACCCTTTCAAGAACTATGTTATCTATTGCATAGTCGAAAAACATTGTAGATCTTTTACGTGTGAAGCTTATGACCTTGCATTTCGCTATGTTAAGTTCTAATTTATTGTAGAAACACCATTCTTGTAAAGAATGTAAATTTGATTGAAGTAATGCCAAATCAGAACTGTTTTTGATAACGTGGTAAATTTTAAGATCGTCAGCAAATGCAATATGTGATACACCCTCTAATTTTCTAGAAAGGTCTGAAATAAAAATATTAAATAGAAGTGGGCCTAAATGGCTACCTTGCGGCACTTCTGAGGTGACATTAATTGTGTTTGATAAATAACCTTGAAATTTAATATTTTGAGTTCTTTCAGTAAGATAAGAGCAAAGCCAAGCGAGGAAAGAACCTGAAATGCCTAAAGTTTCAAGCTTTTTAGGCAAAATATTGTGATCCACACGATCGAAAGCTTTGCTAAAATCCGTGTAGATAGCATCAACTTGATAACCATTTTCCATTTCATTTAGTATTTCCGATGTGTAAACCGTAAGATTAGTTGTAGTAGAACGACCTTTTCTAAATCCATGTTGTTGTTCGTTTAATTTTGTATTTATGACGGGTGTAATTTTACTAACTACAATTTTTCGAACAATTTTGGAATAGTGGATAAGATAGCTATACCACGGTAGTTTTCGACGGAAGCCTTGTCACCCTTTTTATAAATTTTCCGGGCACATGACGAATATCTGACGTGAACTGACCTACGAAATCCAAATGGCGGAATTGTCTTGGAGAAGCTTTATCAAATTTTTGCTTAAATTCAAAAATTACTGGTTTGTGGTCAGTGTTTTTGTGAAACTCACGTCCTTCTAACGAATATCTGAAGAATCGAACACCGTGGTACATTGCGAGTAGCTCTCGATCGTACGTGCTATATTTCTGTTGAGCTGATGACAATTTCTTCGAGAAAAAACCAAGTGGTTGGATTTCATCGTTCACAGCACCGATAGCGAAATCAGAAGCGTCAATGGATAGTGATAATTTAGCGTTTGGATCTGAATGAACTAGCAAAGTTGCACTTGAAATAACGGATTTTCATTGTTGAAATGCTTCCTCCTTTTCTGCAGACCAAGTAAGAAGAGTGTTATCATTTTTCTTGTTTCCCGGAATTATAGATTGTAATATTCCTTGTTGGTTTACTGATTTTGGTAAGAATTTACGATAGTAATTTACCATGCCTAGGAAACGTTTTAGTTCTTTAACAACTTTCGGCGATTTAACGGCGAGTATGGCCTTAACTTTTTCGGGTAATGGGCTTATACCTTTTTTATTAATTAAGTGCCCCACAAATTCGATCTGGGTTTTTGCAAAGTCGCATTTCGAAGGGTTAATTGCCAAACCTCGTTCTCTTAAAAGTTGTAGAACTTGTCGAAAATGAGCTCGATGTTCTTGAAGAGTCATTGATGCAACTAGAATGTCGTCTAAGTAAGGAAACACAAAGTCCAAGCCACGCAGTGTGTCATGAATAAGACGTTGAAAAGTTTGTGGAGCATTTCTTAGGCCGAACGTCATGTACTCAAATTCAAAAAGCCCGAAAGGGGTTGTTGTAGATGTTTTTGGTACATCGTCTGGGTGAATCGCAACTTGGTGAAATGCTTTTTGAAGGTCGATTTTTGAAAAAATCGTTTTACCATGAAGAATTGATGTGCAGTCTTGTATATAACTAGCCCAGTTGCTGGATGAAGGACGACATATTCCGTGTGCCATTAGAAGTTCGAATTCTGCTTTTGCTGCTTTGATTTTTTCAGCGTCTAAACGTCTTGGGCGAGCAAATACAGGGCGATCTGTAGTTTCAATTCGATGAACTACTGCATATTCAATTTTAGATCCAATGTTAGGTAATTTGGTGATGTTCGCGAATTCAGTGAGAATGTGATCAAAATCGATAGTTGAATCGAAGGCAGCTACAACGAAATTCCAAGAAAAAGTTCGCCTTTGTCCGAGGTTTAGAACGCGGAATTGTTCTAGCTGATCTAGCGTGATCTGGCAATCTTTGGGCCCATAAACTTTTAAGAGTTAGTTCACTCATTGTGTCACCTGCTACCCGTTTTATTTCGAAATATAGTTGGCTAGGTTTCAAATCATCGAGTGGCATTTCACTCACTAGTTTATTTATCCTTCTTTGTTGACCTTTCAGCAAAATGCGCGATTAAATTTTTTTTGATATATTCATTCATATGTTGTTTGTTGGTTTTTAGCACATTTTCAAAAAATTTTGTAAAAATGTCCCTATACAGCTTCCCTCTGTCCATCCGTCCGTCCGTTTGCTTGTTTACAAAAACTTTTACACCGTTTGAATTAGAGTAAAGAAATTTTAACCATGGGTAGTTTTTGCAAAAAAAATAATTTCGTAGAAGAATTTTTTTGTATATCATTGTAACCACACCTGTTACGGAGCTACAGCCCCCCAAAGTTGGAAAAAGCCCTATATTTAAATTGTTATAACAAAAGTTCTGTTACATATATTTTCAATCTAAAAACGGCAATCGGTAGCTTTCATAAGCTTTATAAATATATAAAAGAAAAATGTTTAGGGTTGCGATACGGTACTAAAATTTAACATTACGCAAAACTCAATTTTTGCAAAAAATTTGGCCACACATATCTTCTGAACAGTTCAAGCTAGAGTCTTGAAATTTTGGGAGAAGTTAGATACTCAAAAATTAGTAACAATCGGCTTACAAAATTTTTTTTGTACAGGCCCATGTTTCGGAGCTATAAGAGCTCGAAAATTGAAATTTTGCTATTTTTAAACACCTGTAACTTGAATACCTATCCAATTTTTTTTAGTGATATACAAAATTCAAAGCTCTTTAATTATATTTCAACATGTGTCAAAGGTTTTTCTTAATTTTGAAGGGTGACGAAGCTAAAGCCCCTGCAAATTCCAAAAAAGCCCTTTATTTAAATTGATATAACAAGAGTTCTGTTAAGTTTATTTTCAATCGAACAGTAAGAGAGCAGCTTTTATAGGATTTTCAAAAATGTGCCGCTCAAATGTATAGAGTTGCCATACGGTAGTAAAATTTACCATTCTATAAAACTTATTTTTGCAAAATTTTTGGTTTGATATATCTCCTAAACGGTTTAAGATAGGGTCCTGAAATTTTGGGACAAATTAGATCCTCAAATATTAGTAGGAGTCGGTTAACAAAATTTTTTTTCAAGCCCCCTGTTTAGTAGCTATAAGGGCTCGAGAATTTAAATTTTGCTATTTTTAAGCACCTGTAACTTGAATACCTGTCCAATTTTTGTTTTTATTAATATGCAAAATTTAAAGGCCCAACATTATGTTTTAACATATGTTAAAGGTTTTTCTTAAATTTAAAAGTTGTTCCTTAAATTGAAGAAAGTGTCTCTCAGTTTTACCCATTTTTGCTTAGATTGTATAATTCTAAGTAAAATTCCAAATTTTTGTGGAATTCACAATTTAATTCCTTGAACCTAAAAACATGGAGGGGGACGGAGGGGGGGCGGAGTTAGATGAAGTTAGATCTTTGAGAAACTTGGCAACCTTCCCCATTGAAGGGCTATAACAACTTTAAAATAAAACCTTTACTGTTAGCAGTAAATTTTGTAAGTAAGCAGTAACTATTTCCAAGTAAATATTTCCAAAGTTAAACTCAGTATGTAATACAATATAATTTTGAAAATGTGCTTTTTTAAAAACCCTTGGATTTTTTTCATCACTTGTTTATTTAGAATTTCACGAACCTGAGAAATTATTGGAGGACCTAGACTTGCGAGAACAGAATTAAATTTTTGTTCATCTACGGTGATGCCACAGGCTGGAAACCAGAAGTCGAGCGCCGTAAACCATGAGTCCATATCACTAGGCGTGACTGCGGGCATCTGAATTTTTGCATATGGTCTTTGCGACCTTGGATGAAGTTGTTGAGGTTGTTCAGGCACATTTTGTGATGGCTGTTGTAAGGTATTTTGATGTTGAATCAACTGAGTTGTTAGTTGATTTTGAAGTTCTGTTACAGCATCCAAGCGTTCTTGTAGAAGTTGTTGAGTATCCCAGAAATGAAGTTGTTGCATTCGAATAATTTGTTCGGGTTGAGGATCTTGTTCTGGGTCAATTCGAGTCCTCAGCATCATCTAGTTCTATAAGCGTTGGATTTGCTTCCTTATTAATCCTTCCTTAGTAATATTATTAAAATTTGTTAAATTTTTGTTTTTAAGAAAAAATGTTATTTAATTTTATTTGTGTATTTATTATTATAAAAAAAATATAATATTATTAAAGTTTGTTAAATTTTTGTTTTTAAGAAAAAATGTTATTTAATTTTATTTGTGTATTTATTATTATAAAAAAAATATAAAATGTAATATAAGCGTATAATACCAATAACGGGTTGCTTCTAAATTTTTTTCCAGTACTGTAGATTTAAATGAAAATTATTCATGTACAGACTCCAATGTTTTTTTATTATTTTTTTGAAATTGATACAAGAACATAAAAAATCAAAAATTGAGATGCCTTTTTATTATAGTAGACTAGGATTACAATATTTTTTAAATATTTTTTTTTTTATCATGTAATTTATTTCCTTATATTTTCCAATTAATTTTCTCGCACATGGCGCATAATAAAATCACAAAAAATTCAAGGTTATTAAACGTTTTTTATCATGTAATTCATTTCCTTTTATATCCCAATTAATTTTCTCGCACATGGCGAATAATAAAATCACAAAAAATTCAAGGTTATTACACGTGTTCTAATAATAATTACAATATTACAGAATTAAAAAAAATTTATATAATTCAATAAAACTTTTTTAAAAGAAATCTTTTTAAATATTTAAACTTAATATTTGTAAAGTTATATGCAAATGCAATGAACAAAATTAACTTTAAACCTTTAAATTAATTTTTAGTTATTCACGAAAAATTGTCGGTTTAGTTATTCACAAAAAAATTGTCAATTTTTATTATTTATAGTTGACACAATTAATATGCTAATTCTTTCAACATTCATTCAGTGGGATTTGGCTTTGAAATTATTAATTAGAATGATTTAAATTCTTTTGTTAGAAAAATATGATTAAAATTGTTTAGTAAGAAAATTATGTTTAGTGTTAAAAATGTTATTTATGTATTTATTTTATTTTTAAATCACGTCAGGGTCAATAGTTTTAGCATCATTTTTATTTTAAATAATTTAAATTGTTTAAAGGAAAAATATAAAATTTTTATGTTATTTAAATTTTATTTTTATTTTCATTTAATTTTAAATATAAAAATATTCAGATTAATTAAAACTTAAAAACGTTTACGAATCAAAAAGGAAAAAAATTAATATCAAAAATTAATTTATGACAGTTTCTAAACAATGACATATACGTCAAGTTTGACGCCTTCGTTAAGTGAAGACTACATTATTAGCACTACATATATTTTGGTTAAGATGTGATGTACTTGGAAAAGGTTTGTGTTTTTGTACAAGAAAACATTTGGAACGAAATATATTGAATCTATTAAAAAATTCCAAGTTAAAATTTTAGAAAGTGATTATAAAACATTGTGACATTGAAGTAATAAAAACATTTTGTGAAATCCCTTTAAACATTTTAAAAGGTAATTGTAGTTTATTTAAAAAAGCAACTTTAAACATTTTAATAAATTTATTTAAATATACACCATTAAGTACCTATATATAAAAATGTTTGTATTCAAATTCAAAGTAATCATACTTAAAATTACACTTAACTAGGGCATATAATATTACCGAAATTTGCTTTTACCGGTAAACGGTAAATATTTGATTGAAAAACCGGTTTACCGGTAATTTCCGGTTTTTTTTTTTTTTATTTCAAAGTTTCATATAATTAGTAACAACCTGTAAAAAAAATGTTTAAATCCTTTTTAAAAAATCTGACTGCGCATTAAAATATGCTCGTAAGAGGCAAATTGCGTCGATTGTGTTGTCACTAAGAATGCTCCTTATTTTGGTACAAATTATTCCTGCGGCTGAAAAAACTCTTTCAGACTCCACGCTCGTCGGCTTTATTGTCAAAAGATGATTAAACGCCATCGTTAAATATTTTCCACGACTTTGTTCCTCTTCAAGCACAGAGATTTTTTTTTTTATAAGTTTGGTTAAAATTGTGGTATTATTGGTTATTGCTGCTTTGGCATTGTTATTTGTTATACCCTACACCTATAGAATAGGTAAAGGGGTATATTAACTTTGGTATGGTGTTTGTAATCGCCTAAAGGAAGCGAGCTAGATATGGAAAAGTATATATATTTGTGATCAGCGTGACCGCCTTAGTCGATATAGCCATGTCCGCCCGTCCGTCCGTCCGTCCGACCGTAGGCACGATAACTCAAAAAATAATGGAGCTATCTTGATGAAATTTTAACTGTAGGTTACTAGGACTGAAAGTACGGCGGGGATTGCATATGGGCGAAATCGGCCCATGCGTTCGGATTTTGGACCTTTTAATCGATCGAAGGGCTAACGAACATATATAAAAAATCACGATAACTCAACAACTAATGACGCTATCTTCATCAAATTTGTGCTGTAGGTTACTAGTAATGAAACTATTTCGGAGATTGCGTAAGGTCGGGATTGGACCATGGGTTCGGAACCTAGAACTTTTTGATCGAATTTAGGCCAAACGAGCATAATTCCGCAACCAATGAAGATAGAACCTCCAAATTTGGTATCAGGGCGCCCCTTCTTATTTCCAAAGTGTCTTGGGAATTCGGACCCCCATCAGAGTAGTGGGTCGGGGACCAGCCACACATTTCCGAAGACCTTAAAGCATATCTTTAAAATTAATAAAGATAACAACTTGAAAAAATGTAGAAGCTTCCAATTTGCCACTAGGGTGTTCTTTACTATCTCTTGCGTGTTCCCCTAATTTGGGATCAATTGGAGTGGTGGTTCAGTACCCTTCTCAGACCTCCCAAGTTTTAAAGCCTTATAATCGAAATTACTAAAAAGAGTTACTTAAAATTAAGATAGACCGTTCAAATTGTGTACAAGGGTTAACTAGTACTATAAGTACAGTGCGGACTGTATAAGGGCGAAATCATCCCAAGGGTTCGAATTCTGGACCATTTAATCGATCGAAGGGCTAACGAACAATTATAAAAAATCACGATAACTCAACAACTAATGAGGCTATCTTCATGAAATTTGTGCTGTAGGTTATTGGTAATGAAACTACGGCGGTGATTACGTACGGTGAGGATTGGACAATGGGTTCGGAACTTAGAAATTTTTGATCGAATTTAGGCCAAACTAGCATAATTCCGAAACCAATGAAGATAGAACCTCCAAATTTGGTATCAGGGTGTCCCTTCCTATTTCGTAAGTGTCTTGGAAATTTGGGCCCCATTGGAGTAGTGGGTCGGGGACCAGCCACTCAGTTCCGACGACCTTAAAGCATATTTTCGAAATGAATAAAGATAGTAACTTGAAACAAATGTAGAAGCTTCAAATTTGGCCCAGGGTGTTCTTTACTATTTCTAGCGTGCCCCCCTAATTTGGGATCAAGCGGAGTGGTGGTTCAGTACCTCTCTTAGACCCCCCAATATGTAAAAGCTTATCATCGAAATTAATAAAACTAGTAACTTAAAATTAAGATAGAACGTTCCAATTAAAGTACAAGGGTTAACTAGTATTGAAAGTATGACGGACTGCATATGGGCGAAATCGTACCATGGTTTCGGGTTCTGGAACCCTTGACAAGTTTAAGGACTAACAAACATATATCTTAAAAACACCAAAACTCAAAAGATAATGCCGGTATTTTTATGCAATTTAAACTCTAGGTTACTAGTAATGGAAGTACCATGCGAATTGGTTGTGGTCGAGTTTAATTTCGAAGCCAAAGAATATATTTCCTGTCCTATGTGCCTCCGAAATCTAGACTTAATTGTAGTGGTTCAGCTATGTTCAAAGGTACTTGCTGCATTTATGTAAAATTTATTTTTATATTTAAATGAGTTATATGAAAAGGTCTAAATTTGTAATTGTATTTTAGAAATACATTTATTGCATATTTTGCGTTTATAAGCTTTTCTATTAGGTATATAAACTAACCATTTAAAATAATTGAAATTTTTAAAAATTTGGATTATTAAATATATTATGCTTTGATTATCTTTTTATCACAAAATTTAATAATTAGAATTTTTTCATTTTGTAATTGAATTGGAATAAATATATTTTCATTTATTTCAAGTTTTTTTGTTCTTTAATATTTTTAAATAGATAAATTAGTAATAATTTGTTATATTTTTTAATAGATAGTGTAATTAAAAAATATTTTTAGTATTATAAAATTAATTTAGTTAACTATGTCTTACGATCAAATTAATAACAGCTTTTATGGTGTTAAAATGAGTTATGGATATGTCCTTAAATTTGAACCAAATAGTTGCACCGACTGACTGTTTCTTTACTTGTTTTTATTTTATTTTGGTTTTTTATGGCCAGTTGCAACCTGTCTTTCATTGTTAATGGAAATACTTTGTAATTTAAATGATTTGCTACTTAGGACCTAACCAAAATTAACGCGTACGGTGCATAATTTCAGTAGAAAATTTTGAAATACATAGTTAGTTACATGAATAAATTGTGAGCAACCGAAATATGCGACGTACTGGTACCTCAGATTTAAAAATTGACAAAGCGAAAAATAAAAATAGAAAATTTAAAATAATATTTTTGTAAAAAAATTGATTATTAAAAAATACCTATAATATGTTTGCAGGAACAAAAAAAAAGAAATAATATTTCTTAAGAAAAATGATTTGTTCTTTATGGGTCAACCAAATTTAGCATGTACGGCGTTCAGTTTCTGTAAAAATATTTTGAAATAAGTAGTTATGTAAACAAATTTACATGAAAGCATACGCGACGTACTGTACCTCGGAGTTTTAAAATTTAGAAATTGACAAAGCGTAACAAAAACAGCAGATATAGCTCTGATCGCTTAAAGAAGTAAAAATCCTTACTAAAACTTTTAAAAGGCTATAGAAAAAAACTATTGTGGTGAAAGCTTTCTATTTTAAATTTTAAAAATTTTCGAGAAAGACTTGTAAATTACCGGTAAATTAAAAAAATTACCGGTAATTCAAGAACCAATATTGACCGGTAAAACCGGTAAACCGGTTTACCGTTTACCGGGATTGGATGCCCTACACTTAACTTAAAAATTAGCTTACATTTCAAAAATTACATTTAGTAAATAAAAATTATGATATAATAAATTAAATTTTTTCATTTTTGTTGATTTTTTTTTTTTTTTTTTATTTTTGATAATGAAAGTGAGTTACAATTTTACTTTTACATATTTTACTTTTATAAATTAATTATAAAGAGTTTATTATTATCGTAATATGATATCTTATACTAAAATTTTTTTTTGAATGAAGAAAACAAAATTAAAGAAAAAAAATATTTGTTTAATACTTAGTGTATAGTAAGAATAACTTGTAGTTACTTTATATTTAAACATATGCTACATGAAATACATTATATTATATTAGAGAATATTGACCTTATTTAATTTACCAAATTATAATAGGATTTGCATATTAAAGTCAAAGATAATGAATACAATTAGATGTGCACTCTCATATAAAAATTTTTTTAAAAAGTAAAACAAATATGGTTCTAATATCATCATACATTCATACACGTTAAAAATTAAAAAAGATTTTAAGAGAGTTAAAAATATAAATAAATCACGTGACTGTCGATTAACTATAGTAAAGATTTAAAGAAGATCATTTGAGAAAGAATTTTTTATTTTTATTTTTTATTGTAAGTATGGCTTTGAATGCGATATGCATACATGCTATTAAATATTATTGTTGAATGAAGTTTAATAGATTTTTTTTTTACTTTACAAAAAGGTTTTTTATGAATGATTGTGTGCTGTTTTACGATAAATGTTTATATTCTTAACGCTTTAATCCTTAGAGGTTTTTTGTTGAATTGAGATCAATTGTAATTTTGTTTTAACTGAAAATTTCTAAATTATCTAAATTTTCAAAATCTTATTATGCATATAATGTTCTAAAATAATTATTTTAAAATCTAAATTTATAGATTTCAATAACATGATTTCTCTAATTCTCTGATTTTAATGCCATAATAAATAAGATTTTGAAAATTTAGATAATTTAGAAATTTTCAGTTAAAACAAAATTACAATTGATCTCAATTCAACAAAAAACCTCTAAAGATTAAAGAATTTGGAAATAGAAATTTGAATACATACATACATCTATACATAAACACTTTATAAAATTTCATAGATTCCATTCACAACTATGCACAAGGCGTACATTTCCACAAGACAATATAAACATTTCAGAATACTGTGGCTTGTACTAAAATTTGTAAATTTTCTAGGAGATCTCTCTTTCTTCAAAATTTCAAGACTCTAGCTATAAGCATTGCGGAGTTATGAAGGAAGCAAAATCATGCAATATTTTAATTTGTATTCTTAATTTATTCAAAAAAATAACAAAGTTATAATAAAATATATTTCCAATATTTTTGAACTCATTTTTCTTAAAATATCATTTTAGATTTCTTCTTCTTCCACTGCCAATCCACTGGATGTAAGCGTGTACCTTCGAAGTTTGATGATTTAACGGATGGTGGTAACTACATTAGCATACTCTTCGCGATTCGACGCTGTGTGGACTAAATTTCCTATCGTTCTTATATTTGTCCAATTTCTAATATTTCGTAACCAGAACATTTGTTTTATTCCGAAACCTCGTTCACCTTCAATTTTCCCTTGTATGATTAATTGCGGAAGTTCGTATTTCTGGCCCCTAATAACATGACCAAAGTAGGCAGCTTTACGTTTTTTGATTGATAAGAGTAGTTCTCTTTGTTTTCTCAATCTATTTAGGACTTCTCAATTTGTGAGTCTGTCTGTCCATGGTATTTTTAACATTCGCCTGTATGTCCACATTTCAAATGTTTAATTTCTGTTCATGCTTGATGTCGAATTTTTCCATTATTTCAACATTCCTTACTTTTATTTTTGCATACCCTAATTCAGTTTCTATTTTTTCAACTATCATTATTTGGTTGAAAGCTTTTATATAAGTATCAAGAGTATTCACAGTGTTATTGTCTTCACGGTTATTTGGGTAGTCTGCAAATTGAAATGGACGTTTAATGTTAGTTTCATGAACATTAATTAAATTATATCTTCTAAATTTAGGTATTCTCTTATGCCTAAGCGATTTGTAATTTTTAATATACCCAATTTTTCTATTTTCGTTGTAATCTTCTCTATTGTAGTTTCTTTTATTAATAAAATTTTTTTTTAAGTTTTTCAGTCTTTCGTACACTTTTATGTGGTCTACTTCTTTATTTTGAACAAAAAATGGGCTTGTTTTAATGGAAGAGTGGTAAGTTTTATAGATAGTTTCTACGGCTTTAAGAATTTGAAATTTGATTAGTAGTTTTTCTTCCAGATTTAGAGATCTGATTTTCGTTATAGTACCGTTAAGTCGTTCAATGTCGCCATTACCTGAATGGCTCTTAGGTTTTGTAACGTGGTATTCTATACTTTCTTCTTCACAAAAATATTTTATACACAATGAATTTGTCGAAAACTAGTTTTTTCATTTTACGCTTAATGCTAATAATTTGTTTTATCTTTTCTAATAATTTAAAGTGGCTTCCATCTTCTAAATATAGAGAGATAGCCTGTTTAGAAAATTTGTCAAATGCGTTAAGGAAGTTATGCTCACTATTTGTGTAAATATCGATATGAATTATTTAATTTATCGTTTTAGGAGTTTCGGTTATGTGGAACTTTTTTTGAATTGGTTTTCCTGAAACAATATCAATATTTTTCCTTTTGTTATATGATTGTTAAAATTGTTTGTACCATCATTTAGATCGTTTCTGTCAATAAATATTCTCTTTTTATTAAAAATTTCTTCACATTCCGTATGATTTTTCTCAACAAGAATTATTTGCACTAAATCTATTAACAACAGTCTCTAATATTGGAATATGATCGTTCAGTTCTTTCCTTTGTGAATGAATCGTTTGCATATCCAATGATTCTTGTTGCGAATGGTTTGAAATCATATTCAACGTTTCTAATCCCACATTTGTTCTAATAATAATCATTTTTAAATTGTTTTCGGAGGAGCAATTTTTATAGCTTTTGTCTGTTACACACTCCTCCGCCCTGGATTTTTTATTCTCAAATAAATTAATTACATTTGTGATGGCGTCAATTCGACTTAAAAAATCGGCTACCTTGTTTTCTTTCCCTTTTATATAATCCATTTAAATATTGTACTCACCCAGTTGGATTAACCATCTTTGCAATCTAGGGTTTATATCTTTACCTGAATGTTTAGCATAAAGCCATTTATTTGGTTGGTAGTCCGTCTGCAAGTTAAATTATCTACCGAATAAATATGGACGAAAATATTTGGTGCCCAAAAAATATCGCTAATAATTCCTTTTCGGTTTTTGAGTACTTTTTTTCATGTTCATTAAGCGTCCTTGAAGCATAAGCAACCAGGTGGCCTTCATGCGTAAGAACGGCTCCGACTGCTACGTTGCTTGAATCTGTTTCAAGGTTAAACATTTTATGAAAGTCCGGATATCTGAGAATTGGGTGGTTCGTAATTATTTTTTTAAGTTGTGCAAATGCTGTTATGTAACTGGGATCATTTATATTGATTTTCATATCTTTCTTTAAGTATTTAATTATAGGATTTGCAATTTTTGCATAATCTTTAAAAAATTTTCTATAATAGCCAAGTAGTTTTAAATTTTGAATTATTTTGATTTTTGCAAGGTTTGGTTTGATTCCTTGGGATGTCACTATGTGGCCAAGAAGCTCGGTTTCTTTTTGTAAAAAATTACATTTGTTTACTTGGATCTTAAGATTAACTTGATTTAATTTAGTAAAAATTAATTTGATACTGTTCAAATGTTCTTCTAAGGAAGTGATAAAAATAAGAATATTGTCCAAGTAGACGACACATATTTTATTTATATATTCTCGTAGTACCGAGTTCTTTAACCTTTGAAAGGTTGATGTAACATTTTTAACCTTAAATGGCATTCTTAAGAATTCATAGTGCCCAAAAGGTGTTGAGAATGCAGTTTTTCCACAGTCTGATTCCTTCATTGATATTTTGAGAAAGCCCTTTGCAAGATCTAATGTTGACAAATATTGGGCTTTCCCTAATTTATGCTATATGCTTTCGATATTGGAGATAGGGAAATCATCTACAGTGTTTTTGTTAAGTTTCCTGTAATCGATGACAATTCTCCATTTTTTTAAACTGGAATTATCCGCTTTTTTTGGAACAATCCATAATGGACTATTGTACAGAGAGATGCTTTCTTTGATAATACGTTGTTCAAGCATTTCATACATTTGTTTCTCTGTTTCTTTTTCATGAATTTGAGCGTAACTATAGATTTTTGAATAAATAGGTTTGTCTGTTTTAGTTTGTATTCCATGTTTAAATTCTGTAGTTGAAGTCAACTTATCTCCGTCTTTAAAGAAGAGTAGTTGATTTGCTTTTAGTAAATTTACTATTTTTGTTTTTTTATTCTAAATTTAAATGATCTGAACTTATCTTATTAACAAAACTATTGTCTAAAGATTCTATTGAACATATTTCACTAATAATGAGAGGTAAATAATTTTCTTCAAAAGAAATTTTATTAATGTTGATATTTATATACTTATATGTGCTTTAAATGGTACTAAAATTATAGCATCATAATTCTTACTTTTAAAATTGATTACTTTCCAATTAACGGTTCCTAAAAGTTTAAATTCTTTGGGTATGGGTGTAATTATTTTATTAACAACTTTGTTTGTACCGTTATTGGTAGAAATGGTTAATGGTTTACAAACCTTGAATATAACTGGGGTTCGATTCCCGGCTGGGGATACCATAATTTAATATAATAATAAGAAATATAATACATAATAAATAATATCATAATATTCTATACCTAAAAATATAACAACAAATAATTAGTAACAAAAAATATAAAAAAAAAAATCTAAAATCGTGCTTCCTGCCATACTCCATAATCTAATTATTAATTCTAAATAATAATAAATAACCTGCACACATATATGTGCACATGACAAATAGATAGAGACGACATGTATGACCGGTACGATCAATGTAATTACAATGGTAGCACGCATCCAAATAGATGACACTGGACTGAACCTACATTAATTCTTTCAGAAGGCCTGGACATCGAAAATATTTAACTGTATTTGTACACATTGTTAATATATGTTTGAGAAAGCTCTTCTAAATGACTTTTCTTAAAAAATTTTTTGTACTTTTATGTTTATATTTTTTTTTAAGCTAAAATTTTCCATTTTCATCAATTTTATTTTAGAGTTTTAGATATGACATAATTGTCCAAATATTTTAATTTTTATATTAAAACAAAATTTGAATTTTTTTCAGTAACATAATTTCAGCTTTCAACTCGAAATTTTTAATATATTTAGAGTAAAAATTATTCGATGATTTTTTAAGTATTAAGAATCACCGCCATTTTGATACTCATTCGAATAGACATTTACCATGATTTTTAGTGAACATAACCTTCAAATCAAAAGCTATAATTTTAAATTTTTCAGCGATTTCGGTAAGTAGTTCAAATTTAATCTAAGTTTTAATATAATTAAAATTAATAAATAATTATGAAATTTATATAAAAACAAGTAAAGAAACAGTCAGTCGGTGCAACCGACTTAGAAATACCCTACACCTATTTGATGAGAAGTCCATAAATCATTTTAAGATCATAAAAGCTTTTATTAGTTTGATCGTAAGACATGGTAAACCAAATTTACTTTGTAATACTAAAAACATTTTCTAATTATTTGATCAATTCAAAAATATTAGCAATTCTTACTAATTTATCTATTTAAAAATATTATTATTCTATTAAAAGAGAATGATTTAGGAAAATGCAATTACTAAATTAAATATTTAAAACTTTTATCCAATTCAATAAAATTTTACACACATGCAGCAATTACTCCTTTTCACACATGCAGCAATTACTCCAGGATTTTTAGCTGTAGTGCATTTACTGTTGAATGATTTAGTACCCTTGGTTAATTATTTCAATTTTCAATAATTTTTAAATTTATTTTATTAATTTACTTATTTATTAATGTTCTATATAATTAAATTAAAAGTTATTCGAGAAATATTAATTTTTAATAATATAAATATAAAAATTTATATAATTTCATGGTTTTTAATATTAGTTACCAGAACCAATTCCATGGAACTTTCTTTACTAGTAACCTAGAATATAAATTTCATCAAAATAGCGTAATTAGTTTCTGAGTTTTGGTGTTTTTAAGATATACGTTTGTTAGCTTTTGAATTTTTTAAAGGTTCCAGAACCCGAAACCATGGTGCGATTTCTCCCATATGCTGTCTCAGTTATACTTTCAATAAGGATTAACCTTACAACCTTCAAACTAACAACCTTCAGAGGTCTAAGATTTGAATTCAGAATCATGCTCGTTTGGCCTAAATTCGATGAAAAAGTTCCAGGATCCGAACCCATGGTCGGATTTCGCCTACATGCAGTCCGCGCCATTCTTTCAATACTAGTTAACCCTTGTACATAATTGGAGCGTTCTATCTTCATTTTAAGCTATTTTTTTTTATAATTTCAACGATATGCTTTAAGGTCTTCAGAACTGTGTGGATGGTCCCCGACCCACTACTCCAAATGGTCCTAAATTCCCAGGACTCTAAGGACATAGGAGGAGGCACGCGGATACCATATTTGAAGGTTTTATCTTCATTGGTTTCGGAATTATGCTTGTTTGACCTAAATTCAATGAAAAACTTCTAGGATCCGAACCCATGGTCCGAATTCGTTTGTACGCAGTTTCCGCCGTAGTCTCATTACTAGTAACCAACATCACAAAATTCATGATTGTAACGCCATTAGTTGTTGAGTTATCTTTATTTTTTTTATATGTTCCTTGGCCCTTGGTACAATTAAGAGGTCCAGAATCCGAGCCCATTTGCTGACTTCGCCAATATGCAATCGTAGTCGTACTTTAAGTTCTAGTAACCTACAGTTAAAATTTCATCAAGATAGATTCGTTAGTTCTTGAGTAATCGTGCTTTCAGACGGGCGAAAATGGCTACATCGACTTAGGAGGTCACGCTGATCACAAATATATATACTTTTCCATATCTAGCTCGCTTCCTTTAGGTGGTTACAAACACGATACCAAAGTTAATATACCCTTTTCCTATTTCATAGATGTAGGGTATAATAAAGCTTAAAGAATTTTTTTTTACTCATGAAAAAATTAATTTTGAAATAATTTTTTTCAGCACATTTACAAGCACCTCAAGGAAAAGAAGTACCACATTCTGGGTAAGAAAGTTTCATTTGAGTAGTTGTAGTATTAAAAAAAAATGTTCTTGCGTAGTATAAAATTTAGTTTAATGTGCAGAGCAGTATTTCACAAGTGCCTTTTAAATATTTTTGATTTTGATGATTGACAGTAGCACGATATACTTTACAACACATAAATTTCCGGTTAAACAGAATTTAAAAAAATTATGATGGATAAACGCTGTTGGAAGAACGAACTGACAACCGACAGTTTATAGTACCGTTTGTAAATTGCATTTCGAAGATTCGTCCTTAACTGTAGATAAATCTTAAAGAATGCATTTATTGCCAGATGCAGTTCCAAGTATTTTCCCCAAGTACTCGGTAGAATTAACTTCTTTAAATAAAAATTCAAATATAAATGAAGATCTAACTTTAAATTTTCCTAATTTAGTTGCTAATATTAATGAAAAAGAATATTCAAAAAACGGGGCCATATATGCTGGTCAAAATAATTTTGTTTTGTATATTTTAAATGATAATGAAAACTTTGGTTGTTCTTTTGATTTAGAATTGTAATTAATAAAGATTTATTAGTTACCTGCCTTGAAGGTAATACTCAAATAAAATTAAGTAGTAATGTTTTGCCAGAAAATACGAAACTTTTATTTTAGTGTAACCTAAAACAAATAGTATCGTATTTTAATAGCGTGCAATCAGACTCTGAAAATACTTCTTCACTTCTTTTAGTTCCATTCAAAAGAAATCAAATATGCCGTTTTGCACATTTTTCGGAAATATTTGAAAAAGAAGAAAATCTTCAAATTAAAAAAGCGTACAAATTAAATAGAAAATACTCAAATCCCACTTCAATTCAAAGGCAAAATGTTCGCCTAGTAGGTAATATGCTCCACCAATCAATAATAGCTTGTTTAAAAGAATCTGAAAAAATGCGGCCGACTGGTGACTTTTGTGAAATAGTGGGATGGGTGGGAAACACAGGATAAATTTCAAGGAATCAAAACTAGGAATGAATGGGGTAAATTTTTAAGACAATCGATCTTCGTCTTAATTTTTTAAAAGAATTCTGTGATTGGTTATCAGTTTAGAATACAAATAATAATAAAAATGGTCTTAACAAGGATACGTTAAACGCTTTAGTATTTACTACTCAAACTTTAATAGATTTAGTAAATTTTTCCTTAACGAAACTTCAGATAGAATTTGTTTTGTTAGGGAAATTCCAGAATGACTTAGAAAACAGATTTAGTCTTTATCGGTCTTTAGCTGGGTCAGGTAATCATGTTTCGTTTACGAAGTTATAGTTTCGAATATAAATCAAAAAAGGATTATTAATTATATTAAACTGACATTTATAAGTCTTGGAATAGGGAAGTATGACATAGATTTGCAATCGACCTGTATATGTGGTACGCGTAGTTGCGATATATTTTTTAAAATTGGTAAAATTTTTAAAATATATTATAATTTCGTTAAGAAAAAAGTGACGTTTTAAAAAGCGACAAGGAAAATAGAAAATTAGGTAAATTTAATTGAAGGCATTATTTTGAATTTTGTGATATTACATTAATGAATTGTTTTGTTTTTATTTTATGAATGTTTTTTTTTACATAAATGAATTGTTTTTTGTTTTTGTTATTTTACGAATTTTTTTTTACATAAATAAATAGTTTTTTTTTTTTGTTATTTTATGAATGTTTTTTTTTACATAAATATTGTTTTTTTTTTTATTAAATTTTTATTTTTTTTTATTTATGTTTTTATGGCCTCCTGGGAATACCACTTTAAAAAAAACGAGCCATACCTCTACGGTGGTGTGGAAACGGGAATTATTACATATCTTTAATTTTACTTATTTTTATTTCCATTTATTTATTATTTATATTATTCAATTTTCTAATAAAATAATTAAAGTCATTCAATTCACAAATTTCCAATGAACGCAATCTTTTTTTTGACCATTAATGTACGACATCAATGATCTTTTTCAAAGTTACTAAGAAGCTTTATCCTATTAAAAAATTTTTTGTTAGCAATTTTTTGAAATCCATACTTATAAATGAAAAAATTAAAGTTAAAATTTTCTTTTGTTACTAAATGATGTAAAAAAGTTGATATTTCAATTCAATCAGTAGTTTTTGAGTTATTTTAACATTTTTAGGAGGACTCACGCGTTTCACATAAAACTACATACATGTAAATTTCTTTTGCGGGAGCCCCATTTTGAGCTTTTTTTCTTTTGATGTCCAGGCCTTCTGAATTAGTGTAGGTTATGCACTGGGAAAATAAACGAGCAACATTTGGTAGATAAATGACCATAGACCAATCATTTATTTAATCGAAAAAAGGAAAAAACTATTCGAAACACAAGACAGACCCTCGGATACAGTAATGAATTAACGGTAATAACATTTAATGCAGTCAAAAGGACAAGATTTGGAAAATGGAATGTAAGAACACTAAATGAAGTATCCAAACTGGCGCAAATAGAACAAAAAATGTGCAAATACAACTTAGATATCCTCGGAATTAGCGAAATGTGTTGGAACAAAAGTGGAGAAGAAATAATAGCAAGTGGTAACAAAGTAAAGTAGAAAGGACAGAAGATAAACCTCCAAGAACTTCGTAGAATTGAAACAAATATATGTTAGAAACAATACGACAAATCTTCCTAGTAGGTCAACCACACACATGGGAACACATTTTCGAGACCTTCAAAAACACAGCAGAAGAAAAAGAAAAAACAATAATCGCGCAATCAAAGAGAAAAATGGTGAACTAATAACATGTATCGAAGAACAAACCCGAATATGGATACAACACTTCGCAGAAACCAGTAATATCAGCGACTCTAATCAACAAGAAACCAGACCAGAAAATTGCACAAATAATAACGATTACAACATCAGTCTCGCGGCTAAAATTATAAAAATAGATACAGAAACATCAGCCAAGCTACTAGAACCTCACATTACAGTAGCATGGGATGAGGATAAATTACCGGCCACATGGAAAAAAGAATAATAATCAAACTTCCTAAGAAAGGTGATCTTACAAAGTGCGACAAATGGATAGGCATTACAGTGCTAAGCACAATATACAAAATATGGGAACAATAATACAAACAAGACTACAGGAGAAACTAGAGAATCAAATAAGAGATGAACAAGCAGGTTTCCGCTTACATAAAATCTGCATTGACCAGATTACGCTCAGAACCATCGTTGAAGAATCAATAGAGTGGCGAGTTCCATTATATCTGGTTTTCATCGATTTCAAGAAAACTTTTGATTGTAAAACCAGAAAAGCCATATAAAAAACTCTTAGAAATCGAAATGAACCAAAAAATTAATATAATTGCTACAGAACATTTATGAAGGGACACAATTCTCAGTTCTTACAATAGTAATACTAGAGAACCATTCATCATCAACATAGGAGTAAAACAGGGTATTCTACTGTCACCAATCTTCTTCACAGTAGTGCTAGATAACATCATAAAAAGGATCAGTCTCAAAAGAAAAACAATAACATGGAATCTTTCCAGGCAATTAGAAGATCTAAATTTTGACGATAATATCCGCGTGCTATTTCATTTACTTTAGAATCACTTTTATAAACACGTTTTCATCGAGTAATATCAAAAATAAAGGAACTTAAACAATATAAACCTCGAGTTCTTGAATCATATAAACTTTTAATTAGCAGTTTAAATTGAATTCCTATACAAAAACCAGATATACTTTTTATATACACTGATATTATTGAACCACAGAATGTAAGATGGGAGATGTTTATTAACATAAAAAATACTTCACAGTATCTAATGAAATTTAATAATATTCAGTACTGCAATGTCGAAAAATTTTTTGATAGTATTTCTGTATTCTTATGTGATAAATATAGTAACTAAATAAATTTTTCCAGAAGAACTGTTCCCACAAAAGTTGTATTGCATTTTAAACAAGGGATGAAAAAAACCAAAGATTTTAAAAAAAGCTCATTTTCAAAATCATATTATATATGTATATAATACACAAGTATTGGCAAGATCTTGCCAATATGTAAAAAAAATTTGCTCAACATAATATTGTTATAAATATACGTCACACAATAAATAATGACGACAATACTCATACCTTTAAATTTATTATTGTGCATACACAAAACCTTCGACAGTGTGCGTATACACAAGCCATGCACTACATTTTTAAACTAACACATTCAAGCAAGTGGTAGTCTGACGTTTAGTGCTTAGTCAAAACTAAAAGTGTAAACAAATATATGATATTATGATTTGGATTAACATTACATTTTGGAGCAGGTTAGTTATTTTAATTTTTAAATGAATTTATTTTTATATATAACTTTATTTATAATTTGTATTATATTTTAAAATTAATAATTGTTTGATATAAGTA
Organism: Dolichopus griseipennis; assembly: GCA_963082915.1. Lineage (NCBI taxonomy): Eukaryota > Metazoa > Arthropoda > Insecta > Diptera > Dolichopodidae > Dolichopus > Dolichopus griseipennis. The sequence goes on along the minus strand of OY720441.1, from coordinate 258,752,350 downwards.
ATTATTTTTACAAATTTTAGGTAAATAAATGGAATGAATATTTAAATTTGTATTGTAAGTTTTTTTAAATGTTCTTTTAAGGATTTATATATTGTTTTTTTAAAAATTATAATTTTAGGTTGGTGAAAATGGACAACATTACTTAGAATTATCATAGGCAATTATCACCACAATCTGGTATTGTTACTCTGCATCGTGATTTACGAGCAGGATATTAAATCATGTAGTTAATTTAACAAAAGTTGTGTGGGCATAATTGAAGAAGAATTTCCGGGAAAGTCTCAAGAAGAATATAAATGAGAGTTAGGAAATTTTGGAATATCCGGATCATTAGCTTTACAAAGTGTAGGCAATTTATCTGGAAGACAAAAGTCTAGAGTTGCTTTCGTTAAAATGTGCATGTGTAATTTTCAAACGTTTTTCGTATTTCAAAATATAGTTGTTAACTTGTATTTGTTAAAAATTTAGCTATGCTAAACTTCTTAGATCTTGATGAACCTACAAATCATTTAGATTTAGAAATCATAGATGCCTTGGGAATTGCTATTAATAAAGTTAAAGTAGGTACGTTATGATTATTAGAACATATATAATAGATTTATAAAATATTTTAGGGCGGTGTAATTTTGGTATCTCACGACAAAAGGTTATTAAAAATTGATTTGCAAAGAATTGTGGGTATGTGGAAACAAAACTGTTCAAAGCGTAATAATATGGAAGAGTATAAAAAAGCCGTGCCAAGGGAAATTGGATCAATTTTGATATATATTAATATCATAAAATAAAAATATAATATCTATATTTAGCATAACTGAACTTTATTATTTTAAGTTACACATTGTAGAACAAATTTTTCAAGGATAATTTAAAAAACAAAAATTTAGTATTTTTAATAATAAAAAAACCATTTTATTTCCTTTTAATTTAATTAATAATTTTTTTTAATTCAAGTATAATAAAAAAAAAAGAAAATCAAAACAAAATAATAAACGAAAACAATAAATAAAATATTAACAAAAACAATAATTAAAAATAAAAAAAAACATAAATAGAAAATCTAATCTTCTCCAATTGAATTTGCCAAGCTCCAATTACGAATAGTTTATTTTGAAAATAGAAGTTGTCCTCTTGTATGAAGCTCCAAGACAATTTCACATAAAATAAAAGAAAATTTATTAATAAATAATTCAAATTTATATTATATGTATGTAAAATATTATATCACAAATTAAAATACGTCTTCAAGACGAAATAAATAATAACTTAGAAAAAATAATATTGTATTTCTAATTATATGCATAATGCTATAAATATCACAACTAAAAATATGTCTTCATGACTAAATAAACATATTTTAAGAAAATAAAATTTAATTCAATATTTAAAATAATAATATAGATAATATAAATTCACAACTAAAAAATAAATAAAAACAAAAAAGAATATCACAAAATATTAACAAAAAAATTATTTTAATGTTAGTATTTTTCTATTAGAAACTGCTGATTTTTTATGTTCTAAATCATTAACACTTTTAATATAATTATTTAAAAGAATATTAGCAAAAATTTTGCATATTTTAAAATAAATTTCGAAACTTACTATACCACAAAGACATTTATAATCTAAATCAATATCAGTTAGGCATTCGTCATCTTTTTGTAAACTATTTATAGTTAAATCAATTAAAATGGCTTTTTGATTGGAACTTTGAAAAAACTTTAATTTTAAATGATCTTATTTTAGAATTTCTTGAAATATAGCGGACATGTGAAATAAGATAAAACCAACTTCGTTGGAAGGTTGCGATAAGCCGCCTCTTTGTAAATAATTGAAATAATTGTATTTTGATTGTACACCCTTATCTTTTATAATTAAATTTAAACAAGAAGAGCACTTAATATCTTTAACAACGTTATGTGAAGCATATCCGCCTACATGTAAGTAAGAAGAATTTTCAAATTTAGCGTTAACTAAATAAGAATTTGAATCTAAGATTGAATCAAAATCTGTAATTTCATATGAATAATCATACAAAGAATTATCATTGCAACTGTAAAGTAATTTTGAAAAATCTTTTTTGTTGTGAACAAATATGTTATTAATGCGAATTTTTTTCTCACACTCAATTACTTCAGTGTAAGAAACTTTATAGTTGCATCCTGCTAGAGAACGGTATAATCTAAATCGACTTTCAAGATCATCTGTTTGAAATTTCCCTAGTAAAACAAAGTCAACTTTTAATTGCTGTAATGAAAATTTTACAATGTCTATTATAGTTTTCGTTGTTAATATAAGTGCTTCATAGGTGTCCTTAGTTAGAGTACCAATATTATTAACGCTTTTATTCCAAACATCAAGCCATATAATAAATTCTTCTAAAAATTTAATACTTATATCCGAATCAGATTTTATTGGTTTACAAAATTCATTCCTTTTAAGATGTCCTTTAAGAGTGCCTTTAGTGTTTACAATATTCCACCATTTACGAACTATTTCACAGAACTCTGCAGTTTGAATCATGTTATGATCTCGCAGAGTTGCAATCGTTGAATCGTGGAATATGTTATCTACTAGGCCCACATTCTGTCTTTCTAAATTATTCGGAAATAGTGTTTTATGATTTAATTTATTTGCTCTTTTGATTGGTAAATTTAGCTCAGATTCATATATTTTTCGAAAATCTTCAAAAGAAGCGTATTGTATTTCCAAAGTTTCGAAATTAGGATATATGAATGTCTGCTCTAAATTTCCAAGATTTAACCAATTATTTCTAATATTTTTAAATAAATGAACGGTATCATATTGCAAGTAAATTTTATTATTAGGAAAATCTGGATTTAAAAAAAAATTACTGTCTGAACTAAATAATTTAAACATATTTTGATTAATTCTATTATTATCTGTAATAATTACTATTACAGAAAAGCCGAGTGATTGTACAAATTTAACTACATCACAAGTTAAGGAATGAATTTCGTTGCCACTCGGGCGAATTACAGGACATAAACGAACTATTTCTTTATAATTACCAAAAACTGATTTAATCATAAATGCCATTACAGTTCTAGCACATTGTAATGGCTTATTTTCTGCCATACCCGAAATATTGTTTGCTTTGTATTGCAAACCTTTATCAATGTATATTTCATCTATTAAAAGAGCAACATATTTCTCTCTGTCTGTTAATGGTTTAGAAACATGTTGCAAATAATGCTCGTCATTGTTTGGTTGTTTATAATTTGGACTAATATGCATTTTAGAAGATATGCTTTGTAAATATCTTCTGCATGGCAAAATTAAAAATTTTCTTAAAATCTCATAAGTAGCGGAGGAATGAGACCAAATTAAAAAAGACATAATTAGTGTGTCCGACTCATATTTTGGTTTAATTTTAGTTAAAATATCTACCTGATTAGTTACTATATCCAATTTGCCACAATTTGGAAAATCTTCATCACAATTTTGAGCTTTCTTTAAATAATATAATGCACGATTTAAAAAATAATTTCGATTTTCAAAAGTTAAATCTTCATGATTAAATTTATAATACGTTAAAATATTTTCTAATTGCGACCAAAGTGTTAACTTTAAATTTTCCGGGAAAATCCATTTAAGTGCATTTTGAGGAACTTCCGAATCTTTTAAAATTACTTTAATAAATAAGTTACTATTAACTGAAATTCGAACAGCAAATTTACAATCTAAATCCACACTGTTTTCTAATAGAACAAAAACTAATTTATCATTATTTTCAAAAATTACATAATCACTAAATTTTATTTTATCTCTAAAATTACTTTTAAAATACTCAAAATTTTTAATAATATCCGACTGAAGGAATTGTTCGACTTTATTTTCCATTACAGTGTTGAATTCTTCTCTTCGAATTTCAGGATCTTTTCTCAATTTTATTTCGGTTTTTGTTAAATATTGTGGCAAATTGGGAAAGACGGACGGAACCGCTTGGTAATCTAATCTGGGATTTTTATATTTAAAATCAGGTTGAAAATCTGTTTCCCGAAAATGAATAGCACAAACTGAGGAATATTATGTAGGTTCCCAGTTTGCCCTATGAATAGCATGAATCCACTTCTGTTTTATTTCAACATCCTTGGGAAAAGAAAATGTTGAAATTTTTTGCGAAGTCGAATCATAATTAGATTTACAACCTGGTACAACACAATGACGTGGCATTATTTATTTTAAATTGCAATATTACTTATTTACAAGCAATATATTATTTACAAGAAATAAAATTATTTATAAAAATAACTATAAAAACAAATTGCACTTCAAAACTTTTTTAAAAAAAGCGAACTAACTAACTAAGTATTAATTTAATATTAAAAAAAAACTTAAACTAAATATTAATTGCACTTAGTAGGATAGGAACTAAGTTTTATGTAGGTACATAGAACACTATTTACATATTTTTATGTATCAATTTTACATATCAATTTATTTTATTTAATTCCGGTACTTAAAATACCTTTATTAATTAAAAAAATTATAATTTATTCACTTTACAAATTTAAAACAATCTTTATTACACTATATTTATTCCATACCTACAAAATTTTTATATTAAATATGTAAATAGATTTTACCAAAATTTTTTATTTACATATTATGTACGATTTTTAAATTTTTTGAACCGTACATACACAAAATTACATAAAGCACAAATTATTATTTTTAAATATCTACTTTTTATTAAAAAAAATGATATTTATTACCTTTTTTATATTATTTTAAATATAGATGAAAAAACCGCGCACTCTTCTTATTTACTTTTTTCATATACTGAAAGTATTTTTTGACATTTCAGTCAGACTAAACCAACGATTTGTAAATGTGTTGTGCATGGCTTGTGCACTGCTGGTTATTTTATCAGGCAATCGCGTAGAGAGAGAAATTCTCAATTTTTTTTTAAATAAGCATCAATTTTTTAAATTTTGTATGAAAAATTTTAATTTTTCACCGTCCTTCTATGTTTTGATATACTTCTCGTTAGAAAAATTAAAAAATTTTTATAAAATAATAAATTTTGGAATTTTATCTAACAGCTGTAAAAGAAAAATATAGTGCAATGTATACTTTTCATTCATAAATTAAGGTTTAAAAAAAACCCTTCATCAGAATAACTAACGTGGAACAGCCTTCATTGACATGCTAACGCATACTAAAATAAAAATAAATATCGTATATAAATTTTTTATTTTCTGAATTAGTTTAGAACAATTTTTAATAAGGTAAGCGTGGCAATCATGGTGCAAATCATTTTTAAAAAAAAATAATTTTGAAATAAAAAACATTTTTTCAACAAAAAACAAAGGCTTTCTTATTAAATGAAAAAATAAAAGAATATACATTTCAATAAAAGGAAACAAAATGATTTTTTTTTAATTCATTAATAAAAGCATTTTCTTAAAAAAAATAATAATTCATATAAAACAACAAATAAATATTTCTAAAAATTAAAATTAAAGTAAGAAAACGTCAAATATAAACTAGTATAAAAATTAAAAACAAAATTATTTAAATTTTTGAATTTTAAAAGAGCTGCCCAATATTTTTTTTTCACACAGTTTATTATTTTCTATTCTACATATATTAGATAATACTATATTTGACAAAACTGAAAAAATATGTACAAAAACTTCAATAGAAGACTTTCCACATGAACATGAGGAATCTAATGGGATATCAAAACTTATCGAATTAATGCTTTGGTAGGTAAGAGCGCAAATAATTCCTTTTTGATTTGTATCAGCAAGAAATTTAAATTTATCTAACAACATTAAATTATTTAAAATAGCATTCATATGAAATAATATGTTCTGTACCCATCTAGTGGAAACAACTAAACCACCTCGTTGAATGTAATTGAAATAATTACTTTCGGTATTTAAATTTCCTTTGTTTTCCACAATTAATAATTTACAAATATGACAATCTAATTTTTTTGATACAGAAAATGCAGCGTAGCCCGATACATAAAAATGTGCATTTTGGTCAAAAATTTTACTGAAATTTTCTAAATATTTTAAATCTAAGACATGTAAATATTCGCTAATATTTGATTCTAATAAATTCGTTAATATGTCATAATTATTTCCACAATACATTTTATCAGAATAGCGTCTTACAATTTTTCTTATACGAAGTTTTTTTTCTGATTCAATAATGTTTTGATATGACACTAAATAACTACAACCACTTAATCTTCTATAGAGACCAAATCGTTTTTCTAAATTATCTGTTTGGATCTTACCAGGTAAAAAATATTGTATATCAAATTTAAGAAAACTAAGATTAATTAATTCAAGCATTGCGCTATTAGTTTGAAGTAATGCCTGTTATGTTGGAATTGTTAGAAAACCAGTAAAAATATTTAAGGTTTTCCATTTAAGTAGCCATTCATTGAATCTATGTAAAAATAAAACTTGTTCATCTGAAGCACTGCATATTGGATTTATCCATTTATCTCTACTAGTAATACCTTTAAAAAGTAATCTATTATTAATGATTTTCCACCATTTAAAAATTATTTTTAAAAAATCTATTGTACCAGTTAAATTGTCATTATTTTCTGATTCTAATGCAGCTATTGTTGATTCATTGAAAATATTGGTAACTAGCTGAACTTTTTGCTTTTCTATGGTTGTGGGAAAAAGAGTTTTAAAATTTAATCGATATGCCTTTTTTAATACTAGAACTGATTCTTTTTCATAAAGATCACGTAAATCCTTAAAACATGCTAACTGAATTAGGCCTGTTTCAAAATTTGGATAATAAAATGTTTTTTCACTATCCAATTTATTGACCCAGTTATTTCTTATATTTTTTAGAAGATGAACAGAATCAAAAACCAGATAAATTTGAAAGTCGGGATAGTCGGGATTTAAAAATTTGTGATCATTATTTGAAAAAAGCTTAAACATATTTTGATTGGCTCTGTAATTGTCAGTTGTAATGGAAATGACTTGAAATCCTAAAATTTGTAATTTTGATATAATATTCTTCGTGAACTTGTGAATCTCCAAATCAACTAAATTACTTACTGGGATTAAACTGACTATTTCTTTCATTTTTCCAAATACAGAATTTATCATGAAAGCTAAAACAGTACTAGCTGGTGAATCAATGTTGTTATGTGAAAAACCAGTTATATTTTTGGATTTGTAATTTATTTGTTTTTTAATATATATTTCATCTATTTGCAAATTAACTTTTTTTTCTAGAGGCGATAATTTACTTATTACTTTATTTAAATAATTTAAATTAGAAGAATCATTTTCTGAATTAATGTTTTGAAATGCAGAAATTTTTTGCAAAGTGGCTTTGTGTGGAAGTATTAAAATGTTATTGTCTCTAATTATATCGTAAGCTGATGACGAATATGAATAAATAGTAAAAGCATTAACTATTGTGTTTATATTATAACGTTTTCTAACATTAGAAATTTGCACTAATTGGTCAGCTAAAATATCTAAATTATTTTTATATTCAAAATCTAAATTATTTTCGGTAATTATATCAACAGTTTTTTTCAAATAATTTAAACTTATATCTAAATATGACTTAATTAGTTTAACATTATCACAATTATTTTTTAAGGAACTAAATTTATCAATTATACTTTGAATTTCAGACCATGAAGTTATTCTTAGATTTTTTGGTAGAATATCAGGTAAATCTTTATAAGTTTGTTCTATTAAATTATGTTTTACACTCACTGTAAAATTTGTTTTAATAAAAATTATAGTTTTTATTTTTAAAAACTGGAGATCGTCTTTGACTACTTGAAATAAAATAAAATCTTCATCTATCACTTTAATAGTAAAGTATTTAAGTTTTAAAATTTTTGATGCGTTTGTTTTTAAATTATAAAAATTTCTTATTAAGTCGCTATCAATTGCCATTCGTAAATTATTTAATTTTGTTATGCATTTTCTTGAGGTTTCCCGTTTTGTTGTAAAATTTTCTTTATTTACAAAAATAGAAGGAATTGCACCTTTAACTAGACGAATCCTTTTTGCTGGTATTTTGTTTTCATTGCATTTGAATTATTTTAAACAGTTTTCAGTAAAATGTTTTACACAAACTGCGGACGAAGAGCTATATTTAGTTATATTTGGAATGGATTTTACCCATTCTGCGGCCTGTGCTTTATTTTTTGGAAATTTAAAAATACTTCTTTCTTCTCCATTACTACAGCAATCTTTTACAATACAACAAAGTGGCATTTTATTTCTAATTCTACATAGAATAAAAATAACTATCAATAATTATTGCATACATATAAAACATACTTTAGTTAACTGCTAAACAAAGAAAAAATTTATTTGAAAAAGATGTAAAGATATATAATGACTAAATTACAAAAGAATAGAATTTCATAATAGTAAAAATATTGACAGTTTACCCTATTTTCTACAATAATAAAAATATATTTACGAAAAAAATGCGACACAACCTACTCGATATATTGTTTTTTACAAACTAATTTGAAATTATTTGAAAAAAAAAAAAAAAAAGAGAGAACAAAACGATTCAATACGAAACAGTATCGAACGAAATTTTCGTCAAAATTCTTTCTACGCGATTGCCTGATAAAATAACCAGCAGTGGCTTGTGTATACGCACACTGTCGAAGGTTTTGGCATACATGATGGGCTTGTTTTGTTGGTATGCATCATACACGATGTTTTCAACTTGGTATGCATACTTGCGAAGTTGAATCGTGTATGGGAAAGTTGAACAACTTAAAAGTCATTTTTTTTTGAGATATTCCGATTTGAAAAAATAATAAAACTATAATGTATAAAATAACAAAGAATTGAATAAATAATTTTAAATACCTAATTAAAATGTACATACCTATACATTCATAACAAAATCAAACCGATTTTTTTGTCAACGTCTTTTTTTGTGTAAGACAAAATTACAATTTTATTTAAATTTACTCACATTTGGTACGATTTAAGTCTTACAAAATAAAAACACATCATATAATTTATTTGTCATTTTATAAAACGTAAAATTTTAAATTAAAAATGATTTTTTTTTCTATTTTTTAACTGAAATAAGGTCAACAATTGCTTTGATTGTTTGAATGTTTTGAAATGCAAATAAACCATTTCCAATTTCGACGTTTTATAAAATTACAAATCAATTCTGTGTATTTTTTCGTTGTATAAGACTAATAACAGGCTGTCAATATTTTTTTTTTGTGTAAAATAAAAGTATAAATTTATTTAAGACTGAAATCGAACCAAATGTGAGTAAATTTAATTAAAATTGTACTTTTGTATAATACAGAATAAAATATTAACATCTAGCGCTACAAGAAAAGTGCAACGCATGATAAATTTTTCTACTGAACGAATTGTATTGTGTAGCGATTTTCAATTGACGGTTAAGTATTTACATTTTAATGCAAAAAGTGTTTGTTAACAAGATTTTTCTGATAATTTTTGAAAGTAAAGCATTTATTAAAAAATTAAAAATATAAATTGATTAAAAAACGAGGAAGAGTGTAGTAGAGTAGACTGTGTCAACTCTGGGATACCCGTATGACCGTAACATATACATTATATCATCCGGTTAATTACTTTTGGCAAAATTTCAAACATTCAGCTTTATTAGGTGTAGAGTAATGCTCATATAAAAGAAGGAGTTGTATGGCAGCAACTAGAACCTTTTGCAGTAGACCAACCAAATTTTGCAGTAACTTTGGCCATTACACTAAACTATTTTTGGCAAAATTTTAGACACCCAGCTTCATTTGGTGTAGTGTAATCCTCATATAAAAAAAGGAGTTGTATGGCAGCTACTCGAACCCTCAGTAGTAGACCAACTAAATTTTGCAGTAACTTTGGCCATTACACTAAACTATTATTTGCAAAATTTCAGACACCCAGCTTCATCAGGTGTAGTGTAAAGCTCATATAAAAGAAGAAGTTGTATGGCAGCTACTCGAACCCTCTGCTTCCATAGGTATAGAGTAATGCTCATATAAAATTATAAGTTGTATGGCAGGTACTCGAACCCGTGGACCAAAATGGCTGAATTTCAAACTCGATTCCGTTTTTTGCATAAAAACGAATTTGTGAAAATTTCATAATCCTAGCTCCTTTACTTTTTGAGTTATCGTGATGACGGACGGACGGACGGACAGACGGACGGACAGACGGACGGACAGACGGACGGACAGACGGACGGACAGACGGACAGACTGACGGACATACATAGCTAAATCGATTTATTTTTCGATTCTGATCCGATCCATACACTTGAGTCTATATCTACCCCCCCCTCCTTCTCTGCGTCACAAACGTAATGGCAAATTTATTATACCCTTGGACTATATAGTCATACGGGTATAATAAAAAATAAAATACGCATTTGATTAATTTTATAATAATATTTAAAATACTTGTAAAATAATAATAAGGATAGAAATAAAATTATAGAAATGATTTTGAATACCAAAGAAATTTTCCATTGTGTTCATAATTTAAATTAAATAAAACGAGGAAGAGTGTGGTAGAGTAGACTGTTTCAACTCTGGGATACCCGTATGACAGTTATATAAACATTATAATTTCAAACATACCAGTTTTATTAGATGTACTGTAATGCTGATATAAAAGAAGGAGTTGTATGGCAGCTACTCGAACCCTCTGCAGTAGACCAACCAAAGTTTGCAGTAACTTTGGCCATTACACTAAACTGTTTTTGGCAAAATTTCAGACATCCAACTTCAATAGGTATAGAGTAATGCTCATATAAAATAAGAAGTTGTATGGCAGCTACTCGAACCCACTGCAGTAGACCAACCAAATTTTGCAGAAACCTTGGCCACAAAACTTAACTACTTTTGGCAAAATTTCAGACACGCGGCTGTAATAGGTACAGAGAAATACTCATATAAAAAAAGAAGTTGTATCGCAGCTACCCGAACCCATGGACCAAAATGGCTGGATTTAAATAGCGATGGCGGCTATTGCAAAAAAAACGAATTTGCGAAAATTTCAAGATCCTAGCTCCTTTAGTTTTTGAGTTATCGTGCGGACGGACGGACAGACGGACGGACGGACATACATAGCTAAATCGATTTATTTTTCGATTCTGATCCGATCCATACACTTGAGTCTATATATACCCCCCCTCCTTCTCTGCGTCACAAACGTAATGGTAAATTTATTATACCCTCTGACTATATAGTCATACGGGTATAAAAAATATACCAGAGTCACTCAAAATAAAATGTAATTTAATTTTGCTGCAAATTGTTCAATACAACAATTTAACGCTAGATGCTATACCGCTGCAATTTAATGTAGCGCTACTTCATTCTGAACGCTACAAATGCTTAAATTTTTTCGAAGTTTTTTTACATCCAAAATAAAGTGTACAAAACATATACATATATTATCGGATTAGGTTACATGCAAAAAAAATAAAACTTAAAAAAGACATTTTATCTGTGGTTTGGTGTTTTTCGTTGTTTATTTCAAATATTACTAAAATATGAGTCATAAATTGAAATATTTGAATCTGATTTACATTTATTAATTTTTTTAAATATTTTTAATAAAGTACAATATCCTAATTGCAATGTTTAATTTTTTAAAAACGATAACCAATCAAACTACTAATACATAAATATGTTAGCGAGACGTATCTACTCCAATCACAATTCATTTTCATACAAAGTAATTCGATCATCAGTTGTATTGATAGAACAGCAACAGATATGTTTTTGAAATAGAATATAGAGGAACATATAAAAAAGAATTAATATGAATTGGATTGTTTTTTTAATTTTTAGGCAGAAAAATTTTAAAGTAATAAAAATATTAAGTTTTTAGTTTCTCACCAATTCAATTTGTAAAGATCTGAATTTTATTTTTTCTAGCAATATTTATATAAAACGTGATTTAAATATTTGTCGAAGTATTAAAAAATTTACTAAAGTAACTCGATATTACAAAGTAATTCAAAATGACAGTATTAGGTATCTAATGCTAGAAGGGATAACATACTTTAGCAAAAATGTATAAAAACACCTATGCAATTGCACAGGGGTCCTACTAGTTATATTATATTACATACTGAGTTTAATTTTGGAACTTGGTGACTAAGTTAATGCTTAAAGTAAAATTAAAGTTCTAATATCCCTTCAATGGGGAAGGTTGCCAAATTTCTCAATGATCTAACTTCATCTAACTCACCTAACGTTTTGCCTAATGATATATTTTTGTATCGTATGGCAACCCTATACACTTAAACAATATATCTTTGGGAAATCTATAAAAACAGCTCTCTTTTACCGTTCTTAGAATGAAAGTATAGCTAACAGAACTCTTGTTATACACATTTAAATAATTAATAAAGAGCTTCAAATTTTGTATACCACTAAAAAAAATTTGAACAGGTATTCAAGTTATAGTTGTTTAAAAATAACCGACTCCTATTAGTTTCTGCGGATATAATTTCACCCAAAATTTAAAGACCCTTGCTTAAACTGTTTAGGAAATATGTGGGGCCAAAATATTTTGCAAAAATTGAGTTTTGTGTAATGGTAAATTTTAGTACGGCATGGCAACCCTAAACATTTGCCTATGAAAAATTTAAAAAGTCTATAAAACCAGCTATCTTTTGCCGTTTTCAAATTGAAAATACATTTAACAGAACTCTTGTTAAAACAATAGGGCTTTTTCCAACTTTGAGGGGCTGTAGCTCCGTAACGAGTGGGGCACAGAAAAAAGTTCCTCCACGAAATTATTTTTTTTGTAATACCTATCCGTGGTAAAAATTTTTTTACTCTATTTCAAACGGTGTAAAAGTTTTTGTAAACATACGGACGTACGAACACAGTGAAGCTATATAGGCACATTTTTACAAAATTTTTCTAAAATGTGCTAAAAAGTATAAATAAAAGACAATTTATTGCTTTATATATTATTTTATTTAAACATTATGGAGAGGTCATACTATAAATATTATTTTACTCAATTAGGAAATTGTCTTGAGGATATTGGCCTTTTGTTACATTCAGTAACTTACCAAAGGGGACAAAGGTTAGGGAACCTTTTTGGGGGGCATTTCGGGGACATATTTAAATTCATATAAGTATGTGTAGGAGCTAATATGTTAAAAAAGAGGTCATAATGATTTATCCGATATTGCAACAGGAGAAAATGTAAAAGAAGCTGTACAAGATCCAAGCAAAGAGATAATTAAAAATATAAGACGAAAATTCTATGAAATGTATGGACAAAACCTATTAAAAGACATCTTATTAATAGTTTTAATTATTGTACTTCAAAGCGACGCAAAGTTAATAACAAAAAAAATAAAAACGATAATACAAAAAAGAATTAAACAGATATTTTTGAATAACTATGATAGAATGTATGAAATCTGAGTTTGATATTTTTAAAATATTCAACCAAGTATATTACAATCAGAAGAATTTCTAATAACCCTATTGCTTCTTTAGATGATCTATCAGTGATAGAACTTGTTTCATTAGGTTAAGGAGATACATATAGTGATTCATCTTCTTCATATCTAAAATTAAAAGTACAAATTTAAAAAAAAGATGGAACTCAATGGAACAATGATAAAAATAATGAAGAAAGCTTAGTTCAACAAATAAGTGCAATTAGTAATATTTGACATTTATCAATAAAAAATTTTACACATAATTATCCAATTTTCAATTTAGCAGCATTCTCTATGTAAACTGTTGGATTTTCAATAGGAAATTTTTCTCGTTTGCAGATTTAAATTTATAGCATGTGTAAACGTTTCCCGTCTCACCCCTATAAAATGCATCTCGAAGATTTAGTGGAGCTGTTGAAAATAGCCGGTGATTTTGGAAGTAATCCACATTTTTATTACAATTCATTTGCTCGCGAAATTCACAATCCTATATTTCAATAAAGCTGTATCCAGCAAATTTCAAATTTTATGTACATTGTACATTAATTTTTCGTGAATCTTTTTCCCAAATTAACTATTGCATGGAAATTCTAGTCTTTATCCATTTTTAGGAAAAATTCCTTCTTTCATTGTATTGAGAGAATTTGATTTCTAGTAATCATCCATCATAATTTTCGTTTTTTATCGTGTTGAATAAATGCTTAAATTAAAATGTTTTCATTGTTGTGGATAAGTTAAATGCTTTTGGCAACTTAGAAAAAGGCACTGGAAAGTAATTAACTGAGTCTATGAATTTTATATTGCCGAGTAACATTAGTATAATTATAGTTCCGCTCTTAATTAGTTTTGGTTGACAGATAATTTTATTTAATATATAATTTAATAGTTTATATAGTTAAAAACGAATTGATGATCAAAAGCCTGTTCGTTGTGGGCAATTACAATAATATTTTTCTTAATTTTAAAATGTGTTCCAATAACAACTCTATTATTATTATATACTTTTAATTGAACTTGCCTGTGTCTATGGCTTTATTTTTCATTCTGTCAGTTAGTGATACATTTATATTAGAAGTCTGACCATAAATTTATAAGAATTGTATGGTTCAGTGGTTAGCAAAGTGACTTACGGTGCAAATAGGTCCGAGTTCGATCCTCCTTAACAGACAAAAATTTTTTTTGTTTTTTCTTTTTAAATTTAACAGAAATAATGAAGAAAATTACAAAGCAAATTAATTTATTTGGATCGTTTTTTTAAAAATTTGTAACTTTAAAAACTAAAATACTTCACTTTGATAATATAAAACCATAAACCAAATAATTATGTAGACGATCAGTTTAATTTTTATACCCTACACCTATAGAATAGGTAAAGGGGTATATTAACTTTGGTATGGTGTTTGTAACTACCTAAAGGAAGCGAGCTAGATATGGAAAAGTATATATATTTGTGATCAGCGTGACCGCCTGAGTCGATATAGCCATGTCCGTCCGTCCGTCCGTAGGCACGATAACTCAAAAAATAATGGAGCTATCTTGATAAAATTTTAACTGGAGGTTACTAAGACTGAAAGTACGGCGGGGATTGCATATGGGCGAAATCGGCCCATGGGTTCGGATTCTGGACCTTTTAATCGGTTTCAGTGCTAACGAACAAATATAAAAAATCACGATAACTCAACAACTAATGACGCTATCTTCATCAAATTTGTGCTGTAGGTTACTAGTAATGAAACTACTTCGGGAATTGCGTAAGGTCGGGATTGGACCATGGGTTCGGAACCTATAACTTTTTGATCGAATTTAGGCCAAACGAGCATAATTCCGAAACCAATGAAGATAGAACCTACAAATTTAGTATCATGGTGTCCCTTCCTATTTCCTAAGTGTCTTGTGAATTTGGGTCCCATTGGGGTAGTGGGTCGGGGACCAGCCACACAGTTCCGGAGACCTTAAAGCATGTCTTTAAAATTAATAAAGATAACAACTTGAAAAAATGTAGAAGCTTCCAATTTGCCACAAGGGTGTTCTTTACTATCTCTTGCGTGTTCCCCTAATTTGGGATCAATTGGAGTGGTGGTTCTGTACCCCTCTCAGACCTCCCAAGTTTTAAAGGCTTATAATCGAAATTACTAAAAATAGT
Source organism: Dolichopus griseipennis (assembly GCA_963082915.1). Classification (NCBI taxonomy): domain Eukaryota; kingdom Metazoa; phylum Arthropoda; class Insecta; order Diptera; family Dolichopodidae; genus Dolichopus; species Dolichopus griseipennis. Next base: position 258,736,746 of record OY720441.1, on the reverse strand, counting down.
TACTTAAAATTAGGATAGACCGTTCAAATTGTGTACAAGGGTTAACTAGTACTATAAGTACAGCGCGGACTATATAAGGGTGAAATCAGCCCAACGGTTCGGATTCCGGACTTTTAAATGGTGTCAGGGCAAACGAACATATATAAAAAATCACGATAACTCAACAACTAATGAGGCTATCTTCATGAAATTTGTACAAGGATTAACTAGTATTGAAAGTATGACGGGACTGCATATGGGCGAAATCGTACCATAATTTCAAGTTCTGGAAACCTTGAAAAGTTCAAGGACTAACAAACATATATCTTAAAAACACCATAACTCAAAAAATAATGCCGGTATTTTGATGAAATTTAACACTAGGTTAATAGTAATGAAAGTACCATGGGAATTGGTTGTGGTCGAGTTTAATTTCGAAGCCAAAGAATATATTTCCTATGTCCTATGTGTCTCCGAAATCTAGACTTAATTGTAGTGGTTCAGGTATGTTCAAAGGTACTTGCTGCATTTATGTAAAATTTATTTTTATATTTAAATGAATTATATGAAAAGGTCTAAATTTGTAATTGTATTTTAGAAATACATTTATTGCATATTTTGCGTTTATAAGCTTTTCTATTAGGTATATAAACTAACCATTTAAAATAATTGCAATTTTTAAATATTTGGATTATTAAATATATTACGCTTTGATTATCTTTTTATCACAAAATTTAATAATTAGAATTGGAATAAATATATTTTCATTTATTTCAAGCTCGTTTGTTTTTTAATATTTTTAAATAGATAAATTAGTAAGAATTTGAAATATTTTTTAATAGATAGTGTAATTAGAAAATGTTTTTAGTATTATAAAGTTAATTTGGTTAGCTATGTCTTACGATCAAATTAATAACAGCTTTTATGGTGTTAAAATGACTTATGGATATGTCCTTAAATTTGAACCAAATAGGTGTAGGGTATTTCTAAGTCGGTTGCACCGACTGACTGTTGCTTTACATGTTTTTATGTCAGTCCGTTTATTTTTGGTTCGTTAATTTAAAATTTATACAAGTACGTACTTACTACTTTATAAAATACGAAACATTCAAAAAAGTAAAATACATTATTTATACATAATTATACATAATTATTCATCTTCAAATTTTTAAAATGCAAAAACATAAATTTATCAGTCATTTGTTTTTGTTTACTCTTTCTGTATATGTATATTAGAATCGAAGCATAATCTGCGTAATACAAAATGTAACGGTACGTAATGATTTTATTGATTTGTATTAATATGCAATATATGTATATGTATAAATTATAGTATAATGTGTAATGTGCCTAAATGTAAGTTTACTTGTATTTTGTAAGATAAATATCTTATATCAATAAGCGAGATAATTATTATTGTTATTGGTGTTATTGGTATATTATTATGAGCATATGTATATATATGTATGCAGAAATATTATATAAGAGGATAAACAAAGAACTAGGAATTAATATCAAATAAAATTTGAAAACCTATTTGTATAGATACCTATACTAAGTTTCTTTAAAAATGAAAACATATATTCTAAACCGTAATTAAAAAATGTTGACAACTAACATTTGAATTGGTTTTGGAAATTTTGAAGAAAAATATAATTTTGCAACAATTTTGAAAACAAAGTACATTAAGTAGATTTTAATAGTGTAGAATTTAGAGGTAGGTACATAATGTACCTGTTACACTACATGTGAAATATATATGTAGGTACAAACATACATAATACAATGTACAATGTGCAAAAATGTATTTTTTTTTATTTTTTTTATTTTTATTTTCAATACCATATCAAAGATAATGAATATGTGCACTCTCATATAAAAAATTTTTTAAAAAATAAAACCCTAAAATGGGTCTAATATCATCATATATTCATACACGTTAAAAATTAAAAAAGCTTTTAAGAGAGTTAAAAATATAAATAAGTCACGTGACTGTCGATTAACTATAGTATAAAGATAAAAGTATAAAGATAATTTGAGAAAAAATTTTTTATTTGTTTTTTTTTGTAAGCATGTATATGAATGCGATATGTATACATGCTATTCACAACGTACAATATTTCAGGCCATGACATAAAATTATTTGAATGTATTAGTGAATACATTCAAACAAAATGAGAGTGAGTCTCGAAAAAAAATTTTTTTTTTGTTTTGTAATTTTTTGGAAAAAAATAAAAACTTTTATGATTTTAACCATATTTTCTTTTAGACTTCTCTTTATTAAATATTTCCCTAAACCCTCTGAATTTTACATAAAAATAAAATTTGGAGTTTTTTTTAAAACATATCAAAAATTCAGCTATGAACTCAAAATTTTTAATATGTTTTCCTAAAAAAATATTTTTCAATTTTTTCCGTGCATTTCATAACGTAGCCATTTTGATACTGTCAAAAAATAATGAGAGTACACAAGAGTAAAAATTTTAAATAATTTTAGAAAACCTAACCTAACTTCAAAAGCTTTATAATAATCTGTGATGTAATTTTAGTAGGTAAATTGGTTTTAATATCGAGTTTTTATATTTTTAATTTTAATAAAAATATATAAATTATATATCAAAATAAACTTTGAAGTTTTCTCTTTATGCTCATAACAAAATTAAATTTCAAATCGTATTTTTCAGCATAAAATGAAAGAATTCAAAATTTTATACCGTTCTTAGCATCATTCAACCATATTTCTGGGTAGGCAATATTTATTTGTTTGTATACAGTTTTAAACAGTAGAAAAAAAAAAGTGCGTGCAAAAAAAAGCCGTACTTTAATAGATAGTTTTTTAAAGTTAATTATATTACTCTTTTTAAAATTTTAAATTAAATTTTTTAAGTATATTAAGATTAACATTTTGCAACTTTTTAATAAATTATGATTTTAAAATGTTCTGTTTCTGGATGTGAAATTATGATTCTTGCTGGGTTAAAGTTTCATATTTAAATTTCCAAAACAAGAATCATTGAAAAAATTACTGATAAGCGCTTTTTTAAAAATTACGGACCTGATTGGCAGGTCTTGCTGGTTAATAAATAAGAATGTCTGGTTTATAAGAATGGAAATAATGTCATTTTATATTTTTTGAAAAATGATAACTATTTCGGATGTGAAATTAAGTATGGAATTATAATTGATAATAGTTTGCAAGTTGCATGCTTCTGCAAACCAGCCAAAACATTTAAAAATATTTTTTTGGAATATATGAAACTAGCCTTGGTCTCAGCGAAAAACTTTATTATCGTATTTTAAATTATTTACAGATAAAAATATTTTTTATATGCAATTTATTTCACAATATTATTTTTACATAAACTCTTTTTTGGTTTTTTAAATTTAATTTGCTGTGTTACTTTCCAATTCAATATTTTTATTTAAACTAGTTTTGTCGATTTATGTATTGCCAACACTGTAGAATATTAATAAAATTATCACTCTCATTGAAAGCTTAGTAAGAAGCTTTTAAAAAAAGTAAAATATATGGAAGTTATTTTTTCAAAAAAGAATTTCTGAATTAAAATTTTTTATATTTGAATATGTTATAAAAATTTTAAAAGACTGAATTTTACGGTCGTCTTTGAACGAAATTAAAAAAGTTGCAAATTTGTGAGTTATTATAATTTTAAAATCAGCCGTCGAGATAAAGCTCCCTATTCACATAAGACTACGTGTTAAATCAGCCGTCGAGACATCTTTTTTTCTCTGAGTGTCATGGCCTGAAAATATTGTACGTTCTGATGCTATTAAATATTATTGTTGAATGAAGTTTAATAGATTTTTTTTTGACTTCACAAAAAGGCTTTTAGATAAAGATTTAAAGAAGATAATTTGAGAAAGAATTTATTTGTATTTTTTTTTGTAAGCATGTATATGAATGCGATATGTATACATGCTATTAAATATTATTGTTGAATGAAGTATAATAGACTTTTTTTTTACTTCACGTAAATGTGTGAATGTGTCTACACGTCTTTCTCTACATGTATTATTTTATTCATATGCAAGAAATTTTACATTTACAAGAAATTTAATTTTTTTCTTTATTAGATTTCTATTTTCTGAATTTAAAAGATCATATACTCATTCGATGACAAAAAATAACGGCGTAAGTCAAGTTTGATATGACGATTAAAATATTTGTCTTAGGGATTAGTAAATTCATATATTTTTTTTTTACTTGATAATTTTTTGTAATTAAATTTCTTATAAATAATATTTTTTTGGTTTTAAGTAGGTATAGTAACAACGAAACAAAATTAAAACAAGGTAGAATGTAAACCAAAGGTAAGCCTTCTTATATTAGCATTTTTAGGAGAAATAAAGAAAGAAAAATATGCCGTAAAGAACGTCATAAGTCTTGAAGATCACAGAATAAAATTGTTTTAAATATTTTTCAACGGTTTTTTCAATTTTACATTTAAAATCGCGAATTTTAATTTGCCTTCTTAATTTATTCAAAAAAATAACAAAGTTATAATAAAATATATTTTTGAACTCATTTTTCTTAAATCATCATTTTAGATTTACATCGTTATAATTTGGAGCCATCGATATTTTATAATTTCATAAATCGTATTATTATTCATATTTCAAAATTTTTATTAAAAAAATAAAGTCAACAAAGCTTTTATTTTTTTTTTCGTTCTCTAATTTAATAATGAGAGTATAAAGCTTTAAGCTCTTTTTTTTTTATTTCTTTCTTTTTATTTTAAAGATCTTGAATTTTAAGGTTTTTGTTTTATATGGACTGTGCACATCTAGTTGTATTAATTATCTTTGACCATACAATATAAATATTGCATGATAATTTTTCCGCAAAAATGTATTCAGACTTAAAGATACCTAATAAATATAAAACAATTTTGTTTAACAAACTAGATAGTTAGATAAAGATTTTATCAAGTAGGTACTTATAATGCTTTTTATACCCGTATACAGTCAATATATAGTCAAAGGGTATAATAAATTTGCCATTACCGTTGTGACGCAGAGAAGGAGGGGGAGATATAGACTCAAGTGTATGGATCCGATCAGAATTGAAAAAAAATCGATTTAGTTATGTATGTCCGTCCGTCCGCACGATAACTCAAAAACTAAAGGAGCTAGGATTTTTGCAATAGCGGTCATCGCTATTTAAATCCAGCCATTTTGGTCCATGGGTTTGGGTGGCTGCCATACAACTTCTTTTTTTATATAAGTATTTCTCTGTACCTATTACAGCTACGTGTCTGCAATTTTGGCAAAAGTAGTTTAGTTTTATGGCCAAAGTTTCTGCAAAAAAAATTTTGCCAAAAATGGTTTAGTGTAATGGTTAAAGTTACTGCAAAATTTGGTTGGTCTACTGCAAAGGGTTTGAGTAGCTGCCATACAACTTCTTATTTTATATAAGCATTACTCTATACCTATTGAAGTTGGGTGTCTGAAATTTTGCCAAAAATAGTTTAGTGTAATGGCCAAAGTTACTGCAAAATTTGGTTGATCTATTGCAGAGGGTTCGAGTAGCTGCCATACAACTCCTTCTTTTATATGAGCATTATATTTCACCTAATAAAGCTGGTATGTTTGAAATTTTGCCAAAAGTAATTAATGTTTATAATAATAATAATATAATGTTTATATAACGGTCATACGGGTATCCCAGAATTGACACAGTCTACTCTACTACACTCTTCCTCGTTATTGATATTTTTGTCTTCTGTTATAAAATTTAAATTAATTTAGATAAATTTACTAAAGGGGATATTTTAATAAATTATGATAAGTAATAGATAAACCGATTATAACTATTAATGAATTGGATCCAACTTGGAAATTGTCAAATTAAGTATTGTATTTAATAATTTTATATAATGAATTGTGTAAAAAAATTTAATTAAAACTAAAAAGTATAAAATAAAATAAAATAAAGAAAAATATGTTTTTCTATTTTATTTTATTTTCTTTAAAACTTTTACATCGTTTGAAATAAAGAAAAGAAATTTTAACTGTAGGTGCTGAAAAAGTTCAGTACCTATAGTTGGAAGAACTGCATATTTTCAGTAGCCGTATCGGTTATAGGGAGCTTCAGCCTCCTCAAGGTTAAGCTCTTTATTTAAATTGTTAGAACAAAAGTAAAGCGATTTTTTTTCAATTTGGTAACGCCAAAATACAGTTGTTTTTTGTAAGTCTTATTTTATTTATTTATTTATTAACTTATACAATAACAAAAATTAACTACTTATTATATACCTTTAATTGAACTTGCCTTACCTTTAATTGGTTTTATTTTTCATTCTGTCAGTTAGTGATACATTTATATTAGAAATCTGACCATAATTTTATAAGAATTGTATGGTTCAGTGGTTAGCAAAGTGGCTTAGAGTGTAAATAGATCTGAGTTCGATCCTCCTTCAAAGATAAAATTTTTTTTTGTTTTATTTTAAATTCAACAGAAATAATAAAAAAAATTACAAATAAAATTAATTTATTTGTATAGTTTATTTAAAAATTTGTAACTTTAAAAACTAAAATACTTCACTTTAATAATTTTAAAAGCATAGACCAAATAATTATATAGACGATCAATTTCATATAACAAATTTTTAGGGTTTTTTTAAGTCAGTCCGTACATTTTTGGTTCATTAATTTAAAATTTATACAAGTAGGTACTTAAATAAAAAAAAAATTTAGATTGAAATTAAAAAAAAAATTTCACCAAGAAGCGAATTTAAGCCCACATTTTATAAAAGACGAAGCATACAAAAAGTAAAATAAATAACTTATTCATCTTCAAATTTTTAAAATTTGACAACAACAACAAAAATTTATCTGTCATGTGTTTTTGTTTACTTTTCTGTATGACTATATTAGAATCGAAGCATAATCTGCGTAATACAAAATGTAACGGTTTTATTAATTTTATTTTATTAAGTTGTATTAATATGCAATATTTGTATATGTATAAATTATAGTATATTGTGTAATGTGTCTAAATGTAAGTTTACTTGTATTTTGTAAGATAAAACTCTTTTATGAATAAGCGAGTTTGTAAGCAACCAATATTTAAGTGAATATTTTTTATTAATGACATTAATATTTGGAATTAGATTTTCAAACATGTTATTGTTATATTATTATAAGCATATGTATGTATATGTATGCAGAAAAATTATAAAAGACCACAAACAAAGAACTACATAGGTATAAATCGTTTTGTTATTCATTATAGAAGTTATCTTAAGAATTAATAATTTTGTTTAACAAACTAGATAGTCAGATAAAGATTTTATCAAGTAGGTACTTATAATGCTTTTTAATTATATTTTTGTCTTCTGTTATAAAATTTAAATTAATTTAGATAAATTTACTAGAGGGGATATTTTAATAAATTATGATTAGTTAATAGATAAACCGATTATAACTATTAATGAATTGGATCCAACTTGAAAATTGTCAAATTAAATATTGTATTTAATAATTTTATATACATGTAGGATTTCAATAATTAGCAATACCCTCCAATACTATAATTATTAATTATCATACGATAATATAAACCGTACATTATGGAGATGCAAAGAGAAAACAATAAAGAAAGAAAACAGCATTCTGCATTAAGACGTCGGAGAGTCAAGAAGCATAAAAATAAATTGATAAAACGATTAAAAGTAAAAGTACTGTATTAATTATTGCAAAAAGAATTATATTTGAATTATAATTGTTAATAAAGAAGTTATATTAAGTTAACTAAAAAATTGTATGGTTTTTCCATTATAATCCCACAAATTCTGGGGGTTCAACCGGGATCTATTGGAAAAATCCAGAAGAAAGGCAGAATTCGAGAAAAAAAAAGAAGACTTCACGTGGTCAAAAAGGCGATACCACATTGTTTGTGATTTAAAAAAAAAAAGATTAAATTTAAATTTTCTAAAATTCAGTTTAAGCTTTAAATCAATCCAAAATTAAAATTAAATTTTTTCTGTGCTTACGATAATTTATATATTAATTTTGAACAAAATAAAATTTAAGTATTATACTAACAAAAAAAAAAAAAAATGTTTTAAAATAAGAAAAAAGTTAACTAATTCTGACTAATAAGTAGTGTTAAAAATATGTAAAAAAAAAAAACTGGTTTCTTATGACTTACATTATTAATATAAGCAAATTAGATTATTGAAATTTAAGAAGCTAAAACGAAATATTTTTTTTTTTATTTCATTTCCATTCAATATTTTTTTTTTATTTAAAAAAATTAAATTAAAGATTAGAAATTAATTTGGATAATTTTAATAAATTTAAGAACTAAAATGAAATTAAGAAATTAATTAGAAATTTGAGATTATATAAATAATAAAATAAACAACTTCATAGAACATAGTACCTACTTATATAATAAACGTTTTAATTAGAAAAATTTAAAGTGAATTAGATATAGAAAGCTGTGTCGCATTATTTTCATTTACTCGGGTCGCAACGTTTAAGAAATGGAGAAATAAAAACTAAAAAGAAACTATTAATAAAAAATATATAATTAAACACTTGCTAGAAATTTTTCAATAAATATAAGTTTTTAATTTTTCAAAGCTAAAACAAAAAATTTGCAATTAAAATAATAAAATTAGTCTTTTAAATTATTTTTTAAACTATTTTTAAATTTATCATAATATTATGAGAAATTGAATTATATCAACAGAAGAATACACATTTTATTTTATGTTTTGTTTATGCAAGAAGAAGAAAGAAGATAATACTAATTCTCAAAAATATATAATCAAATTTATTATACCTACAACCAAAAAAAAAAAGACCAGGGTTCACAAACCTTTTTAAGTAATCATCAAAAATTTTTGAAGTTAAAATTTTTATCAAAGGCAGTAAATCTTTTATTGAAATTAAAGAAACAATTACAAAAAAAAAAAAAAAAAAAAAAATAAAAAACTTTATTAAAGGGAAAACATATATCTAATAAAAAATAAATACAAAAAAAAATTTTTTTTAAATAAAAAATTTCTTTTTACTTTTAAATATAGTTAATTAAATAAATTATAAATTATAAAATTTTAAATTTTTTCCCTTTTTTTTTCTTCCGAAATTTGAATATGAAATACCTAATTAAATTTTTAGTGAAATCAAGAGAAAAGCTTTATACAGAATATAATTTTTAAAATGGACGGTAAAAATAAGCAAGTATTGAGTAGCACTAGTAACGTGGAAAGCGTAGCCGCTGACGTCTCATGGATTTTTGAAGAAGTGGAGGGATTTAGGGAAGAATTAAGGAGGCAGTCTTTTGTTGGAGTTAGTTAGTCTGCCAGATGCGAGAATTCCAGACAATCGATATCGGAATAGGCCGAGTACAAGTCGACAGTCTGTAAACTTCCTTCATGAGAACGTATCATTCAACCAACACTCCTTTGATAACAACAATTTTTTGCAGCCAACAAATAGTTTCGATAGTAATAGGTCCCGATTTCCTGTCTCCATAAAGGATATAGTGGAAATTCTGCTAAAATTTTCAGGTGAAAATGAATACGATGTCAATAACTGGATTGCAGACATAGAAGCTACGACATCAGATTTAAGCTGTTCTGAGTTAGAAACATTTCTATTAGGCAAAAGGTTGCTGACGGGTCTAGCCGAAAAGATATTAAGAGCGAAACCAAATGTTACCACCTGGTACCAGTTAAAAAGATTTTTGAAGGACGAATTCTCTGAAATAATTAGTTCGGCAGACGTTCCCAAGAAACTGGCAAATACGAAACAGAGAGAAGGTGAAACCGTTTATGAATATCTAATTAATATGAGAGCCATAGGCGCCAAAGGTAACGTAGAAGACGACGCAATCTTGGGATATGTAGCTGACGGAATTTATGATTCTCTAGAAAATAAACAACGACTATATGACTACGTTCTAAAACCAATGTGAAGTTCAAAAGAAATTCAGGCGGTATGAACAATAAAACTCAATTAAGTTGTTATAACTGTGGCGGAAAGGGACACAAGAGTGCCAATTGTAGTGAAAAGAAACCGAAGTACTTCAGATGCAACCACTTTGGTCACATATCGAGAAACTGTACTCAGAATGCGTCAGTTTCAGCAAGAGCGAATTGTAACAGTGCTATTTTAGAGGAAAACCTACAAACTCCAGATGAAAAACCTATTGAGATAAACGGCAATAAAATAGCAGCCCTGATAGATACAGGAAGCGACTTAACGCTGATCAGGTGCGACGAGTATATTAGGATAGGCGCGTCCGAGGTAAATTTACAAAGGATAAGTTTACGAGGTTTAGCGAACGAGCCTGTGTCAACAATAGGATCATTTAGTGCAATACTGGAAATAGATAACAACAGTTACAGAACAAATGTGCACATCATTTCAAAGAACCTTCTGCAATACCCCATGATAATAGGAAAAAATGTATTACGTAACACAAAAATTTAGTTTAGTGATGCCGCAATCAATACAAGTAAATTGGAAGTATCACTAATGAATTGCTTCAATATATTGGAAAAAGAAACAACATTGAAAGTAGGAAATAAGAACTATGAAGAAGAAATCAAAACCATGGTTAGAAACTATAATCCAAAAAATGAAGAAGACACAAAAGTAACCTTAAAAATAGTGCTAAAAGACAGTACTCCCATTGCACAGGGACCACGAAGGCTGGCCCCATTGGAAAAACAAATTGTGTATAACCAAGTTCAAGAATGGTTGGAGAAAGGTATTGTCAAACCCAGCAAGTTAGAGTTTGTAAGTCCCATTGTACTGGTGAACAAAAAAGGGAAAAAGAGACTATATGTTGACTTCAGGAAGTTAAATAAACAGATTGTTAGAAGTCGTTTTCCAATGCCGCTAATTGAAGATCACATTAATGCACTAAGCGACGCGAAAGTTTTTTGTGCCCTCGACTTGGAAAATGGGTTCTTTCATGTCCCCATCGACGAAGACAATCAGCAGTATACATCTTTTGTAACTCCGTCAGGTCAGTGGGAATTCACTAAGGCACCCTTCAGACTATGTACATCCCCACTAGTTTCTCAGAGATTTATCAATAATATATTCAATAACTTACTAATTCGGAAATTTGTTTTGATTTATATCAACGATATCATCGTTCTCGCATCAAGCGATCAAGAGTGCGTAGACCGATTACAGCACGTCCTAGCAATAGCAGAAAAGAACGGTTTAAAAATTAAGTGGAATAAATGTCAATTCCTTTGTAAAGAGATCGACTACCTTGGGTATAAAATTTTGAACGGTACGTATTCACCTTCACCAGAAAAAATAAAAGCTGTCAAAGAATTTCCAGCTCCGAACAACGTGAAAAAAGTTCAGTTTTTTGGGACAGTAGCTAAACCACTGAGTGACTTGATCAGAAAAGAAAGAGTATTTAAATTTGGACTACAAGAGGAAGCTGCATTTTCAAAGCTAAAAGAAATATTATGTCTAAAACCTATTTTAAAACTTTACCAACAGAATCGGGAAACTGAGCTGCATACTGATGCTTCCAAACTAGGCTATGGTACAGTACTTCTTCAAAAGTGTGACGATACGAAATTCCATCCAGTTTATTACTTTAGTAAGAAAACTACACCGTCGGAAGAATTGTATCACAGCTACCAATTAGAAGTTTTGGCTATAATAGAAGCTTTAAAAAAGTTACGAGTATTCCTGCTTGGAATAAAATTCAAAATTATTACCGACTGCGCGGCATTCAAGATGACCATGGAAAAAAAGAGCTTATCAAATATGGTAGCAGCTTGGGCTTTGGCTTTACAGGAATACGATTACCAACTAAAACACCGTAGCAGCAAATGAATGGGTCACGTAGATGCATTAAGTAGAAACCCCATTGCAATGATGATTGCTACTTCAAATGAATTTCTACAACAAATAAAATCAGCGCAAGAAAAAGACGAACATCTGAAACTAATTATGAAAATATTGGAACAAGCAGAATATGAAGATTTTTCAATAAAGAGAGGCATCTTATATAAAAATTTACCAGATGGTGGGGAATTGTTGTATGTGCCTAGTAAAATGCAGGATGAAATCATCAGAAAAGTGCACGAGGACGGACATTTTGGAGCGAAAAAAATGGAAGAGATCATTTAAAATGACTATTATATTCCAAAACTTAAGGAAAAAATTTAATATTGCAGAAAAAATTGCATTTCGTGTATTTTAGGTAACAGAAAAGAGGGTAAAAAGGAAGGTTATCTGAATGCAATAGCAAAAGAGGATACACCTCTGCAAACATACCATATGGATCATCTAGGACCATTAGCTACAACCAATAAAAACTACTGTTATATATTGTGTATAATTGATGCATTCTCGAAGTTCTCATGGATTTATCCAGTTAAAACAACAGCAGCCACCGAAGTATTGCAGAAATTAGAGCAACAAAAAACCACTTTCGGGAGTCCAGTACGTATTATAACTGGCAGAGGAGCAGTGTTCACCTCCATGCGTTTGAAGAATACTGTAAAACAGAAAATATTCAACACGTACTTATAACCACGGGCGTGCCCCGGGTAAATGGATAAGTGGAGAGGTTAAATAGAATTATAATCTCGGTATTAACGAAATTGGCAATTGAAGATCCATCTAAATGGTATAAGTTCACCAATCAATTGCAAGAATGCATAAACTCAACGTACCAAAGAAGCATCGGAAGGTCGCCGTTCGAATTATTGATGGGCGTGAAAATGAAGGAAAACCGCGAATCGTTCAATAAAAAATGTGACAAATACGACGTCGGAGATCTCGTCGCGATTCAACGCGTACAATTTGGCACTAATCTTAAAATTTTTCTCAAATTTCTAGGACCATACAAAGTGGTAAAAAGCTCAGGGAAATACAGATATACAGTTCATAGGGTTGGCAACCAAGAAGGCCCCAAAGTTAGAACAACTTGCGCTGAATTTATGAAAGCCTGGCAAAGTTATGATAACCAAAACGATGAAATTGGCCAAGAAGACGATGATGATGTAAAAACAATTAGCGACAGCCAAAATTAGATTTTTTTCAATATATACTTTTATTAAAGTAGCACTAGCCCCCTAAAATGTAGAAAATAAAAAATTGAAGGTAGATCTTGTGAATTTGTTACTGTGTTAATATAAAAATAAATTGCTGGTATAAGAAACAGTTCTTTTAATGTTTGAAAACTTTTAAGCTTAAAAGTTTTAAAATTTTCACTAACCAAAAATTGATGGCAGACCTTTTGTATTTAAAAGTATTTTAATATAAAATATAAAAGTAATTATAAAATATGGTGGTTCTTTGTTGAAAAGGTGTTGGTGGGTCAGTGTAGTGTGCCCAGTTCTAAATTTTGTGTACATGATCAGGTCCTTTCTTCTTGAATTTGTTGGAAAGGATGATGGTTCTTTCGTGGGGTTAATATTCTTATAAAAATGAGTGAAGTGTGCCAAAGTTAGTAAAGATTCATGTTCCGTTGCCTTTTTGATTTCTTCGATTAGATCTGGTTTGCTTGTGAAATTTAGTAATATAAGAGTGGAGTTGGCCGCCTCTTTTGCTACTTTTTCGCAAACTCATTTCCCGTATTTCCTCTATAGTCTATTTGGAGTTATTGATGCTAGTAACAGCATTACAAAGTACTTACCTAAATGACAGTTTTAGGTGTCCTACTAGTATTTATACAATACATAAATCATTTCTTAATTTTCATATTATTTTAAGTTAAGGAACATTTTTGCAAAATTTCAAGTCAATCGGTAAAACCGTTTTGAAATATGACATATTTTTATAAGTCATAAGATTATCTATTTTTCTCTTGTATTTTGTTTTAATTTAACTGCTTCTAGGACTGGAAGTGCCTCAGTGGAGTAGGTTTTTGAAAAAAGATGAGTCATAAATTGAAATACATAAATTTATTAGGGAGACTTAGCTATTCTACATCACAATTCACTTTCATACAATGTATTTCGATTATTAATTGTATTGATAGAACAGCAACGGATATTTTTGAAATACAATATAGAGCCAAATATAAAAAAAAACATTAAAATGAATTGAATTGTTTTTTTAATTTTTGCTAAAATTGTAATAGCAATGCAGGTATGATATCCAGAAAAATTTTAAAATTCACTATTCAAATCAAACACTAATCAAATTGGTAACGCGTTCGGAAATTAATTTTTAAAAATCTAAATTTTATTTTTTTAGCAATATTTATATAAAACGTGGTTTAAATATTTGTCGAAGTATTAAAAAATTTACTAAAGTAACTCGATAGTACAAAGTACTTCAAATGACAGTATTAGGTATCTAATGGTAGAAGAGATAACATACTTTAACAAAAATGTATAAAAACACCTATGCAATTGCACAGGGGTCCTGCAATTTATATTATATTACATACTGATTTTAATTTTAGAAATATATACATTGGTGACTAAGTTACTGCTTACTTATAAAATTTACTGCTAACAGTAAATTTTTAATTTTAAAGTTCTAATAGCTTCATCTAACCCCCTCCTTTCCCTCCATTTTTCTAGGTTCTAGGAATTAAATTGTGAATTCCCCAAAAATTTGGAATTTTATTTAGAATTATACTATCTAAGCAAAAATAGGTAAAACTGAGAGATACTTTCTTCAATTTAAGGAACCGCTTTTAAATTTAAGAAAAATCTTTACATATGTTAAAATAAAATGTTGTTCCTTTAAATTTTGTATATTAATATAAAACAAGTAAAGAAACAGTCAGTCGGTGCAACCGACTTAGAAATACCCTACACCTATTTGGTTCTAATTAAATGGGAAGTCCATAAGTCATTTTAAAACCATAAAAGCTGTTATTAGTTTGATCGTAAGACGTAGCTAACCAAATTAATTTTATAATACTTAAAACATTTTCTAATTACTTTCATAATTTATTTACAAATTCTTACTAATTTATCTATTTAAAAATATTAAAAAACAAAAAAACTTCAAATAAATGAAAATATATTTATTTAAATTCAATTACTAAAGTGAAAAAATTTGAATTATTAAATTTTGTGATAAAAAGCTAATCAAAGCATAATATTTTTAATAATTAAAATTTTTCAAAATTGCAATTGTTTTAAATTGATAGTTTATGTACCTATTAGAAAAGCTTATAAACGCAAAATATGCAATAAATGTATTTCTAAAATAAAATTACAAATTTAGAACTTTTCACATAGTTCACTTAAATATAACAATAAATTTTACATAAATGCAGCAAGTACCTTTGAATATAGCTTAAGTATTGTACACGATGTCTTAATTATATATCACCTATGGTTTTTAATTTATAAAATATTATACTAAATATGTTTTATGGTAAAATTCTTAGTCTTTTAAAAATTTAAAAGTGTTAAATAAAAACGGAAATAGGAAAGAACCCTCGTGTATCAAATTTAAAGTTTCTATCTCATGAATTTCGAAGATAAGCTTTTTAATTTTGGGATTTATTAGGAGGCACCTGAAGCACGACTACAATTAAGTCTTAATTTCGGGGACACATAGGAAATAGGAAATATATACTTTGGCTTTGTAATTATGCTCGTTTTGCCTAAATTCGATCAAAAAGTTCTAAGTTTCGAACCAATTGTCCATTCCTCTCCGAACGAAATCAAGCATAATATATTCGAAATTAATAATGATAAAACAAGTAAAGAAACAGTCAGTCGGTGCAACCGACTTAGAAATACCCTACACCTATTTGGTTCAAATTTAAGGACATATCCATAAGTCATTTTAACACCATAGAAGCTGTTATTAATTTGATCGTAAGACATAGCTAACCAAATTAACTGTATAATACTAAAAACATTTTCTAATTACCCTATCTATTAAAAAATACTACAAATTCTTACTAATTTATCTATTTAAAAATATTAAAAAACAAACAAACTTGAAATAAATGAAAATATATTTATTCCAATTCAATTACAAAATGAAAAAATTCTAATTATTAAATTTTGTGATAAAAAGATAATCAAAGCATAATATATTTAATAATCCAAATTTTTAAAAATTGCAATTATTTTAAATGGTTAGTTTATATACCTAATAGAAAAAGCTTATAAACGCAAAATATGCAATAAATGTATTTCTAAAATACAATTAAAAATTTACACCTTTTCATATAATTCATTTAAATATAAAAATAAATTTTACATAAATGCAGCAAGTACCTTTGAACATAGCTGAACCACTACAATTAAGTCTAGATTTCGGAGGCACATAGGACATAGAAAATATATTCTTTGGCTTCGAAATTAAACTCGACCACAACCAATTCCCATGGTACTTTCATTACTAGTAACCTACTGTTAAATTTCATCAAAATACCGGCATTATTTTTTGAGTTATGGTGTTTGTAAGATATATGTTTGTTAGTCCTTGAACTTTTCAAGGGTTCCAGGACCCGAAATTATGGCACGATTTCGCCCATATGCAGTCCCGTCATACTTTCAATACTAGTTAACCCTTGTACACAATTGGAACGCTCTATCTTAATTTAAGTTTATAGTTTTATTAATTTCGATGATAAGCTTTTACACATTGGGGGGTCTAAGAGAGGTTCTGAACCACCACTCCAATTGATCCCAAATTAGGGGGGCACGCAAGAAATAGTAAAGAACACCCTTTTGGCAAATTGGAAGCTTCTACATTTGTTTCAAGTTACTATCTTTATTAATTTCGAAAATATGCTTTAAGGGCCTAAGAACTGAGTGGCTGGTCTCCGATCCACTATTCCAATGGGGCCCAAATTTCAAAGACACTTACGAAATAGGAAGGGACACCCTGATACCAAATTTGGAGGTTCTATCTTCATTGGTTTCGGAATTATGCTCGTTTGGCCTAAATTCGATCAAAAAGTTCTAAGTTCCGAACCCATTGTCCAATCCTCACCGTACGTAATCACCGCCGTAGTTTCGCTGCCAATAACCTACAGCACAAATTTCATGAAGATAGCCTCATTAGTTGTTGAGTTATCGTGATTTTTTATATATGTTCCTTAGCCCTGACATCGATTAAAAGGTCCGGAATCCGAACCGCTGGGCTGATTTCGCCCTTATATAGTCCGCGCTGTACTTATAGTACTAGTTAACCCTTGTACACAATTTGAACGGTCTATCCTAATTTTAAGTAACTATTTTTAGTAATTTCGATTATAAGCCTTTAAAACTTGGGAGGTCTGAGAGGGGTACAGAACCACCACTCCAATTGATCCCAAATTAGGGGAACACGCAAGAGATAGTAAAGAACACCCTTGTGGCAAATTGGAAGCTTCTACATTTTTTCAAGTTGTTATCTTTATTAATTTTAAAGATATGCTTTAAGGTCTTCGGAAATGTGTGGCTGGTCCCCGACCCACTACTCCAATGGGACCCAAATTCCCAAGACACTTAGGAAATAGGAAGGGACACCCTGATACTAAATTTGGAGGTTCTATCTTCATTGGTTTCGGAATTATGCTCGTTTGGCCTAAATTCGATCAAAAAGTTCTAGGTTCCGAACCCATGGTCCAATCCCGACCTTACGCAATTCCCGAAGTAGTTTCATTACTAGTAACCTACAGCACAAATTTGATGAAGATAGCGTCATTAGTTGTTGAGTTATCGTGATTTTTTATATTTGTTCGTTAGCCCTGAAACCGATTAAAAGGTCCAGAATCCGAACCCATGGGCCGATTTCGCCCATATGCAATCCCCGCCGTACTTTCAGTCCTAGTAACCTACAGTTAAAATTTCATCAAGATAGCTCCATTATTTTTTGAGTTATCGTGCCTACGGACGGACGGACGGACGGACGGACATGGCTATATCGACTAAGGCGGTCACGCTGATCACAAAAATATATACTTTTCCATATCTAGCTCGCTTCCTTTAGGTGGTTACAAACACCATACCAAAGTTAATATACCCCTTTACCTATTCTATAGGTGTAGGGTATAAAAATCAAATTTGATATATATACTATTTCCTATTTCTGTTACTATTTAACACTTTTATATTTTTAAAAGGCTAAGAGTTTTACTATTAAACATATTATGCATTATACTTTATAAATTTAAAACTAAATATTTTTTTAATTTTTATTATATCATATCTATTTTTTATTGAATTATTACCATAGGTAACATATACTTAAGAAATTGTGTAACATACTTAAGTTGTAAAATTTATTTTTGTATTAAAATTAATTAAATGAACAGTACAAATTTATCATTGTATTTTAGAAAAACATTTATTACATATTTTGATTATTAAATTTTGTGATAAAAACCATGAAATTATATAAACTTTTATATTTATACTAGCTAATACCCGGTGCGCGTTGCTGCGCCTCTCAAGGGAGGTTTAATTGAAGTTGATGTTAATGCAAAAAGTTAACACAAAAATTACCGACGGTTTACACATGTAAATTTTAAAATGTATGAAAGCAATATTTTTAAAACGATTTTTCTAGGATTAGTCTAGTGAACCAGTTTTTGAAACTTTCTGTAATTCAAAGCAGTACAAGCTACTTTCCAAAATTTGACGTAATTTACTTCCAAAAAATTTTGACCAATCTTAGGACCCACTGTTAACAGACTTAACTCCATTTTCAAGTTGCTTCACACATATAAAATTTGAGGTCAACCGGCCAAATAGTTTTTAATTTAGAGTTAAGTAACGCATAAATCTATGAAAAGCCGCTGTGCCCCAATGGGTTAACAGAACTACACTTTCTCTTTGGGTAAAGCAGTATTGCGCAAAATTGAACGTAAATTGCTTCCAAAAATTTTTTTTGTCAATCGTCGGGCCGGCATGGGTTAACCAATTGCAAGTCTGTTAAAAGAGTTAATTTAATTCTAAAAACGGAAAACATATACAAAAATTTGAAGAAAATTATTATACCGTTTCTAATTTAGAGTTAAGTAACCAAAAATTTTATAAAAAGCTGTTGGCCCTCAATGGCTTAATAGAACTCAACAAAATTTTTTGAGGCTTTCTTTTTAGCCAAAGCAGTACTTCGCAAATTTTGACAATATTAGCTTCCAAAATTATTTTGACCAACCGTCGGGCAGACATGGGTTAACAAATTCCAAATCTGTTAATAGTGTCAACTCAATTCTCACAGTGGAGCATGTATACAAAATTTGAAGAAAATCTGTCAAACCGTTTCTAATTTAGAGTTAAGTATTGAAAAAACCTATAAAGAGCTGTTGGGCCGCAATGGGTTAATGCAAATCAATAAAATTTTTTTTGAGGCTTTCTTTTAAGCCAAAGCAGAATTTCGCAAAATCAGACAAAATGTGGACCCAAAATTTTTTTTGACCACCCGTCGGCCCGACATGGATTAACAAATTCCAAAACTGCTAATAGTGTCAACTCAATTCTCAAAGAGC